>BGPR01000015.1:1669589-2249839 GCA_013235015.1 Araneus ventricosus
CTGCGCATGCTCAAAGATATGGCTAAAATATGGGGGTGCTTCGATGATCCCATGGGTCATCTATATATCCAAGAACCAAATCTGTAATGTTAATAGTTTTCGAGATATAATGAAAAACGTACTGCGCATGCGCAAAGATATGGCTAAAATATGAGTGCTTCGATGATCCCATGGGTCATCCATATACCCAAGAACGAAATCTGTAATGTTAATAGTTTTCGAGATATCATGAAAAACGTACTGCGCATGCGCAAAGATATGGCTAAAATATGGGGGTGCTTTGATGTTCCCATGGGCCATCCATATACCCAAGAACCAAGTCTGTAATGTTAGTAGTTTTCGAGATATAATGAAAAACGTACTGCGGATGCGTCATGCAAAATATGAAATGACAGACAAACGGACAGACAGACAGACAAGAAAGCGAATTAATAATGCATTGTCATCTAGTTCTGAACTATATTTAAAGTTTCAAGTCTCCAGCTCATCGGGAAGTTAGTTTAAAATCAATCGCAAGATTTGTACCGAACAGACAGACAGACAGACAAGAAAGCGAGTTAATAAAAACGTTGTAAAAAAAGCATTGTTTTTATATTATTTGTTGAAATTTAGTATCTCGAAAATACTGATACATGTAATACAATACTTTCTTACGGTATTCTGTGTTCCTCGATGTTCACAATATTGTATGACATTGCTACTGTTGAACACAGGATGGGGCTGCACACCAAATATTTTTGGAAAGCATAAAATTCGCTCATTGCGTACAATTAAGTGACATATTGGACGAAGGCGAATAGCTATTCGTTCTGTCTTAGAACTTAGCCAGAACTGGATTTTCGGATGCTCCTGTTTTGCGCTAAAAACCAACTAATGTTCTCTCCTTCCTTTCAATCTCACCCATTGTTCGCCTTCGCGCTCTTGATTTTTTCCCCATTGGCTGTGTTTTTAGATTTCGGATTCACTTTCATGTTGCCTCAACGGGAACTTGAATGGCTCCTACATATTCGATTTCTCATATTAAAACGGAACTCATCGAAAAAAAGGACTGTAATTATCTAAAATCAATTCAGATCAATTCAGATAATTACAACTACAAGTTTGAACTATTTGGAGGTAAAGCTATTTTTGAAAAATTGTATTTCAATTGTATTCTATTAATATTTTTATAGCACTGCTTGTTTCTGAATAGATGAGCCATCGCTGCTGATATATCACCGTAAATATTTTTCCAAGGTACACAAGGTAAAATAATTTTGTAAATATTTCAATTAATGTATTATTTAATTATTTTTTAAATTTAAAAAGAGTTAAGAAATACATTTTTATTTCCTGATTCCGACCTTTTAAGAACTTACTGAAATATGTATATAATACCTCAGATGTACGTCGAAAGACTAGATCAAACAGCAGTGAGAGGTATGGAAAAGTGGTCTAAGTCAACAACTTTGTCTTCTTAAATATGTGTAAGTTTTGCATATAGAAGCGTGCAGCTTTGTATATGAATAGATGAATGTAAATGAAACATTTTAATAACTGTCATTTTTGCTCTATGGGGCCGTATAAAGATATAATTTTTGTAACTTTTTGTTATCAATCCCCTTGGATATCCAAGTATTTTCAAATAAATTCGTACCTTATTTGATGAAACTTTGTAATTGAAAGTATATGTCAAAAATCAATATTTAAGGAAATAAACGCTTGTTCCACTTTTTTGTGTTACCCTGTATATATACATACAACAGTGATTCCTCGATTGAAAACCCTCGATTTTCTTGTATTACACAATACGAAGCTTTTTGTATTCAGATTCGTAGTCTAGAAAAGAGAATCCACAATACATTTTGGATCTCATCCGTTACACCAATTGGGTCTAAAATTTGATATATATACCTACCATTTTGATGCTAAGACAATATACTAAATTTCATTTATCTAACTTGCTGTTTTTTTTCATTTATCAATTCCACACGGATAGATACACAGTCTATACGTTGCAGGATTTGTCCTAAAGTTAAACAGACATCTGCAATTTTAATGTAAATATCATATACTAAAATTCACTTATCTAGCTTGTTGCGTTTTTGAGTCATCGTGTCCACATACGCACGAATAGATAAATCGAAAAACAGTCAAACCTTTGACGGATTCGACACAAAATTTAATACAGGTATGCAATTCTAGTAATAAAACCATATGTTAAATTTCAGCTATCTACCTTGTTGAGTTTTTGAACTATTGTGTTGCATGCACATAGACGGTCGGATAGACAGATTTTCCTTGAACGGATTTTGCTCAAAATTTGTCAGAAATCTACAGTTTCGGTCTTAACCCGACATACCAAATTTCATCTGCTTACTTCGTTGTGTTTCGTGTTATTCACAGACATACATGATTTCAAAATTGCCTTTCCCTGAGTCAGAGATTTGTAAAACAAGGAGTTTCATCAAAATCTTGAAGTTGAATTTTTTGACGATTAGAAAATTTTCTTTTTGTATACCTCATATACGAGAAAGGAGAAACTGTGAATTTTTATGATTGTTCCGATTTTGCCAGCCATTTCATTTCATTGATCTTAAAGAGATGCACTGTATGAATTATTTAAAGATATAGCCTAAATAAGGTTTTTAGAAATCTATATGCTGCATTAAGCGTATTAATTTAGGCACTCTGAAACTTTTTACAGATGTGCATACGCTAAACTCATAGAATTGTAGACTATATGCATCAGTGTTTATTTCCCATCTCTACTAATAATAAAGGAGAATATGTGTGTGTCTGTGTGTTGGCGCTGTACAGAGCAGACCGCTGGATCTAGAGCTACGAAATTTGGTACAAACATACTTTGGAGAGTGGAAAGCACCCCGGGGCCACTTTTTTGAAATTTTAATTAGAGTTTTGATTAATTAAGAATTGAGCAAAATTTCGGTGATTTTCGTTAATAACTTCCGAGCAGATTACAGCTGAAAAATAATTTTTACGCCATTTGAAAGTGCAAAAAATTATCTTTTCAATGATATCAATTAAGTTACCGTACAATTTTCTCTCTAATTTTAATAAATTTTTAAAAATATTTTTTTTCGCATAATTTGACAACAATACTTTTCATTGTTGCTAGGTAATTCAATCCGTTTTCATTATTTAAATAAATATTTAATTGCGTATTTCTCTTTAATTTTTGAAAGTTGAGGAAATATCTTAATACATTTTGCTTTCATATTTTATTTTATCAAAATTTTTATGGAATCTGTAAATCAAGCTCTCTGAAGTATTACATACATATATTAAGAAATATATCCTATAAGCTGGAGGATTATGGTTGCTATGTTTTCATTCTTTTTTCAGCATGTTTTAATTCAGTTAATATGCCGCTGGCCATAAAATGTGCTGCACCATTTTAATGTTGAGTTCGAATGTATATTTTGCCAGAGAAACAAGAAAGCGAAGATGGCGCCGGCAACGTGCAATTAGATCTTACATGGCATGGTCAGTTATTTGATTCCATTAGGGAATTTATGTAGACAATGAACAGAACAGGTGCAAGGTCACTAAGAGAACATGGGTTAAATATCTACCACAAGTTTAAAATTACGTTATTATAAAATTAATATAAAATGATACAAGATTCAATTGAAATCATATTCCCGGCGAACAAGCTGGTCGCCGAAGGCGGCTAGTAATGCAAAAAGAAAGCAACAGTAAAATTTGGAAAATAAGAACTATTGTTATTCTTACAGCTCTTTCCGCCGTATGCAAATCATTATGATTTAAGTGATTTTCAATATTTGAAAAGGAGAATTTGTGAGATGTGTCTACTATTTTAGAAACACAAATGAAGTTTGGATTTTTGCGGCAATAAAGTGGGTGTGTACTTGAATCTATTTTTGAATGCAAATGATGTATGGGACACATTATTTACAGTCTACAAAGAATTGATTCAAAAATTAAATCTAACCTGGAGTATGCAGGACATAAGGAGCGTATCGGCTTTGGCTACGCCTTTGAGGCACGACTTGCTGCAAGGCAACGAAAAGCTTTCCTGCAATAGTATCAAATTTCCATAAATAGAATAAAAAAAAAAATTCAATTTGTTTTTCATTTTTATGCTGTTTTATACGATATGCTGTTTATGCTGTTTCTGGACGATATTTCTACATATCTGAGTTAATTTTTGTGCAACGATATTTTTTTCAAAATATTAATACACAGTTAAATTTAATATAATTAATTATTTAATTTAATAAATTAGCTGCAAATTATTTTATTTTCACTTTGAAAAAATCAACAATCGATAAATTTTATGGTTGTTCATTCTAAATATAACGTCTGCCTTTTTTTTTCAAAATTTAGTGTTCTAGTACACAAATGATTTTGTCTGGTACACTGTGTAATAAATAAATAAGTGTTTTCGGGGTTTTTTTTAAATAGAATTCCTGATCGGTCGATCAGGTCTTTGGCCTGACCTTAAAAATCCGAGTTAGATAATGATATTAAAAAAAATACAAAAAGTTCTCAAGACTTCTTTAAAAATATATGAAAAGAACGTTTTCTTTTTTAATTTTAAACATGTCAAGGTGCTTCAGATTTAGTAACCTGTTTAAGTTATTTGATGCTAGATTTAAATTCGCTGATGGTTCTAAACTAGTCCTGGTTCGAAAATCCGCATAGAAGATCTGAAGCTTAACAAATGTGCTTTGATTAGTGGTGTTGTCCTCGATCTCTTATACAAAGATTGCCAGCTCAGTCTCGTAGGGGATGAAATATTTAATAAATGATCGACCTATTTTAAAACCATTTTCATATGATGTTTCGTTCTTGTGAAATTCTCAAGAAGTGATCAAGCATGTTATGATCAGCAGATCTTATCTGTCCATAGCATTATTAGTATGCATTAGCTCAACTCATAGTTTTTGAAATTTGAGAATAAATAAATAAAAATATTGTAGAAATTATATCAAGCGAATTTAAATTTTTTCCTTTTAAATGCTTTTAGTTTCTTAACTGTTTTTTATGCGCCAATCTCTTTACAAATATCGAAAAAGTTACATTTTTGTTTAAATTTTATCAACAGAATACTTTAATATCTATGTTAGTAGCTGATCTAAAATAATGCGAACTTACCAAAATAACGTCCTTCTTCGTTAAAAGAAAGTGATCCGATTCCAAATAAGACAAAACAAGATCTTTATGTTCTCCAGTATATAACTGCAAATGGAAATACCACTCGTAAACAGATCGAAAATCTGGAGTACAAAGGCTGCACATGCATGCAATTTTCAATATACTTTTCTGTTTCATCTATTATGTTGTGTTCAATGTATACTGTTCTGTTCTGCTTCTTTCTGTTTAACATAAATTTTTGCTAATTTTTTTTTTCGAACTGTGCATATTAATAATCGCCGTTCATATTCTCATTTGATGTTGAAAATTCTCATGAAAACAGTGTTCAATGCATTTTGCATTTTCAATGGTTTTTGTTGCAATTTTTAATAATTTTTTGCTAATAGGTCAAAGTAAGGATATTTTTTTTCTTTCGAAAGTACAATTTATAAAATTTCAGCGCAACATAATAGATTAAAAGTAGCTTAGAATATTTTGAAAATGCTTCGCTGCACATCATAAATAATTTATTAAGTTTTAAAATTTTATGCAAAAGATAAATTTAGTGAAATTTGGCTATTTCGAGCGTTTTTAATTCGAATTCTTCGGCAATTCGAGTTTTTTGTTTGGTCTCTTGAATTTATTATTAGCATAATGTTAGAATAAAAGCTTTATTCGAATTTATTTTCAAAATTAAATTATTTTTTATTTTTAAAAATTCGAATTTGGAATTTTTCGAAATTATATTTGTGGCGTCCATTACTACTAGAGCCAAACTGCCAATCCGTCAACTTGAAACCTGCTGTATACGGATCCTTTTTGTCTTACTTCTACGTAGTCAATCCAAGCGAACCTCTTTGTAATCAAACTGCGCAGATTCATTACTGTATATATACTGCAACTGTCTAATGTTATACGACTGCTATTTTATTTCGTCACGCAGTGATGTGACTTTTAATTCCGGAGTTAAATAAATAGTTTATCTTTTTAGTATGTTTCTTTGAGTCTGCCTTAATCACTCGTAGTTAATAGACTACGTCCCATCAACTCAGATGATTGATCTGAATGGTGATGCTGACTGGAAATTAGAGGGTTTAACTAAATATTCTTTAAAAATTCAAAATTATTTTGGATAATTCAAATAATTCAGTCAAAAATAATTTTTTAAAAAAATCTGAATTGTTTTGGTAGTTAAACATTCTGTACCTTCTCCTTCCGTGTCTGTTGTGTTTTAAGTGGGTCACTGGGATGACAGTTTATTTTAAAGCTACTTATTTATTAAAGTTATAAAAAACTTTTAAATTATAATGAATTTTTATTAAAATTAGTTACTATTTATTTATTAACTAGAAAATCACCCGTCATGGTTTGACGGATGCAAATTGCCTCTTCATTCGAGAGATTTCCCTTAAAATTTGACGTGTTTAAATAGATATATATGCGAGAGAAATGTTAAACATTGATTGAAAACAAATAAAATAAACATTTGGTTTATGACAGGAAATTTTTTTTATTTACATATTATTTAAATATTTCTTCATTCAAAAAACCTCTTGGTAAACCACATTCCGAGCGAAGTATTTTTCGTTGTTTAATAATTTTCCTTGTACTTCAGATGTCTTTGTGTAAATTTTAACGTGATTGGGAAGCCTAGACCTTGAAAGTGCAACATAGAGCTGCCCATGTGAAAAGACAGGCTCGTCGAGGTAAATTCCAACATGGTCGAAAGTTTGCCCCTGCGATTTGTTGATAGTCATCGTGTAAGACGGAATTAACGGGAACTGGCGGTGGTTGAGAACGAATGGTAGATTCACGTCACTGGTGGCTAATTTAATTCTTGGCAAGAAAACAATATCGCCACGATTGCATTCAGATACAATTTGGCGTCCAAACTATATCACGCCCATGATATCCCTAGTAGCACAAAGATATTGTAAAATATTGTATGATATTGAACAATATTCGCAATATTGTATAATATTGTGCAATATCATATAATATTATACGATATATAACACTATTGTACAATATCGGTCAGCATGTTGTGCTACCTGGGATACCACTGACGTAATTTACTACTTTCTATTAAAAAAGGGAAATTAATTTGAAATATAGGATTAATATAATTTAAAATTTCTCAGGAACTATCCCATATAGCAATTTTAGTTTGCAGCAAAGTTGCAGCAATATTACTCTGCAAAATCTGCAAGCTTGCAACAAATTTGACATGACAAGAGTTCAAGCTTGAAACAAGCTTGCAGCACGTTAAAGTCAGCTTCGAAGTCACCACGCGACGAACTTGCAGCAAGCTTGTCACGTCAAATTCATTGCAAGCTATAGCAAAAACAGAGTACGAACACAACCCGGATTAGAACTCGCGACCTATCGCTTCCTCAGCTGAAGCCCTAACCACTCGGCCAGTTAAACTCTGGGAGGAAAAGATAGATTTCGCTAATACATCGTTCGATACGATTTATTTTAAACTGTTTTCTTGATTTCATTAATTTTTTGAGTTGAGAATATGATTTGAAGTCAAAGAGAGAGAGAGCGATTTTCGCTAATAACTACGTTTTGCTAGTAGAATAAATTATTAAATTAGAATTCAAAAGTAATTACTTTAAAATGGGACAAAATGCATAAGTTATTATTTTTCAACAAACATTGACTGTTTTTTAGGTTTAATTTTGTTTATAAACGTTAAAATTTCAACATTAAGAAAAAGGCGATAAAGTTTTCTTTAAAGTGCGAGTTCTAGTAAAAAGATGGAAAATGTTTAAAAATTTTTTTTTATAAAAAAGTTAGTTTTTTTCACAAATTATCATTGATTTATTAAATTAATAAAAAGAAGGAAGGTCTAGGAGATGCTATTAAAAATCGGATGTTTTTTAAAACAGAGACAAAAGATAATTATCTCTTGTGCTATCATCTTTGCAGCAAGCTTGTTTTGCAAACTCACAACAAGCTTGCATTGCAAGGAGGGGTGGCGCTAGTTGTCACGACGAACTTGTGGCAAACTCGTTTTGCAAGCGAGGGTGGCGATTCTGCATTGCTAGTTTGCCACAGTTTCGCTTCAAGTTTGACGCTTCAAATTTGCCATGACAAGATAATATCAAGTAAAAATCAAACTTGCTGCAAACGTACGTGCTATCTGGGATTGTTCATAGCGAGATAAATTTTAAATTTAAAATTACTGTAATTTAGGTTCTCTAACAATGAAATAATGCGTCTCGCAGCGCTATGGCACGAGTTTCATTGTTGGTGACGTCAGAGCGTTACCGGAGGATCTGGGCTATTATATTAGTAATTATGCACTATTAAAATTGTTAAATATTAACAATAAAACTTTACAGTCATTTTTAACTCAGATTTGCTCTTATTATATTCATTTTTATACCCAGTTATTTCTAACTTCAAATATATGAATTAATCGAATTTTTACTGTGGTTCCGTCATCTTCGAATTATCCAAGTTTCACAATATTTCATAATGAAAACTATATATTCCACGGCTTGGAAAATTAATTAATATTTTAAATGCATGAAAAGAGAATTCAAAAAAACCCGAATAAATTAAGTACCTTCCATGCGCCTTTGCACGAAACATCTAAATCCTCAGTTTCTTCGTCTTGATTTTCAGGATTATTAAGATCTTGCTCGAACAAAAATTTTGCACATTTTTTAAGAATCCACTTACATGTTAAAGCCATTCTATCTGCTGAAAACTCTAAACTCTTTGTCAGATTGTCTTTCACTAACTAAGTATGAATGGAGATTACAGAATATCTTTTTTCAGGTGAATGAAATATCCAAAATTTTCAGACGATATTATCTGAAATAAAGACAGTTTTGTATTTTTTTAAAGTAAAAGTTTCACCGATATTTTTTGCTTGTCATTTTAAATTTTCGTTTGATTTGAACACAGAGAAGAAAGAAGAAGAAGTTTCTTCTTCTCTGTGGATTTAAAAGTATTTTGAGACTTTTTGCGAATTTTTTAAATTTTGAAAGATTTTAATTCAAAACAAATGCTTCGATACGTTTTTTTTAAAGAAAAAAATGGGAATATTTTACTCCAATTTTATGCCGAGCCTGAATGAATTTTTGGCAAATTTGGTATTATCGCAAACTATGCCAAAAAAGTGAAAAATTAATTAAATTTTTACATAATTTTTGTCAGGAAGTTTCAGACAAAATTTAATTTTATACTGTTGAAAATTAACTGATAATATTATTCTGTTGAGAAAAATATTCTAAGCCATTTCGTTGATCTCGTTTTGAGACGCGATTAATTTTTACTTCTTTTACATAAAAAAACACCCTATCCCTTTACAATATTCCTGCTCATTTCCAGGTATTAAAAAAGGCAGTTATGCATTGAGAAGCATTATTAAAGTTGTGAAATTTTTGGATTGTGAAACTCATGAAGAAATTAGAATTTTGCCGGATTTCAATCAATAAGATATTAATAAACTATAATGGCAATATTTTTCGAATTTGAAAATAAATTCGTGTTATTCACACACTTTTTTGCCGTTTAAGATGGTATAAATTTTTCTTTAAACGAAAGAAAAAAAATAATAAAAAAACTAAGCTTGCCAAGCTATCCTTGTAGAAAGAACTACCGTCCTTTAATGTATAAACTACATTTGATTTAGCAGTTTTTACAATTTATTAATCTATTCTATAGAAAAAAGTCATAAATTTTTCTGTATCAAGGTTCTGGATCTGGGAGCTGTATCAAATCGGGGAGCTGGTCGGGGATGCTGTATCAAGGTTCACTTAATTAATTTTCAAATATTAAATGATTGTATAAAAAAGGGTAGATTAAATGATAATGTTTGTTTTGTTTTTCCAAATATTAAGCATAAAATGATCATGTCGGTTTTATATGCATGCCCTGCACAAATGCATTTTGAAAGTCTGCATGCAAAATTCAAGTTCGAGATCGAGAGATCGAATCCCGATTTTCTTGAAAATCCCTATCATTGTGCAATCTTCTCATGTTGGCATTGCTTAGAGGGTGAGAAGCTGAGTCAAGTATCTTTAATCTGATTAGAATTAAAGAGTACAAAGCGATAACGAGTGGAGTTTCCGTGCACGAGATTAATTCAACATAGTAAAAGTATTCCATATTATATCAGGATTACTCAAATGAAACAAGTTCAAATAACTTCTAAATGTTAAAGCTGCGGCAAAAGTACTGAGAATAAATTCCTGAATGATGAACCTTAATGTGTTATACAGGGTTGGTGCCAGTGAGCGGGAGAGAAGGGCCCCTTGTCGGGGAAAATTTTTGTGCCCTATTCACGCAACGGGTATTCAACTAATAGGTTAATAAATTTCTTATGAAAATTTGAGACCAATTTGAAACCGTGACCTCCCGTCGGGCAGATTCTAATGTCACTCCTGGTGTTATTTCGTCATTCAGGAATTTATATAAACTTAAAACACACTGAAATCTGTCGTCTTGAATATTGTCAATAATTTACTTTACAAAATTATTAGTTTAAATACATTTCGTTTTCAGAAAGTTTATGCAAGATAAAGAAAACAGGCATACTAAAATTCCTGGAAAGTCTGTCATTTTTAAAATAAACAATATTTTATTATTTTAGTTATTATATTGAATAATATAGCATATTAAATATTACAAATATGAATGTTCAAGATTTCTCTAACTGTGAAATTTTTAGGAAAATACCCCAAAATACATGGGTACAATAATTTTTTTTAAAAATTTTAACTGACACTGTTAAAAAATCTAACTTTTTGCGATATTAAGGTCATAATGCAGATAAAAATGTTATGGATTCAGATTGATTAATAGCATTAGTGAAAAACTGGTAGACCGATGCGGGGCTGTCGGGTTGACTGCTGGAAGTGTTTCTCCAAGCGAAGAAAAAAGCCCGGTTTCCCTCTAAAGTCCTCCAGAAAATGTCACACTTCCCTCTCCTCATAAGTCCTTGAATCATGGACTTGGTTAGATCATATGCTACACCAAATTGGAATAGAACAACCATCAAAGTTTAAAACTGTTCTGAACAATTATCAATAACGACTGGAATATAAATACCAAATTTTCATTTGGAATGCCAGCAGTTGAAACGGTTACCATGTTCCCACCGGAAATGTATATATGCTTTATTCGGTTCCGATGTTTGCTTCAAAGTGAATTAAAATCTCTATCTATGGAAGAGTTTTCTGTTTTGTTTATTTGCATTAAAATGCGGTGACTACGTAACTTCGGTGTAATGCTAAGTCAATGGAATCTTCAAAGCGGAAGTCCAAAAGCCATGCAAATAAATGGAGTCAAGGTTTAATATAAGTAAACAAAACAGAAAACTTGTCCATTAATTTAGTATTTCAAATGTTCAATAAAATTCATATTATTATTTTAAATCCTATTTCTTTTCGATTGTATAAATTTTAAAATATGCTTGCTATATTTGGTTCTTAATGAACTAGCTGGGAATCGAAACCAATTTTTCATGTTAAAAATTAATTTTCGTTAGCTGTATCCATAACTGTTAACATCAAATGATAAACAAAGGTGAAGAATTTATGGTGTGAATGTACTTCTGCAAAGTTTAATTTTACTTCTTAGCAAATTATTACAATATTCAAAGATAGTTTTAGAATTGTTTTTTGTGGACTTTAAAAATGTCTTTAAATTCCACTCCAGGGCATACTTCAAACAGTTCTTACGAGTCTCATTATGATCCCTCATTTACAGCTGAAATAACGGCTCAAATGCATGTTCCTGACAAAATAAGTATTTTCCGTGATACAGAGCGCCAAGAAGTTACCACATATCAACCAGAAGATGTGAAGGCTAGTATGAATGTTCCAGATCGGATACTTGTGGCTGGTAAAGTATTTGCTGTTGAACATTTTTTTATCTGCTGATAAATGACGAAATTGCAGAATGTTTCACAATCTGATGAAAACACCGTGAAAGTTTCGTGACATTTTTTAAAATTTCAATTTTTACAATTTAAAAAAAGTATAAGTATTTAGTAAAATAACATGTAAAAAAAACTGTTTTTGATTTTTACTAATTAATTACTTCTGAATAAACGGAAATTTTTAAAGAGTCGATTATTTATTCTCGTAATCACTTATTGTAGTAAATTTGAAAACTAGATATAAGATTTTGTTGTTTTAACTGAATTAGTTGCAAGATGAACTACTTTTTTTATTTTCAGTTCATTAGAACAATAATTGAATTTGAATTAAAAATTTATCTTGTATCTAATTGTATTCTTATGTGCTACTTTTTTTAAAAGAAAAAATGGTTCCTTCACTTCTCTGCATTTGAAAATTTTACAACCCTTGATTTGTTAATTTAAGACATAGTTTTTAAGTCTAAGAACAGTACTAAAATTGTCTCTAATAAAAGTGTTTACATTTATACTAGTTTATTTTATTTTGTTTATAATTATTTTGCCCTTTAAATTCTGTCAATACTAAAATATCTTACCTTAAAGTTTACACTTTGAGTTTATCAATACTTCTATTTAAAAATCACATATACTATTTAATCAGTTATAATAGGTTTCATTTTTATAGTAAAAAGGCCCCATTTTTTTTCTGATTTCTGAAGCAAGAGAAACATTTTCTAGATATAAAAATTTGTTAACATTTAAATGACTAATGAAAATGTATCCATCGGTACTATATGTAATTATCTTGTTTTTCATGTAAAAGATGCTCTAAAAGAATTGCTTAAGTGTTATTAATATATTTTTGTATATTAATATATTTTTGTATATTTTTATAAATTATAAGTAGTATTCTAATAATGAAATATTTTAATTCAGTATTCTCTAATTAAGTTACAGTTTTCTACTTTCTCTAATTAATTGCATGTTCCTGAAGAAAGATAATTTATTTTTTACTGTTATTGCAAACTAACTAGTGCTTAGTTTTTTAGAAAGACAGTGAATGTGAGTTCATGTGTCATTTGCTTCAACTATCCAACTTATGCATATTTTTATAATATTAGTTGGTGCTTATTAAGGCATTTTATTTATATCTTAAAATTTGATCAAATTTTAAAAACTGCTTTACGAATCAAAATAAAGTTATTTTAATTTATTTAAAATGTTATAGCATAAATATTACTTTTTATATAAAAATACTAGCTGATAAACCAGCGTTGCTTTGAATAAAAATTTTTCCATGTGCCCCATCCTTTTCTTTTTGTACAAATATTGTCACTAACTTTCCCCAACAAACGTAAATGTCCTTTGAATCCTTTCTTGTTGAGTTAAAATTTTCTGAGTCAAGTCTTTTTATTACCTTAATAGCCGCCTATGGCGACCAGCTGGTTCCCCCAAATTATTAGTTATGGGTGAATATTAGGAAAAGTGCCAAATTGAATATGGAAAATTTCAATTTTTGAAGATTTTTAGTGAATGAAATTAATGGTGTATTTTAATTACACATTAGTAACAGATTTTTTTAAAAATTAGGGGCGAGGTCAAGGGGAACATTTACCCCCATTTTCGGGGGGTTATTTTTCTGGGCTGTTACAGATCTGATGCAAATGTTACAGATCTGACAAATGTTGCAGATTCCATGTTTAACTTGTGCATAATACATTACCTGTATAATTTATATAGGTAATAATTATATATGAATTATAATTAATATTAATATATTTAAAATTATATTATAAAAAATTGTCGTACTGAAAATTTCAATTTAAAAAGATTTTTAGAAAATGAAATTAATTATCTCAATTATAAACTATTTATAATAGATTGAGGGGAAATAACACTTGAATAAAAACACTGGAATGAAACAAACACTTAAATCTTAATATTTTTTTACTGTATTAGCAAATTTAGCTCTTGTATCATAAATTAAGTACAAAATTTAAGTTAAATTATAATGTTCCAAGTTTTCATTAAACACATATTGTTCCCTTTTGTTTAAAGATAGCTGAGATAATACATTGACAATATTGGACGAGTCAAGTTCTACAATGTCATCATTTTCGGGGAAAGTAAATTTGTCTTTTCCACATTTTCTCATAAATTTTACAGTGTACTCATCAAATGCATCCTGAGAAAAGATCACACCAACATAAAACCTCACACTTTTCTTTCCTGCTAATTTTATGACAACATAATCATTTTGAAAAATATTTTTGATAGCATTAGCCGGAGGATTGTTAGAATCTGAATCTGTATCAGAAAAGCTATCTGAAGAATATACATCTGAGTACTTCAATTTACAATTCGAATTATCTTAAAATCTTTTAAGGTAAATAGCATGAACACAGAATTGGAATTGCATTATAAAACAAAGTAAAAAATATATATAGTAGAATTTATTCAATTTGTGCCAGGGCACATGCAACTATGCAAATCATCTTCAAGAAATTTCTGGACTGATTTTCTTACTTCTTCTTTTTTTTCTTCTTCTGACCTTTGTATGATCTTTTGAAATGCATCTTCTTTGTTTCTAATGCTTTTTTGTAATTTTTGTTGGAAGCTAAATTTTTAAGTTGACCTATCATTTGATACTTTTTTATAATTTTATTTGAAACCCGTGTAGCAAATAACCTTCTTTCTTTTTCTTTTTTGAAAACTTTTTTATTTTCTTCTAGACCTGACATAAAAGCAAAGTTAAGAAGTAAATTCTTCCTTATTTCTGGTGACATCTTTTTTCTACCAATTAGTTTGCATACTTTTGTGGCAGGGGACAATGAACATTTTGATTTATCTTTGGATTTTAAGCGATAATTTTCTTTTCTTAAATTTTCAATTTTCCTAGCTTGTTTAAGAGATTTAGCAATCATAGATTGCAACTTATACCTCAAAGAACTATAAATGTGTTTTGCTGCTTTTCTGCCAGACTGAATCCGTGGAGACCCTCTGCTCCCAACACGTGTTTCTTTAGCTTGCTGCAAAGACTTTCGCTTTCTGTAATTACGTGAATCTTTCTTCCATTGTTTTCATCTAATGTATTGTTGTCTATTGGAAAGGTTGCTTATACTTTTAATTACACCCTTCTCCCTCATTTCTTTTTTATACTCTGTGTTTTTCTCTTTTCTGAGCTTTCTTCTCTTCTGACATGTTTTCTCTACATTTCCTGACACCGTCACGACAATCTTGTCGCCTTTTCTCAATTTCTTTAAGTGTTTTTCTGTATTTCCTGAGCTTTTCTTTAATTTATCCATACTTTTGTAAAAAGTATTAACTGAAAGTAAAAAAAAAATTAAATACTTACACTAGCTTTTATGTTTAAAAAGAGGGAAGAATTATTATTTAGAATAAATTAATATTTGTACAGCTTGTGTAATTTTTTAAACATAAATAATAAAATTAGTAACTCATTAATTAAAGGTGAGAAATTCTATTCCATGCAAACAGATAAGTTAATTTTTAAAATCAAAATAAAATAAAATCATTCTCAAAACAGGTTTAAAAAACGAAACTAATTCAGGACAATCAGAATTTGGAAGGGGGGGGGGCGCTTGCACAAAATCATTTAATAAATTGAATATTTAAAAGTTATGCAAAGTTATATTGTTGGAACAGTCTTTAAGAACGAAGATCCAGAGATCGATACAAAAAAAAAAAAAAACGAACATTAATTTGTTTGGAAACTCATATTTTGGGGAGAAAAGAATGTTTTTGAAACAGATTTTAAGAAATTAAATTAATTTAAAAACATTGGAAAGTTTTTCAGTTACAGAGATGCATTTAAACTCATCTTACACTGCAAAAATTAACTTTAGAAACGCATAACACGAAAAACTAACTGTGGGAAAACATCGGTAACGCAAGCATCAGTTCTGTAACAAATGGTTTCTATTTCAATGTTACCGATCTGATTGTTACAGATCTGACGAATTTCCCGTATTTTGTTAGCTAAACATCGCTAATTAAAGATTCGAAACCTAAAAACGCATTATTATGTTCATGACAATAAATTCGTTTTTATCATACAAAAATAAATAAAAAAATTAATTAATTTTGCTTTTCAATTTGCGTTACCGACCTGATCTTTCATTTGGTAGACAAAGAAAAATAAAGATTGAAAAAATCTTACCTGTAATTCTATGAAACTGAAGTCGGAACTTTCAACTGAAATTTGCACATTACACAAAGGGGTTTCATCACACGCAATCAGTTGGCGCCAATTTAAATGTTTTGATAGGAAATAACATCCCGGAATTCGGCGTTACCGATCTGATACGAAAACTTGGGACAAGCATATATTACGTTTTTTTTCGATGTACATTTATATTTTCTAAAACATGGGAGTCAATATTTATAAATAAACATGAAATACATTGTTTCCGCCGATACTTGTTTTTGCCGCGATGTTTTATAACGCACAGGATTTTTTTAAAGATCGCGATTCGTACCTGGGACACGTTACCGATCTGATTTTGAAGCAATAAAAAAATTCCCTTGTCATAAATTAAAAGTAAAACTTGAAAATTTTGTCATGAATTGAATGTAAAACGAAGTTTACTATATGAAAAAAAATATTTCTTGGGTTTTTAATTGGAAGTGTTTCATAAATTTATCTGGGACACAAATTGGCACTTTTCCTAATATTCACCCTTATAATGATTTAGTTATATCAATAAAATTTTAAATAAGCAAGTTGTATAAATTAATTTTTATTTTTGCATTTTATAATAATTATTTAGAATTAAAGCTATTGGATGAAGCTATTTCCAATTGAATTTTGTGGAAGCAATAAACTGTTAGTTTTTAGAAAAAATGATGGATAAAACTGAAGATTTCCACAAATGCCTACTATAAACTGAATAAAATGTTAAAATCGTGAATTTTTAGATCAAACAGTACCAACATCAAAAATTAAATTCAAATGCATCCAGAATCAAATAGTAGAGAGAGATAATCTTCAATAACATCAATTCATACTTCATAGTTTGTCAGTAAGTAAATTAAATCTAATGTTCACAGAATTTTAAATGAATTCATTTATCTGCTGCCACTTCTTAAATATTGATTTGAATTTCTTGTAACAATATTGACACAATTGTATATTTTGAATCAGGAAGTGGAAGTTTTAAACACACATAATGCATTTAAAATGCACGAAAGTATTTGAATTTTTAAAAAATAGCATTTGTTAACTGTGATTCATTAAAAACTTCTAGCAGTGAACCAGTAGTAGCCACGAAAACCCCCCCCCCCCCCCGAACATCTCGTAGAACCCTGTTGAGTTCTCCTGCCCCTACCTCCGTTCCCTCTGACCGATCTGGAGAAACAAAGTATCTATCGTCTGCCACGGTCGAATGAAAAGATTGTCTCCTTGAGTGACCTTGACTGCAGTTTATGACAATAAAAAAAACTTTGTAAAATTGAAATGAATTAGCGTAAAGTGCTCAAACTAACATCATTAGAAAGATAATTGTTTGCACTTTAAATTGGTATCAAAATCATTTTTATGCAATATATCTTTCGGGAGTTATTGACCGAAAAAAGGCCAAATACATCGACATTTGGCTTAATTTTTAAATAATTAAAATTTAATAAAAAAAATGGCTCTGAGGTGCACATCTTCGGCATCCAAAGTATATCTGTGCCAAATTTGGTAGCTCCATGTTCTACGGTTTGTTCTGTAGAGTGCCAACAGACATTCATCTCCTCTTAGAGATTAGCTATTATGCCCGGCATTGCTTGGGATTAAAATACTTTCATGTCTAATATTTTTGATGTAAAAACTACTTTTGTATATAAAATTATAATACCCAAATTTCTTTTCTTGTCTGAAATGTTTCTTAATTAAAATGAGAATATCAATTAAATTTGACAATTTTTAAAAACCACCGATAGCTAATGTTCACCATAAGTTATGAATATTTGTTGCATAAGTACTTTATATTTTGTTCATAAATCTTGCAGTATAAGGAAGGTTTTAATGAATGTTTTGGGATAATTAATTAGATAATAATTTTTTCATTAATAAAAAGTGTTAGAATAAATCCGATCAATAGTTGTTCTTGTATAAATTGTGAATTGTCTGCTTTTAAACTTTTTTTAGTCTTTTTCTAAAATTCTGTTACTTTATTCTAGCACCAATTCTTCGTATCTATTCTTGTTCTTCACCAATAAAAAAAAAAAAAAAAATGTTACAAATTGTGAATTTTATGCACAATTTAATTTTTTTAAAATTATTAAAATGAAGACAACGAATTGAACGGAAGTGAAACCTTGTGTCGCTGAAAAGCTTATTTTTTAACTTTAATATGTGTAAAAGTAGTTTTTGTGAGATAATAATTTTGAAAAATTGCTTAATTTCTAATTAACTGAAATTTTAGTTAACTTTGGGGCTTTTAAAAGTTGACAGAACGCCGCCCCGTGTCCCTGTGCCTAATACCATTACAGTATCCGTACCAGTTGCATGGACACAGGACTTTAAAAGTTGACAGTGATCTTTCTCTTCTTATATAAAATATTTATAAAAATAAACAAATATCAGAAGTTATAGGTAAATTAGTTCAAAATACTACGGTATGGCGCCAGACTTGCACTTTTTTTTGGCAATAAATTGCCAAATGTAGTAATGAGATGTACAATGTTTGGTGAGTTTTCCATGATAAGGTGCAATTTTGGCTCCGGCTTGGGAAGGGATGTACCGTATACTTTAGTTTTACCAATTTTTGAACTTTAAGATGGTATAAAAATATTTTTGTAGGATAATTTGCTCTGAAGTTACTGCGGAAAAACGGTTTTGACTGACTGTTTAATTTTTCTAATTAACTGACTGTTTAATTAGCTTTTGCACTTTAAAAAGTTGACAGGTATCTTCCTCTTATCTTAAATAATAAGCATACAAAATTTGGTTGAAATCGGTTCAGTGGTTTAGTAGGAGATGTGGAACATACATACCCACAATGACTTTTATTTATATTAAGATGAAAGCATGTTTGAATGAAAATGCAAGAAGTTTGAAAAAAGAACACTTTTTTTAAACACTATACTGTACAATCATAGTATACAGAATTTACCCAAAATTGATGAAAAATATAAACTTTCAATTCTTTAGAATGAACAAAATGTTGCAAAAAATATATGTTGCAAAATAAAACATCAAAAGACACACACAAAAAAAAAAGAGAGAGAGAGAGAAAATGGAAAAATTATTTTTTTCGATGTTTAAAAAATTAAAACATGGAAGCATAATATTTCATCTGGCGTGACTTGAATCATATGCAGAAGAAATAGGTAACAGGTAAACAGCAGCTTCAAATTACTCTTATTAGAAAGGAGATATGTGAATTTTGCAATGATATAAAATTATGGTTTTCCAATGAGAATATATGCAGAAAATTCGTGAAAATTGGCAAAAAAATCCGTATTTACCACTTAACATCAAATAAATAAAAATCTAATTCAGGTTTTAAAGTAATTACAAGTACCATTTAAAGCATGCAGAAATCTTCATTTCTTTTGTTTTTATAATTTTTTAAAATTGTTTTATTTTAGTTTTTTAGCATGTTTGTGATAGAATGATTCTGGATGAGAAACAAAACAATTGCCTCCTTTTTTTATGTATAGAATGTATAGCTAACTTTTAAGTAATATAAAGCTGGATTGATGTATCAAATATTGTATAAATATATTTTGTAAACATTACTTGTTTTTAATTTTTCAATAAGTCAAAAATATCCAAGAAAGATTAGTGACAGTGCTAATATGTTATGGAAATGAATGTGTTTATTAACAGTTTTTTGCCTAATAAATTTACTGTTGTTTAGAATGAAGATGCTTCTGAAATAAAACAATTTTGCATATTATGTAAAATATGTACAAAATGTGAATGCGCAAAATAAAGAATAATTAGTACGTTTTTTTGAAATTTATGTTTGATCTTCAGTTATCCTTATATAAAAATGCCAATCTGTAATTGCAGTCTATATTTTATTTTTACTAAAGCTAAGCTTCTTTATTCTTTAATGTACTTACTAAATTTATGAGACAACAAATTCCACTGAGCATTTGTATATTTGAAGAACATAAAGAGAAAAGGTAGCTCAAGTGCATTCAGTGATTGAATAGTCAGGTTATGCTTCTGGATTTCTTTACTTCCTGCTATGGATTTTTTGAAGAAGCAAATAGAGTAATTGGAAACTCTTCATAATAAAAGAAAATGGGACTTAACCTTTCAGCAACCTTCAGATTCTAAGAACTCATGAGCGAAATCTTAGAAAATAAACAAAACCTTCATATTTTCCTTCAAAATCTGAAATTTTTGACATTTATTAATTATAACTTTTTGTGAATCCAGGGATGACAGCCTTTGCAGCTAAAAAATCCCATAATCCCGATTTATCAATCAATCAACTCATAATAAACTATTGAAGATAATTGGTATTTGTAAAACAATTTAAAATCTTTTTAGTGAAGGCTAAAAATAGATAA
This sequence comes from Araneus ventricosus, assembly GCA_013235015.1. Taxonomy (NCBI): domain Eukaryota; kingdom Metazoa; phylum Arthropoda; class Arachnida; order Araneae; family Araneidae; genus Araneus; species Araneus ventricosus. Next base: position 1,690,105 of record BGPR01000015.1, read on the forward strand.
AATAGAGCATACTCTACAAATCTTAAAAGACATCATTAATATATAGCTATACAAACTTAACTTATTATTGCACCACTATTTTATTTCACTTTATATAAGTAAAGTGAACATTTTATTTGTGACTTTTAATTTTAGGTGATAATAAGCACATACCTGCTAGAGAATCACTCCCCGAGCTGAAATTTGAAACACCTCTGCCGTATCAACTCCAGACCTTTGTTTTAGCTCCTCCTCCAGATGTATTGACAGTGGATGAGTATCCTTATCCTTCAGTAGATGTTAAGCCTTCTACAAAGATTATTGAGAAAAAGAAGGCAATTTTAGATCAGACTAGGTAATCAGTTTAACAATATTTTGTATATCTTGTATATCAGATTGTGGTTGTATACATATTGCCGATTTGTAGTAATAATTTGTCTGTGAATGGCAGGTTCAAATAGTTGCTAAAAATATTTTGTTTTATAGTTGCTTGAACTTTTCTGTTTCATTTTCTAAAATACTAATTGTATTTCATCAGTTTTTAGGATAAACTTTTAAAGTAAAATTAAAGTAAATTTTTCATTTAGAAATTTTGTGCAGGAATTTGAATGTATGACATTAAAATTCACTGTTCATGTCACATTCATATTTTCATTGTTTTAAGAAAGAAATATTCTAATTGTTTTTTCTTACTTCTGTAGTTGGTTTGATTTTTGCTGTTTTGTCATTCAATTTTCGTTTAAGCAGCTTCTACAGTTAAAGAAAAAGTATGTGTTTCAATGAAATCTGAAACCTATTAGATAACTGATTTTCCACTTCTCTGAATTTTAGTAGAACTTTCTCTGAATTTTAGGCTTTTATTACTAAAAATTTATATTCTATATATATTTTTCAAAAATCAAATGCATTTTTTTCACTGAACTTTTCTTTCTTTTGATATTAGCTGTGTAGTTTGCTTTTACTTTTCTCTTGCAAATCTATATATTTTAATGAAAAATCAAAATTTCTCTAAATATTTTAAACATTGCATTACAGTACAACCCCTGTTAACTGAATTAAAGGGGGGGGGGCGGGGGATTCATTTTGGATTACGATTTTTTGGTTAATCCATGAACATCTATACAATTTTGTATTTAATTACAGTTTGTGTAATTCTGAAATTTTTTGAGTGTAAAACAAATTCATTGAATGTAAAATGAATTTCTAGGCTACACGTATTTTCTTTATCAAAGTTAAAATTACATTTTTAGATCGAGCATTCACCTCTCCGCTAGCCTTAGTCTAGCGCGTTCTCATGTTCATAATTATTCCCTTGCTGTGCAGTGCTTTTTTTTTTTTTCGATTTACGATTGTTATCTCTCTCTGAAAAATATTGGATGTAATATTTAAAAAGTGCCATTTTACATGTTAATTTTAATTTCATCTAACAAACTCATTTTGGCTAGATACTGAAAAACATAGTTATCTTTGTTTATTTTCTTTTTAATATTTATGTATAAATTGGGACATTCTATTTATATTAGTTGCAATAAGATATTAAAAGTACAGATTAGTTGAGAAAACAGATAACATTAAGGGTATGAAAATCAGTGGGAATGTTGAAACAAATTGATAAATTTAACAATTTTCAATCATATTTTTGTAATAGTTTGAATAAGCCATCATTTTATAATTATATGACTGTTATAAACACATTTTCAATCTTTTTTTTTTATTGATCTAATTTCTGTGTTCAATTTCATTCTTTTTCGAAACATTTACAATGTTCAGGCCGATATTTTTTCAAAATTTTTAGAAATGATATGTTGTAAACTTTTTAAAACTGTACAAATATACCACTTTGCTCTGCTGGTTGTTGTGTTCTGTATTATATTTATTTTGTAATTTGGAACTTTTTGTTGTATGATGAATAAAAGGTATTAAAATGTATTGAGAAAAGCAGTAATATGAAATATTTTGTAAAGAAATATTATGTATTTCTTATTAAGAATTTTAAGTAATGCATATTATATTTTTTAAATATATACTTTAGTACACCTTAATAGTTATTGAAAATATAATCCCCTGTTATAATGCAAGTTGTGGCATAATCAGACAGTGAAAGGAAGAAATTGCTTATTGTTTTTCAATTTTATAAAAGAGCTTAAAAGAAAAAGAAATTATCTTTATCGGAAACAGTTTAGGTTTTGAAAAGAAAAAGTTATAATTATTATAAATGACAGAGAAGTAAATAAAGGAATCTATATTTCAATAATAATCTTTATATGTTGATGAGCCGTGCACTTAAGCTTATTTGCATTGCAATAGAACTTTCAGTTCTTTATGTGTTTTACTTAGAACAGTGTGTCTTCATTAGATTTCTTAAAATGGAGCATTTGAAATTGAATATAATTATTTCTCAAGGGATAAAAATATTTTTATAATCTAGCAGATATATAATTTTTTCAAAATGAAATGCTATTTTAATATTTATTTTCAAAAAAAAAATTTAAAATTCTGCCTGACCTTGACTTTTTAGGCCTTTCCTGAAAAGTTGCTTTTATTTGGCTCAGCTCAAAACATTCAATTTGATGACTGATTCAAGCTTAAAATTGCTAATCTTATTTTCATCCTTATTTTTTAATATAATCCTTTACAAAAATGTGAAACTGAATCAAATTAAGAAAATTGTTTTGACTTTGATTTAGATATGAAAAATTTTCCATAGTGCAGTATTTTGAAACTATATATTTTCCTTAAAATAGTTTTACATAATTTTATTAAGTAAAATAATTTGGTACTTTTCTGTAAATGGGGTTGCAGTTGTGGGCATAAATGTTGGCTCAAAATATCATAAGGAAATTGTAAGGATGCATGATAAATGAATTGTGTAAATACCACTATATTGCAATTTCATCTTGTTTTTGCTTGAACACTGTCGAATTTGGTGGATTATTCCTATATTTTAAAAGAATTTGATGACAGCATTCTTGTTGCTTGGATATTGCCAGATTGTAAAATTCCTTAAATTTCCCTTTAAAAAATAAACTTCAAGCTGTGTGTGGTAATACCAACTTAAAAATGTTCAGTTGGGATGTTTACCGTATTTTGTAGAATGAGATTGGAATACTTTGGTATATTTCATATACATATATATTGTCCCACTAATGGAAAAGTATCAAAGTATTTTGTCTTAAAACTTGGGTCTAATTTGTGTCTTAAGCATTAGAAATTGCAATCAGTCCCATGAAGTCCTTGTAGTTAGTGACAACTTGAGTTGATAGTATGACAAAAGGTATGGTCTATACAATTGCACTATAGTATTAAATTAATTATTTCAATTAAATAATTTTAAATATGATCCGAATGTGTTTAAGAGTAATTCATGTATTTGAACAGAATTTAGTTTTAAACAATAATTATCAATATTCTGTGTAATGAACCCGTATGTTTAAAATTAAAGTTGTTTAGTTTTATGGAACTCTTCCAATAGATTTGTATGAATCCACATTTCATGTCTTTTACGTGCAATTTCATCGCTCTCAGGTTTCTACGTCCTGTCATCTTTTGTTGTCACTGACTGTAATTTAGCTTCAATATTTAATCAGTACATTTTGGTGATAGTAATTTTCTTATGTCATACTTTTGACAGTGATTTGAATGAATCTGCCTTAAGTTCCGTGAATGCCCCTGAAGAAGAGATTGCCATTTTGCGCAAGCAAGTTCGTCATCTGTCTCGCAGGATGCTTGCAATTGAGCAGGAGAACCAGCAGCGTCAGCAAAGGGAGATTATTATGTACACTCTAGGGATTACATACTTTTTCTTCAAGGGATTATTCTGGTTACATAGACATTTCTAAATAATTTCAGTTACATTTCTAGGAATTGTAATGTTCAGTGAGCATAATGAATTGGAAGTAAGGTATGCATATGTTTTTTTTTCACTTAGAAATGGAAGTTCTGTATGCCATTGAATGAGAGCTGGTACTTACTTTAATTGTTGGAGTGGTATTGCTTTACTACTATTTACAAGTATTACATTTACAATGTGGATGTTTGTTACAAATCGGTATCGTATATTATTAAAAAGTAATAAATTTTAAAATTAAAAGTTACTTTTGATGGAGAAGCTTCACAATGTAGATCTCATTATTTTTTTTTATATTGCAAAATACATTTATTGTGAATAAATTGTAGAATGTATTTTTAATGATTAAAATCTTTTTTTAAAAAATTGTTTCCTAGTATAATAAAATACATTTTATTTTTGTTTTTGAAGATAAATATTTCTGTCTTCAGACATGTAGTACATGATGATTTTTTTTATAATGCTATCCTGAATTTTATATAACATTATGGGTGAAAAATATGTTCTATAAAGAAAAGGGAACATGTTTTTCAGTTAGTATGAGTAATGCATGTAATTTGGAAAAAGAAAAGAATCTCAAATGTATTTTTTGTGACATTTCCCACAAAGTGTATTACACAATGAAGTGATATTAACTGAAGTAAGGTAACATTGCTCTCTAACTGCATTATGGCCTTCACAACTATTGTTTAAGTCTGAGTGTGTGTCTAAGTGCTGTTTTGTCATGAAGTATATTTTAATAGCCAATGGTCCAATTAAAAGCCAAAAATAGTATTTCAGTTTTCTTGTTCATCAACATTTGTATATAAAGCTGCATTTTTTACACTTGTATAAATCTATAATATGTGAAAGAAGGCTCTCCTAAGATTTGTTCTTAAAGGGCTGTATGTTTAAAGAATGATATTAAAATTATAAATGTACTTTCAATTTGCTATGTAATAAAGCTTGACTTCCTCTACAAATTTTCGAATTTATTCTTCAGTTTAATTTTTACATGCAGGAGAAAAAGTAATTTTATTTGTGATTACAAATCATATTAGTTCAGTACATTGTTGATACTTTTTTTATTAGAGACTAGCTGTTACCCGCGACTTCGTGCGCGAAGAATTTGAATTGCTACTTTTTTTAAATTTACGAATGTAAATGTTTCGTTATATATAGAAAGGGGAAGTCAAAAGTTCTGACGGTTGATAATACATAATTGGACGACTAATTTAATTCTCTGTTACTGTAAATTACATCATTGTACTCAATGGTATCATCTGCTCTTTGGAATATATCATCCACCATGCTATATGTCATCTGCTTCTACTGTTTAAAAGAATACATAAGACAAAATATACCTTCCTATTATAAAAACTCTGACAACCATATCATATACGTCAATGGACGATCCTGGTTTGTTTATTTTGGATTCATAGACCGTTTTCCGGTAACCTTCCGATTTAAGCAATCGCCAAATCTATTTGGCAACTGTATCAAGCGCCAAGCTGGAAATAAAGGTGAATTAGTTCAAAGTCTAACCGTTGCCTAGCAACGGAGTAGCTATAAATATTCGTTATTTCAAAATCGTCTGCACGCATTTTAAAGTTTTGGAACTTTTAAAAATTAATAACAATCGAAGGGAAAATGTCAGAGAAATAAAATTAGTATCATTGAAAAGGTAAAAATTTGAACTTTAAGATGGTATAAAAATATTTTTTGTCGGACAGTTTGCTCCGAAGTTACGGCGGAAAAACGATTTCGGTTATTTTCTAATTAACTGACTGTTTAATTAACTTTGGGACTTGGAAAAGTTCATAAGTGTCTTCCCCTTCTCTTAAATAATAAGTGTACAAAATTTGGTTGAAAACCGTCCATTGGTTTAGGAGGAGATGTGGAACATAGCCACATACATACCCACCCACATACCCACAATGACTTTTATTTATATTAAGATTATGTAATTTCTGGACAAACTCATTTTAAAAATAAAAATAATTAATCAAATTTTACATCTAATTTTATTATTCTTTCCTTTACCTCTATTATATGTTTCAAGAAAAGTTCTTTGAAATATACTTATTGATCTTTTAAATTAATTACTACTTAATAATTAATACTGCAGTAATGGATTTTGTTAACATTTCAAATGCTACATAGATGAGACATTTTTTCCTTCCAAAATATATAGCTTGGAAAATAGAACTTGATATTTCCAGCATTAAACATTATAAATTAAAACTTTAAATAATGTTTCATACCAGTTTTACAAATATTATTATTAATGAAAAAATGTTTTAATTTTGAATTTCAGAGTTCTTGGTTATAAAATTTTATTATGTTATGTTTCAAAATAACTTATTACAAATATATATATATATTTATTGTATAACAAACTGTAAAAATTATGAAGAAATATGCTAGCAAAATTTAATTGTTATGCAAACAAATCTTAATTTCGTATCAACAAAATAAGTTATTTATGTCTTGCATAATAATAATACATGTAAAGTCTAATTAATAGTAATTGCTGCAGTGTCTTAAAAGCTTTATTCACAGAGTCTTGTTTATTATTTGAGTTCTTTTTAGGATATACTGAGAATACAGAAGAATTATTCCAAGAAAAATTTTATAATAAAAAATTCACACGCTATTTTTTTTAATGTAATAATTTTTTAAAAACATTGCCTATTTTTCTTCCTGGAATTTGCCCAAAGTACTGAAAGAAATCTTCATAAATTATTATTTTGTGCTTGCACTTTTTATAAGACAGATCAATCCATTTGAAAAATGGATAAGCCTGTGGTTTCAATCATAGATGTGAAATTAATGAATTTCTTTCTTATATATACTGTGAATGAATATTGATGAAGGTCTGTAGATTTAAAGCATGGGAAAGAGTGGATTAGCTAATTGTTCTGATGTACAACTAATTTACATGCTCACAAACTAAGCTTTATTTAGCTTTCAATTTTTATAAATGGCCTGAGCTTGAAATTAGTCATGTAAAATAATTTTCTTTGAGTGAAATGCAATTTAACAAGATATTAGCTTAAATTGTTATAGAGCTACTAAACAAAAACCATAGACTACTATACATTTCTCATAGATTTTAGTTTAAAATTATTTTGAAATTTTTGTTTCATGTATATATATTTACAGGGTGCGTAGTGAGAAATTTTCACAAAATTTAAGCACTTTTTAAGTACCTTAGCCAAAAAAATTAAGCACTTTTGGTCATGCATGCATACATATATCCATGCATTTTCTGAGCATAGGATGTTTACTGTTTTATAATGATACATAGCTTTTATTGAAAAATTTTAAAAATATATATTTTTAAATTTTAAACATGTATTTTTTAAATATTTATTTCTGTATTTACACAACGTCTTCTATTGTAAAATAAAGGTTGCCTTTTTGGTTTGACAAAAAAATAAAAATGATAATGTAAATTGTCATTACAAAAAACTAAGTCAACTTTTATAAGATTAACAACAAAAATATGTGACCTTTTTTCAACATTTCTTAAAATTAGCGAATTACCAATTAATTTTCCCCATATATGGCGGTGTCCGTTGTTGAAGAAAGAGGGAGTGGAAAAGAGGCCATTAATAGTCAAGTCAACAAAGGGTTTAAAAAAAGCATTATATCATATAGTTTTGAAAATTAATACTCATGTCCGCGAGGGGATCCTGATGAACATACTGGAGGGGGGGGGGGGGGTCTCGTGCCGCCATCTTAGATTTCATCTCCCTTTTTTTTGGTTTTTCTTGAATATCTCAAAAACTATTCAGTTTTCAAATTACAATTGATTTAACAAATTAAAGAGCGTAATTCCCTACAAATGAATGCTCTTATTTTTCTTCTAGTTTTAATAGTTTCCGAGGTAAAGTTTGCCACCATCTTGGATTTTATCCCCCCTTTTATTAGTTTTTCTTGAATATCTTGAAAACTACTTAACCCTTTGCACTCCATTCTCGCCGATAATGCGCCATTTAACATATGAATTGAATAAGGCTGGAATGCAAAGGGTTAACTTTCAAATCACACGTGTTACAACAAATTGAAGAACGTAAAATTCCCTACAAAAGCATGCTTTTATTTTTGTTCTAGCTTTAATAGTTTCGGAGATAATGGGCTTCAAAGTTCGCTCCCATCTTGGATTTCATCTCTCCTTTAGTTTCTCTTAAATATCTCGGAAACTAATTTTATGATCATTAATTTGTCGCATTACATGTAATTGAATAGTTTTTGAGATATTCAAAAAAGATTAAAAAAGCGGGAATGAAATCCAAGATGGCAGAAAGCTTTGAGACCCATTATCTCAAACTATTAAAGCTAGAAGAATAATAAAAACATGTATTCATAGGGAATTTTACGCTCTTTAATTTGTTAAATCAATTGCAGTTTGAAAACTGAATGGTTTTCGAGATATTCAAGAAAAACTAAAAAAGGGGGATGAAATCCAAGATGGTGGCACGAGCTCGCCCCCTCCAGGACCAGGGACTTTTAGCATGTTCATCAGGAGTCCCTCATGAACACATGCACCAATTTTCAAAACTATATGATTTAACGTTTTTTTCACCCCAATATATGCCTTCGTTGATTGGACTAGAAGCATTATCTTAACATCTGTTCACACCCCTGGATCTATCTCGCCCTGGATTCCTTCCCTTTCATCTGTTTTCTGTCTTGATACATCCGTTAAACAAAGCTTTACGACTATGCTTTTGATTTATCGTAGTAAACATCTGGGGGAACCAAAAAAAAAAAAGGTTTTATTTGCACTTCTTTAGAAAATTGAGCACTTTTTAAGGACCATTTCTCAAAATTAAGCACTTTTAAGGTGCTTAAAAATTGTTTTCAAATTTAAGCACTTTTCATGACGCTACGCACCCTGATTTAAAGCTGTTGAATCATAACTGGTGTAGACTGAAGAATGTTTGCACTGAATTCCTTCAATATGTTGTACTTGGTGAATGAATGTAGCTGGAAAATGCATTTCAAGGAGTGGGAACTATTCAAGACATTCATTTAAACTTGCAATTTTTATATTCTTTTGATTGCTTATGTAAATTTTTGAGCTGAAATAAAATTTTTTTAAAAAAAAGATGTGTAATTATATGGATAATACCACATATACAGAATACATGCATATACGTGCAAACATATTAAAACCAAAATTGAATAATTGTTTTTTTTTATTACTCCTGAAGTTTTTAAAGTTACTTTCTTCTTGCTTCTGATGTGCAGAAAATATAAAGTAACAGTTTTGTGATTAAAAGATTCCAGGATTGAATATTTATATGTTTTGTGTACATTTAATCTTTTCGTATCACTCATTTTAGTGTGGAATTTGTAGAGATGAAGGCTTGAATCCTGTGTTCATCATTCAATAGTATATGAAGTTACAAAGGTATCCAAAGCATATGAAATTACTCAGTAGTGCAGAGGATAGTTTCAAAATTAGATTTTAATCTAACAAAAGAACCAATCTTCTAAAGTTATAAACTTAAAATTTTCCTTTTTTTTAGACAGAAAATTGATATGCATGATGCTTAATAATGGTGCATAATTGTGCTATTGACCACGCAAAAGTGTGTGAAGTGTTTTTAACAATTCATTTTATAATTCTTCACTGCATTCAATTTAACTCTTTGAGGATGGCTGCACACTTAACTCTGCGAGTAGCTGGCATACCCATGTGACAGTTGTCCTCAAAGGGGTGAGAAGAATATTAAAATTCTGTGTGTGGAACACACCAGAGCATATAATTCTATATTTCATTAGCATCCAAGTGAACAGACATCCCAGATTGTCTTTAATTCGAATGAAGTGGCCTATTTTTTATTTATTAGTATACAGTTTATAATAAAATAAAAGATTAAGAAGATTTAATGTGAAAAAATTATTGAATTATCCTTTCCCACATAATATATAGAATTAGGCCATTGTAATATAACAGCTGTGGATGAATCAATCTGAAGATAAAGGAAAACATTGTTGATGTAATTCATTTCTTCCTGCTTACATTTTGAATTTTTTCATTGTTTTTCTTTGGGGGGGGCGGCGTTTTTTTCGATTTTCTCTATCTCTTACACCTTATATCCTTTTCCCCTTTTACTAATATCCACTATCTAAAACACCCTGGACTGAAATTCAACAGGATTTTGTCACTTTATTAGAACACATGTTGCACAATGATAATTCTAATATGTTTATAATAATGAAAGATGCAGCAGTGAAAAAACATTAAAATTAGAAACATTGTAGATAATGTTGAGATTTATATTTTAAAGGCAATATATAAAATCTTAAATACAAAAATATGAAAAGTAAATTATCCTTTGAAAGAGAACAAATAAATTAAAAAAATAACCAGCCTCCCCTTCGGTTACTAGATGTTCACCCATAATATTAATGGCCTGTGCCTTTGCTTGTAACTTGGTGAGCTAAATTGGCAGTTGTAAGGGATGAGGGACTCGGCAAAAGTTTTATTTTGCGATATATCTCGAAGATTGAAGGTGGCAGGAGACTGTCGGAAGCTTTCATATGAAATAAATATTGTTCAAATCGGTCCAGTAGTTAGGGCTGGGGAACTTTGCCAAGGTTTTTTTTCTCCATAGATAATATACTTGTGTTTTTCTGATTTCTCTCAAAAATGGAGGCTGGTGACCACTAATGACATATCTAGACGTCGTCAGCTTTATGAAATAAAAATTGTCGAAATCGGTACAGTGGTTGGTGCTGGAGGACTGTCCCAATTTATTTTAAATATATAGATAAAAAATTGTTTAGGAAATACCAAACAATATCGTATCAGCTTTAAAAGAAATTAAAAATTTTTTTATGGGAATCATGAAAACTGCGATCCCTTCGAGTTGTATTGTCAATTGACAATGAGAATGACTTTTGGCATTACAACAGTAACATGCATTCTCAATTCTGAAAATAGAGTTAACATGAAAAAAATTTTGCTAAATTATTCACAAAGGTAACGTAAACAGTATCTTTCAACTTTTACACCACTGCACCTAGAATTGCGACAATTCACAATCGGTAGGGATGGACTAGTGTGGGAAAGCATAAACAGTATCTGAAAGCACGTATATTATAAGCAGTTTTCAAATGCATTCTAATAAATTCATCATGTTAGAATATCGTGAATCGAAAGAATTTACTTCTCTTCATTTAAATTATAGTTGATGAATTTTCTATATAGAAAAGGCACAGTTATGCTGGAAATAGGACCCAAATGACTAATTCATCCAAAAATAAGCAAAGGAGAAATTGTCTCATATTGTTAAGGTGTAGGATTTTACTCTTGAAAATGAATCCTCCCTTTTCAAAGAAACAGGAAAAATTTACTTTTTTTTTATTTAAAAGGGACAAATGTAAAGAAGAAAAAAATCATTGCAAAAAACAAAGAATTTTAAACTTCATAAAGCAGATGCTAAGCATGAAGCAATTTATTATATATCAGCATATTGTTTCTTGACTCTTAGTCATTGTTTTTGACATTAATATGTATACTATAACATATATAAATGCTATAAATCTGAAAAATTATACATGGCACATTTCTATTCATTGGCTTTATCTCGTCATTAATAAAATACATACCATTAAGTGTATTTTTTCAAACATTTATTTTTTACTGTGAAAGACTTGCAAATCTTTCTTTTGTTGGCAACATTATTGAAGAAGGTGAAGATGGAAGTTGTCATTATTATGAGATGCTACAAGATGATTTAATACATCATTAATGGGGGAAATAAAATGGAACTATTATTTTCATTTATTCATAAAACACCTTCCAACAAATTGACTATCAAATTTTAATATGAACTTCAAACTATTTCTATTCTCTTTGTGGATGGTTAAGGATAGACCTTTAGCTGTTGCTGAAGTAAAATATGCCTGCTCAGAAAGCTTATCCATTATTCAAAAGCAATAAATCTGGCAACTATATGCTTTTATTATCTGAAGAAATTTCAATATAGAACTTCCCTCCTACTAAAAGGCATGTAATAATGGACAATGCAACCAAAATTAAGAGTAATTTACCCCCTCCAGTGACATTCATCTTTGAATTCCCATCTCCTTTCAAAACTAGCCAAATGGCAGATAATTTAAACACTAGTCTTCATTCTAGGCTGAAAAGCATCAATCTTGCAGAATCATCACCAGAGAGCACCACAGAAGGTAAATGTTGCATTCATCATTCACTAATTGTAGAAATGTAAAGAGTCAACATGAGGATGAGAGAATATGGAGTGCATAATAAAAATAATTTTTATTTAGATAGCTTCAAGAATAGAAAAAATTCAGCATGCTCATAGCCTGAAAATTTTGGCAAGAATTTAACATCAATATAATTCTTGACTAAAGAACAATTTTGCTTTCCTTAAAATCTAAATATTTTTTATTAGCTAACAAGCAAATTTTTTATTCTGACATTTCGCAGAAAAAGTAATTTGTACACAACTTTTTAAAAGATAATTTAGAACAGTGATAGGCAAACCACAGCCTGTTTAGAGGTTTTATCAATCTGGCATGCTGCAGAATTTAAAATAGCATAGAAAATTTTTAGCTATTAGAAATGCTATACAGTCAGACCTCTATTTAACGAAGTCGCTAAATCTCGAAAAAAAGTTCGTTATATGGAAAATTCGTTAAATAGAGATTCTCCTATTAAAATACTTTAAACTACACAAAACAGATTTTAAATTCATAAACACTAAATATTATTAAAAAAGTAATTAATCACACCTTTATTTTGTAAATTAATATCTATTTGTTTCATATATCTTGCCCATCAAAAAAAAAAAAAAAAAAAAACTGCAAGGAAAACAAGAACAAAACAAAACATTGTCCGGGAATGCACCATATTTTCAATTTTAAAAAAGTTATATTACAATTAATGAATTTTAGCATTTCATATCATATGAGGGTTTGTTGATTTCTGCATCATAATCATTTCCATCTTCATCACAGTATTGGTTTTATTTTTCACACTGTCCACTTCAAAACTTCCTCATCCACATCTTCATAGATACATGTTTTTAAACGTTTTGAACAAGAATTCGATGGATCATAATTTTGTATCTTATCACTATTTTTTTTTATGGTTAATAAGCTGTTTGGAGGAATACCAAATTTTAAAGCAACATCCTTTTTCTTCACGCCTTTATCCACCTTATTAAGAATTAAATTCTTTGATGCTCAAGCACTTTCGCTTTGACATTTTCCAGCTTCAAGGTCATTGACCACCATAAAATGTGTTAAAAAGAAAGAATAAGTTTGAAATGATCAGAAATATTTTTAGAAATAGGGAGAAAAAAAATATTGGATCACAAGAAAAAGTTCGTTAAATAGAGAATGCACTTCGCTATTTGGAGGTTATTTTACGAAGAAATTCGCAAAATGTACTTGGTTCCAAGGAAAAGTTCGCAAAATGGAGAAATTCGTAAAATAGAGGTCCGACTGTATTTACAGCAAAATATAACTTTGAGAAATGCATTCAAATCCTATTCCAGATAACAGAATTCAACTACTTTTTCGCTGCAAAAAAAATTAAGACTTAGTTAACTACTGTGGGAGGGGAAGAACAATAGTTACGAGTCAATAAGGTGAAGAGCTGTTGCAAAATTTATTATATTAAACAATGAAAAGTGGTTACGTCTCGTCTTTAGATGGCCCAAAACTCACAAATCTGTTAGTATAATACCCAAAAAAGGATGCAACAACCATTAAAAATAAAAAGTATTCGTAAAAGGTTTTATTCAAAAATCTTAATGACAGCTAAGAAAAGAAGCATTTTTTTTTACTCAACTATCTTTATTAAAATACACAAAACATGTTGCAGTATACAGAGATCCAAATTAAATGTGAAAAGCTGTCAACATGTTTACAATCTACACAAAAAATTACAAGTATAGCTCTGGGGTTTTACAATTCATTTTTTCCCATTTTTTTGCATAGAAAGTCTATTCAAGATAAATATCAAAACTGTTTTATTCATGTTTACAAAAATTCATTTACAAATTCGTAAAAACTGATGGTTTTGCATAGAAAATGGAAACAAGTCTCCGAAGTAGTTCAAAAAATGAAATTGCAGACTACTTTTCAATTACTTTCAAGAAACTCGGGTTCAACAGAGAATCAATATGGCCAGGTTTGCTAAAGATATTCCTCATCAATTCAATAACTTAAGACAAAATGAAACAAAGGACAAGGTAACACAAAGCAAGAATGCAAAGTTATCTCTTTAATGGAAATTGTTTTTTTTAATAATACCCATCCTCGCTAACTGACATACATTTAAAATATTCAGAAATCTAAGTACAGATGAAGCTTCTAAAACGATGAGACACTACTCGCCTATCTGATAAGAGCACAACATGCAAGGACATACATTATTTGTTAAAAGAGGAGAACAATTAACACAGAAGGAGAGGATCTACAGAGAAATGAACTACAAGAGAAATAAAGTACACCCATAGACACTGATCCAGTCGCAAAAGGAAAGCAAAAATAACAAATGTTTATTGAATAACACATTGCTTGTGGCCATTCCTCAGCTTCAATCGAGACTTTGGACGATACTTTTCCAAGTATTGCAGCTGTTTTGCATTGATTGCTCCTCGTCTTTTCCTAGAAGGTGAAAAATTACACGCAAGGAGATATCAATACACAAGGAAGTAGATGAAAAATTAATTACATTAAACTATACACTAGATTATAAATGACAATAGGTATTTGTAATGATAAATTTGTATAGAATTTTAAAAATAGATTTCAATTTATTTCCTTAACATATTAATTTAAGAAAAGCAACAATCGCTATTCTGGGCGAGATTCAAATGTTCTATTCAATCTAACATCTTTAAGAAAAAATAACCATAGCTATCACAGGTGTTATAATATTCAACACATAAAACAAAGAAGCATTCCAGTACTCTGAAAATTTTTCTCTTTCAATTCTCCCCGAAATACTTTGCCTAATTCTTAAGTATATATAAGCAATCGCCACATAATTTATATTTTCGTGTCAAGAAGGTCTAGAAATAAGTGAAACTTCCTGTATAAATGAAGAAAACTTGAATTTTTGAAAGTGAATAATCTTTAATAATAGAATTAATAAAGCTTTAAAAACGTTTATTTTAATCATGTTCTCTCTAAAGTATAAAGCAAAAATTTACTTCAAAAATTAATCAAATGGCATACATAGTTAATGCTTTTATATACACTTACTGTCTTATCAATTCTACAGCATCTTCATATTTCATTCCCAATTCAATAAGTGCTAAAGCAACCAGAACTGGAGCTCTGCAAAAAATTAAATAACTAATATTCGAAAATATTCAAGTCTAAAGTTCAACTACATAAAAAAAAAAACATTTTAATATATTTTTGAAAGAACTGTTAATCTTTGAAAGACTTAATTCATGAGATTTTTTTTAATTGCAGGATGAGACTCCAAACAAAAGTACATAAATTTTAGGGTGGTAAAAAAAGGCAGGTGTTTCAGTTAGCAAGCAAAAACAGTCAAGAAAATCATGTAGATTTTATAATTTTATTATAATTTCCCCAATAAATAAATGTTAAATTTGGTATTTATAATAAAATATACTTCAGTTTATTTTATGTATTTCTATATTTAAGCTAAATATGAATTCTTTCTAGAAAAAATGTAAAAACTATCTCATGTAATACTATGTTGATGAAAATGAATAGGTATTTAAGGTGTTTTTTTGCTCAAATTACACAGATTTAACATTACATTTCCTGGCAATAATCAAAAATTTCAATCCTAAAATTCTTTAACCAGAAAATGTACAGTTCTGATAGTTTAATTCCTTATTATGAGGAACATCAATTATTTTAAGTAGAGAATTAAAAGGAAACTACAGTTTCCACCCATCAAAATTTTCCCGATTGTTTTTCACTGCGAATTCAATATAACTTCTGTCGAATATCCCATGTTATTGAAATATAAAATGACATTTAGAATCAAAAGGCATTATCTGGAAAAAAGTTTAGTAAAATCAGTGAAAGATCCTTTGGAGATAAGCGACAGGGATGGATGTTTGTGGAATAGTAAAGTAGCATAATTAAAATTTTTATTCATTTTTGCTTTTCAGGGATAGAATTTTGTTCACATTTACAAATTTATTTTTAAAAATGCTTTTTATTACAGTAAAAGATTCAATGTAATACCTGAAGTTTTCTTTGACAAAATTACAATTAGTATGAACTAAAATTTGCAATGAATATTTTATAATTTTATTTTTTATAATTTTATATTTATAATTTCGAACAGATAACCAACACTTTCAAGTGGAACTGTTTTCATAGTATAATATAATTAAGAAGAAAGCAATGATGCACCTCCTTTATTTGGTTATGAAGAAAGCCATCTTCTAGATTTCAATGCCATATCTAATCCTGAATCTATGTTTAATCCAAAATTAAAATTTCTTTGAATTACTAGTGTGTATCGAGGGGGAAAAATTTGAGGTAGAATTAGAAACTAGGTAAAATTATCTTTAAATTATTTCTCCAAGGGAAGGGTTTAATTTACCGTCCTAGCCCTGCAACACAGTGGACAGCTACACAACTGTCGGGGTCTTCTTTAAATCTGTTGCGTAGGAGTTCAAACCAATCATCTACAATTTTGGCTGGTGGAGGAAATCCATCATCGAACGGCCAATCCTGCATACAGAATATTCATTTGTAATGAATTGCAAGAAAACAAATTCAGTTCAAAAAGCTTTACATACTTGAGAATTAAAGCAAATTCTCATATTCAGCAAATTAAGTAAAAAAAAATTGCAGTTTAAGATTCAAGCCTATGGAAAGAAAAATTTAACCTACTTACTTTATAATACCATCACAGGCAAAAATGAAATTTGTAATAGAACTATTTGTGTCTTTAGGCAACTAGTATCAATGATTCTAAGAAGCAATGGCATACACATCTACTCTAGCACTGCTTCCAATTTAAAAGAGTGAAATTTTGAATTTCTCATACATTTATGTACTTTTCAATTTAATGATGCTTAATATTAACTAAAAAAATTAATTTATTAAAAAATTCTTATATTTTTAAATAAAATTAACTGTAGTATCTAAAGCTACCAAATACGGTGAGAATTTCTACGGACAGTACCGAAATGCATAAAAAACAAAAGTTTAAGATGCATTTGTAATTATTTGATGAAACACACACAAGAAAATTCTACTCATTAAGAAAATCTTTTGCTTCTTAGTGAAACAAGCAATTAATACACAAAGAAAATTTTTTCCCAACTATGTATGCAGTTGCCTACAAAGATGATTGCTAAGTGAAGGGAAAGCCTGGAATTTTAAGGAAATCAAACCAGACTTAATTTAAACCATGAAAAGCTCCAAATGCATCAAAATATTTTTCATAAATGAGACGATTCCAGCAATTTATACATTATAAAAGCAATATATTTGATGACAATATACTACAATAAAAAAACTCAGAACTTTCACTAAATTTTCTTTAAAGATAAAATTTGAAATATTTTAACTATCCAATGTATTTTTTTTACTAAAAAAGAATTTAAAAGAATTCAAAAATTACACAATTATATGAAAGATTTAATAAAAAACCATTTCAAGATTTTATTAAATTTATTCAAAGTATTTAACATTTGCAACTAAAGGTAAAGTAACTGCTAGGCAGATTTATAATGAAGATACAATTTAAAATGACTTACCCACACTTTGATGCCTTCTTTCTCCAGCAACTCTGTACTGTAAGTTGCTTCACAGACTCGCACAACATCTTTCACATTCCTCTTTTTCAGTTCCTATGCAAATGGATTCAATTAGTATAGGCTACTACATTCTCCGATTATACTGCAATTCACAAATTTATAGATTGAAGTTTCATAATAAAGAGCAGGAAGAAAGAGTCCAAGATTCACCTCATTGACAGAAGACAGAACAAGTGCCATAGTTGACTGCAACTGTTTGAAAATATCTACAACATACAGGACTGGCACAGATGGCAGCCACCTCAATTCTTACCTTGCCCAGTGATTTTGTAGGCAGTATTGTAATGAAACTGTAAAGTTATTTCCTTGGCATGTGAATCTTATGACAAGAAAGAGTTTTACAGAGGTTTTACTGGAAGCCAAGCCAATGAACCCCAACCTTGGACAATCATTTAGGTGACAAAATGGAGCGTCTAGAAGATTCAAGACTTATGGTCCTGTCTCCACTGGGAACACAATTATAGAGATTTCACATCCTGTGGGAAAAGGCATAAAAAGCAAACTGGTGAGCCGATACACACAGAGAACTATTTAAAGTCCTATTACTGATATTTATTAGTGATCTGCCATCTGCTTGTGTTATTAATTTATAAAAGAGCAGATTAGTTTTGTTACCTGTGCTATATTTTATTTTCCGAAATATTTGCGGGAAAAGGTCATTTTTTTTATTATTCTGATTCTTGGACTACATTCACATACACCCACCAGATAATTTTTCGTAACAGTATTAAACTAATACTTATTTTAAATTTATACTAGTCTGCTTGACGGGGTGATACTCTGTCTACACTGTCAATTACAATTTAGAATTCTGCATTTCTAACCTGAATTAATAAGACAGGAATAGCAAACAAATAATTCAAACAGACTGAAAAATTTCAACTATTTCTAAAAATCTAGGTTTGAAATCAAAGAACTATAGTAACTACATAACAAGTGAGCATACAAATATACAATTAAAATTAAATTACATTAAGATGCCTTGGAAATAGGAGCTCACCTCAATTAAGGCAGGAATGGATGAATCTGTTGGCCGATCCATTATCAAGAAATTCATGGTCTTGTAAGTAATTTCGGATGGTCCGGGTCGCATGGATTTTTGCTTCATACTGGTCATTCCTTGTGTTCTTTTTTAATACTAGAAATTTAGAAAACTGAATATCCTTAAAAATTTTTTGTACGACTTAAAAAATTTGTCTTTTATAAAGTTGTAGCAGCACCTTCCCACTGCCAAAAAATTTTGTTCAAGCTATACCCTAACGTAAAAATTGCAATAGATGTGGACGTCGCTTAACCCATATGGTAGATGAAATCTGGAAGAGTGATAAAAACAATATATACACTTAATTCCTTCACTAGTGTGGTTAATGCTTATTTGTGCTGGGCACGGCAATATTCCTCACTCCCTACCAGCACTTCCATCAATAAGAAAGGATGAATTGGAATAACCTGCAAAAACAACAAAACATTTTTAGTTTATAAAATCAGTAAAACTAAACTTGTTTTCAATTGCTGATACAAGCTACAAAACTTGAAATTTCGTCAATTTTCTACATATCACGCCAAACTAGACAAATCACTTATTAAATATAACAATTAATATAAATTCATAATTACATGAAATTTATAAACACAGATTTAAAAAAAATTATTAAAAATAACACAAATTTTAGATTATGTTTAAAAAATTAAATAATTCATATTTAGTAACAATGCAGTTTTGATTATTAGTTTCAAAATTACATTTGCTAATTTTATAGTAGACATTATCAAATTTAATGAGATGAAATACAAGTTTTTCAGTTAATTCATAAATATCACTATGATAGAGCCTGGAATTCGAAATTTAAATCTTGGATGAAAATGCCTTTGCAGCTATTTAGTTCAGTCTTAAATAAAACATTAAAGACAGTTTTGAAAAACTCAGGCAGATTTAAGAAGTTATACCGATGTGTAACAAACCAAAAAGTCAACAGGAAGATTTATCATTTATTATTAATCTTCATATACTGTCTATAATCTCATATTAAACAAAGGATTGATGTTAAATTTCATTTTGAATTAAAACTTTATACAGACATCTTAATAAATCAGATGCCATCGACTTGGCAACAATTATATGTACAGATTTCAAGCTAACTGATCCACTGCAACAATGTTTAAAGAATATATACAAAGAGAAAAAAGTTAAACATAAAAAATTACTGTAGCGATTTATTCAGAAAGCTGTTTTCTGCTTCAAAAAGAATGTTATGGGTTGGACTTCTTAATGCTTGCAATACATTTTGGGGACGAGTTTTGACAACATAACACTTATTTATTTATTTTTAATCTTAAAAGAAATGTTGATAACGACAAAATTCAAAGCATACAAATAGAAAATACACTTTTTGAATAAGAAGCAAATAAAAGTGAAAATATGCAAATTTAATTTTTATCTCAAAAGTACATGGCGATATTTTTTTTAAAAGGAATATGCAACTGCTTTGCAACATTGTGGAACTCTAAAGAATGCCATTTCTTTACATGCCATTATTGATATTTCATTATAATAATAAATGGAATGAATTACAGTATTGGTAATCACCCAAACCAATAGAATAATTCAATAACTTTTAACTAGAAAGTGAGCGAGTTATTGTTTTATGGTACAAGGGTCCAGACAGACCATGCTGCACCAATCAGTGTACAATGATGAACGATGCCTTTATGAGGTTAAAAAGGTAGGGGGGACTTGATCCTAGGTCTAAAACCAGAGAAAAAAAATGCAATTAAGTGTCTGAAACTGGCAACACTAATAAAGTGATTCCTTATCAGCAGATATGACAACAGAATTTCATTCAGCCACTTATTTTTGTTGAAAGAAAGGAACTTCTGATTTCTTACAGTCAAACTTCAAAAAAGTAGGTAGTTTATGTTTCTTATTTTTTGCTAAATATAACTAAATTACTTAAGTTTATTGATATAATATACTAACATTCCTTACTGCTTAAATGTTATTTAAATCCAGTACAGTTTCTTTACTCTTGATTTAACAATTCTTTTTCCCAACACATGCACATTAGGAACACATGATCCTGGGATCAAATGTCCCCAAAGTTAAATTAATGTTAACAATTTTATTACCCAACTACTGGCCATTGTGATTTTCAAGTCACATTTAGATAATATCAATATCAGTTAGAATATGGTTACCTTGATTTTGGATGGTTGACCAAGGTAGAAAGTTATAATATGTGGCTACACATGATGGTTAGCAAGAACATTGTGACGGAAAATGAGTCATTCCGTAGGAAAAATTGAAAAGATTACATCATCTGAATGCGAAATAAATTTTCTACGAAAGAGATGACTTCATTCCAACCAATTTATTTATCCAGAAAATTTTGACATTAGTGTTATGGACAATGACGACATTGTCAAAAAACTACCTAAACCAGCCATTCTTGATAGAACTCTTCGAACTGCAAGAATTTTAACATTTATTTTTGATTTTTCAAGTTTTGAAAATGTTATTTGATCATTAATTTCAGCAATAACAATCCTTCATATGGGAAACAGTGATTTTCAATAATGTAGAATTTTCTAAATGTGTTTTTCTCCCTTTTTTACATGTTCGTCAACAATAAATTTGATTTCGACTACTTAATTTGAATCATTTCAATTCATCTGTTTCAAGGATCAAGTTTCCCTGCAATTGGGGAAGACTCGACTTGATCCTTTTTCTAATTGTTGGAAAACAATTTCTTTATTTTAAAAATGGTTTTTCAAAAATAAAAATAGCATTAATAGAACGTCGGATGCAGCAAATTTAAAAACAAAAATAAAATTTCGTTATTCTGAAACTGACTATTTTTTAAAAATTTCTCAGAATTCAGTAAATTACATTAAAAATTCAAAACTAATTTCATTAGACTGGAAATCGTGTGCTCTTTTCAATGGTGTGTATATTTTTTTCGTACAATTATTCAAAACCATTCTATTGAGAAATTAGTGCGAAAGATCAACCAAAACATTAAATAAAAAGTTTTATAGATTAAATTTTAAAATTGCGGCTTCGAGGTGCATTGAGTCACCATTAAGACTACCTGTGTGCCAAATTTCAAGGTTGTAAGTGCGATAGATTCGTCTGGACATTGCACGCATGCATGCATGCACACAAACATTTCCTTTTATAAGTATAGATTATTTTGAAGTTTATTTAATATGTAAAAGAAGGGTGGCATGTTCCAACTTCATATCGGGTAGCAAAAGTTGCAGCTACACCATTGCATTTCTATGCTTATTTATTTATTGTTACTTAGTACCAATTAATTTTTATTTTCATAAATTCCTATAGCAATTGTAGACCCCCCCCCCACAAAAAATAAAATCACAGAGTGTTTTTAGAGTTTTTCTCTAAACACTGTATAAAACTTGTCATTATATAACTTCCTAATTTTACTATTTAGGATTTTTTCTTTGAAATACTTTGTTTAGATGATCTTTACTTCTCTTATATATAAGTTGATCTATTTGATTTTGGCATAAGTAATAACATGTTAAATTGTCGCACGATATTTAGTACATTATCGAGTCAAACAGAATTGATAGCAAAAATATTTCAATTATTTAAGAAATTCTTCACAGATAAGTTTATTTATATTGTATATGTAAAAGTTTTATTTTATGAAGAATTTATTTGATGCTCACAAAATTAGTATTGTTTTTAGATGTAGATTTTATCGAAGTAAGTTATACAAGTTGTTTCAAATGGACCCGAATAGGATTAATCAGAATATATTTTTTCATTTGTGGCTTCTTGTAAGCAGAAAAATTTACTGGTCCCTCGATGTTTGAAAAATTTCGTTTCTTCCTCTGTAACTAATTTCTACATAAAGTATAAATTCTCAAGAAAAGATGATTACAACTTGTGGTGCCATGTATTATCTTTATTAGTTATCAGAAAAATTTATTTTCACTAGTAGACCACCAAAAGAATCTGCCTACCAAAGAAAAAGTAATTTTAAGATATGGGTTAGTAGAAAAAAAGAATCGTAAAACTGTTTCAAGAGTGCCAACATAATTCTCTCAGAAATTAATATTTTCACACGAATTTTCATTTATATTTACATTCAAGATAAAATTTTCTAAAAAGGTATATTTGCACATGAAAATGTTTTAAAACAATGCAAAGTTTCCATTTCATTAACGGATGTCCGGATCATTTTAATTAAATTTTCGGCTATAAAATATAATAAAATGTAACAACAACCACGCTTGAAATAAAAGAATTATTTCAACAACAAAAATTTGTCACGAACAGCGCAAATTACAATTGGCTCCAAGAAAGATATTAGAAAGATACCAAAATTCCTTTATTTAGGTTAAATTATCTTGCATTAAAAGAGGAGACACAGTGTTGTGGATGTGTGCGATTAGTAATCCATCTCTTGCTGGGGAACATAAGCATTCATGAGAATAATCCTGATAAGTTTGTCTTTAAACTCGTTGTAATACAGTTTATTGAATACCTATATGGGGGGGGGGGGGGCAAAAGTTTCAGTTACGAATTGCAGTTCCTGGAATCTTAGCAGAAAACGAGATGGCTGCCAATCGACTATTTTTGAAAGAGGGACGTTTCTTATGCCTTTGTTGCGACTAGATACAAGAAATCAATGAAGTGCACTGGTAGCAGTGTGTGATATATAGTGCAACAAAATAGTTTTGTGGGTGTATGTGAATGCAATCCAATAAGCAGGATTAAAAAATAAAGCTCTTTATTTTACAAATATTCCATGCAAAGAAACGTAGCACAAGTATTAACACAGCACTAGTAAAAAGTTACAGAGACTACCAATAAACCTCAATACAGCGCTCAAAGGTTTCTTGTTAGCTCACCAGCTTGCTTGCTAATCAAATTCCAACCAACTCTTCCTGGCTTAAGAGCTTGCTTTTATACCTTTCAACAGGAAGTGACTTCATTACGTAGGAAGCAACATAATCTCTAGAAAGTTCATGAAACCAGTAGAAATAGGTTGAAAGTTCGAGGTCTTTCTAGAAAATTCCTTTTGTTGCCAAAGTCACCAGCTTTGTCGCCAAGATTAACATCTCAGGGAAACAACTTTATAGCTTTGTAACAATAGTAATTCTATGTTCTCACAATATCTGGCTGTGCATACTTATGCAGTTATAACTTGGCTCCTGTACATCGCAAGAAACTAATTTCCAAAAATGGGAGCCATCCAAAAATTTACGACCATTGTAATGAAACGTTACCTCTGAAAAAAAAAAAAAATCTTTCATTTAAAAAAAAACACCGTTGTTGTAACAGAATTGGGGGCTTTTTTCTATTAATTTTTGAAATAGGTTCAATATTTTATAACCACCGTGCACATTTTCATTCTCGGCTTCTTGAATGCAAAATAGGCTTCCACAATACTAAGAAGCCAGTGAGTTGTTTTCACATTTTTTTGGGGCAAATCCAGAATGATCAGATATTACAATATTATATTCATAAAAACTTCAAAATTTTTTTCAAATATACTGGGTGATAATTTTGGTGTAAATTAAAATCTGAATTTTGGTTTCTGAATTGGGACAACCACAGGATATTAAGGATATTCTGATTACGAAATTCTATCTCTAAATAGTGCGAATACGAGCTTGTATTTTATATCTCGGATGTTGTTTAAAATGTACCCAATTAGGATGAATTAGAATAGAGTAAATTCTCGATTATCCAGCATTCAAGTATCCGGAAAGATCAACTAACCGGAAAAATTAGAAAATGAGTTTTCTAAAGATTTACATCCGTGCACTAAAGTTTAGCAAGCGCGCTAGGGTGGGTAGTTTTTACTTTTTTCTCCTTTTTCAAGGGATACAGTGATAAAAAGGTACCAAATGATCTCAAAGTAACACATATAAATTATTATATTCTGATAAATCTAACTGCCTCTGGATTGATATCAAAGTTTTGAGGGTTTTTTTTTTTTGAGATATGCTCCAGTTAGGGTTCTGATCAATAAACATTACTT
The DNA here is from genome assembly GCA_013235015.1 of Araneus ventricosus. NCBI lineage: Eukaryota > Metazoa > Arthropoda > Arachnida > Araneae > Araneidae > Araneus > Araneus ventricosus. Next base: position 1,714,743 of record BGPR01000015.1, read on the forward strand.
TCTTCGTACATGACAGACAGTGCGACATTATTGCAATTTTGAGAGGTAGGTCGAATGGGGGAAGAGTCGAACAACACCCTGCACATGCGCTGTTGTGTCGTGCTCCTTTGCGCAATTTTTATCATGGATCGTACTCTTTCACAGTGGAAATGTTTTGTTTGGTAATTCAAGCGATGTTAAGGGCAGTATGTTACCAACTTACGAAGATGTTATGAAGTTCTACGAGATGAACCAGCATAAAATAAAAACACGATAATGAAATTAATAACCAACGCACGTATAAGGAAATAGAGGATATTATTGTGGAAAGATTTGAAGAAATATGGTTAAGAGATACTATTCCTACTTTCCAACATAAAGGATTGAACATGGTGATGAAGACGTATCTTCTGAAATGCTAAAATCTTTTGAAATCTCACTTTAAAATACCGAAGAAGAGATCCGAAAAGTTTCACCGTACTAGGAAAGTATGGTCAGACATTCTACCCTCTAACTGTAAGAACATCAATGGATGCTTTTGTCCCAGACACAAAAAATTCCTGTCCCGAGAGAAAAGCTTCCTAATCAACCGACGAACCACAAGAAGTACGATATTTGGAATCTTAGATATGATTACAACAAATAAAATAACAAACCCTTTGAAAACAAAAATGCTAAAGCAAAAATTACAGTTTCAGCCGTAAAAAAGAAAGCAGAGAAGCAAAATGTGTCGACTTCATCTTAATCTAATCAATAGGGCAGCGGCAATGTATTCCAGCTACAGTCACAAACCCCAACATCAGCCTCTCCTGTCAATTAGTCTATTGCGCGATAGATAAGGAGACAGGGCTGGGGCAGGTGTTACTTCATCAGCTCTTCACACTTCTAGTTTGAAAATTGATAAAAATAAGCTTTGCAGGACATACAAGATAGTGTTCTTCCACGATCAATTTTCGTGTGAAGTCCTACAAATACTTGCTTTATACTTCGATGGACAGAAGAAAAACTTTATATCAGAGATGGACGGAAAAATGTATTGACGCAGCATTCTTGAACATTGAGCATTTTATTGATACTTGAAATGGAGTCGAAGCACCTGGGTTATATTGCACTAGCATTTGGCACATCTAAGTGCATAGAATAATTAATCATTGATTTCTTTATGGAATCTAAGATGTTTATGGAGTCTTCAGTAGCAGTTGGATGTATTGGAAATAAAGTGAATGTTAGCAAACGTGGAGATGTCATACTCTGTTTGAAAAAAAGTTAGATAAACTGTTACAGTGATTTTATCTGTCTACTGCACATGAACAAGTTACCTTTCAGACACTTGTTTCTACATATTAATGACAAACTATTGATACGCTAGACTTTCTCAGGAAGAATCTGAAGAGATCTAGAAATGTATGAAAAAGTCCTGCTGTTCGGTTTCGTCGGATTTCAACACAGGAGAGTTTTATGTTCAAGGTATTAGTATAGACCAAACATTTGTATAGAGTTCTCTCGGTAGTTTCCACAGGCATATTTCCTATGAATTTAATAAACAGACATACAGGCAAAATATCTCATGCCCGATAACCAACTCATGCTAATCAAATTTTACGTTTCGATGGAATCTCCTTCTGAAAACTTAGCAAATCTTGCAACGTCAAGGTTTCTGCTCCAACCCTAACGAAATTCACCCATATTGTAGAGGTGGAGCATGGAACCTGTTGAAATTCTTCGCTGCAACTAGATAATTACCCAGAAAACTGAAAGTCAAAATTGACCCTGTAATTTATTGAAAGAGTTACTTACTTTACCTTTAAATATATGGCTCACAATGCTGACCAATTCTGAACTGAATAACCATGAACTAGTAGCCTGTCAAATTTTGAAAGCCCACAGCATTTAAGAAAATAGACTGATTAATAAATTTGATGCATCATCTTACACTGGTCTTATTAACTGGCAGAAGAATATTGAAAATCCACCAATATTGAAATCCATGCCTGAAGAAGACATACGACTGCTTGTCGGCCAAAAAGCTTACAGAGAACTGTATTAACTAGGGGGTTACACCCCCTGCTGGCTCTACTCCCCAACCCCCTAGAATCACCTTGCGATTCTTTTGGGATCACTATGTGATCCTAGCTCGCTTCGCTCGCCATACAGTTATGCATTTCTGCTAGTACAGGAAATTATAAATGCATTAATTACTATAAGTAAATATAAATTGAAATTATAAATACGTTAATTACTGAAAGTAAATTTAATATTGCATGAACTCCTAAAATCAATTTTTCATCAATTACTAAAATTAAAATCTTCTGGTAACCAGAGTATGTAAATATTAGAAAGAAATCTGAATGCTAATATACATAATTTTAAGATGTTTAAAAATCAAAATTATTTACTTCAATCAGAAATCAGTCATTTAAAACTTGTTTCCGTATACAATTGACAATATCTTCAGCAGTTTTATTTGCCCTAACTTCATTACACCAAAATTCTAAACATGTCCTATTTTCAATGAAATGTTGCTAAGAAAAGATTCCCCACACTTATTCCAATTATTATTTATTTTAACTTATTTTTTATTTGCTTTTTATTTATTATTAATTTTTCTCTCAGGGCAGTTATTTATATGTTAAACCTCAGAAGTTGTCAAGAGACGATATAACCCATTTTACAGCCCTTTACCTAAAAAAGGACCATTAAAAGAGAAAAGGGGCTTGAAACATGCTCATATTAACTATTCAAAATTGAAACCATAACAATTACGTTTTTTTAGCTTTTTAAAATTGATAAGAACCTAAGTTTACTCGTGTTATGTTACTCAGAAAGCTTCCCCACATGTATACAGTCACTCCAGTTACAATTTAGTCAAGAAAGATGCAACATTTTTCTCTTGGTAGTTTATTCACTTATGTTTTTTAAAACTCTGAACATGTGAGTAATCGAAAGAATGCGAGTAATAGCCCATTCATCAACCTTTTAACTAAAAAGGACATGTTAAGGAGACAATCATTCATTTGCCTAATCGAAACTAAAAGACTTAAAACTTATTTTGTTCAAACTGTTCAACTAAAAAAAAAAAAAAAAAATTGTTCTCGGACTTTCCGCCCATGTAAACAAACCAAACTCGCGAGCTGTTGCCAAACGACGATAAAGAAATTAGACCATTTTTTGTCGCCACATGAGAGAATTATATACATATATATAGATTACACATGCCCTATCACAAAAGCAGTTGAAAGGGCAGTTAAGATTGTGATAAAAACTTCAGATGCATTGTGCAAAAAATCCGAGAGAATGGGCTTCGATGTAAAGCCATGCTAAAATTCGATAACAAGAAGAATATCCACGCTATTTGAAACATTGTAATAATATATACATGTTATTTTTGTAAATATTTTATTTATAATAAAATATTACTCGTATGATTTCAATTTGTTTTACAGACATACTTTTAAAAACCTTTTTTAGCCCAATTGTAGCAACTCATAAAATAGTTTTTTTTCAAAATATGTATTCTCTGAAGTCAATCCAGAGGCAGAAGATGACATCCCATTCAAACCAAATTTTATCCATCGTTTCATTTGCACGGACAATTTATTTCTGGAATGCAACGTCCGCTCGCACAGAGGGGCATAGAAGGGAGAAAAAAAAAGCAATATACAGTACTGTGACCTACACAGACATGTTTTATGGAGGAAGGGGTTCAGAAGCAAAAGTGGGAACCAAAAAAAAAAGTCCACCTTTCGCCAAAAAATGAGACCCATAAACGAAATCAACAACAAAAAAAGGTAAAGGGACAGAATTGGTATAAAAAAGCTCATGGGGATTACTCAAGATTGGTCTATTTTCGTTTATTTACTCTCTGAATACGGGCAGATGTTTATTCCAATTACATAATATCATGTGCGGGAGAATTGGAGGAGGCATATTACGCAATAACCCTTGCGATTTTTTAAAAGATAAATTAGTTTTGATATTCAATCTGAGATTTGTTTATGATCACTTAAGAGTTTTATTATGCTTGCCGAATAGAATATTTTTCAGTTTAGTTGGCTATTTTTATATATGTTTGTATTTTTACTACTATATATTTACAGTAAAAATTCGGCTACAGATCAGACTAATTTTATCAGTGTTAAATTATGTTTTGTAAATACAATGTTATGGAAGATACAGAAATATTCTTAAAAATTATATTTAATGCACATTTCAAAATGACAAAAACAAATCATTTCGCCGAAAAAATAAAAGGCTACAATCTACCTCCCACCCCCATTTTTTCCGTCACACTCAACTATCCAGACTTTTCAGGTATCCGGAAATCGGCGTTTCCCGAGCATGCCGGTTAGTTAAGCTTCTACTGTATATATATTTTTTTACTCGCAGCTTTTTGTATGTAGAAAAGTTTACTAGTCCCTCTATTTTTCTAAAAATTCTCGCTCTCCCATGTAACTAATTTCCATATAAAGTGTAAATTCACAAGAAAAAATGACTAGAAACTCATGCTGCACTATATTATCATCATTAGTAACCAGGAAATTTATTTGCACTAGGAGACCAGCAAAAGAGAGCTTCTACCTACCAAAGAGAAAATTATTACAGATACGGTTTAGTTGAAAAACACCGCCCATCAAAAGTTTAATGTCAATGTAAGGAAAATATTTAGTGCAGTATAGAATCAAACAAAATTGTCTGCAAATATTTCAATTATTTAAGAAATTCATGATGGTAAGTTTATTTACTGCATATCTAACAGTTTTATTTTATGAAGAATTAATGTTCACCAAATTAGTATCACCGTTAAGATGCAAATTTTTTCAAAGCAAGTAATATAAGTTGTTTCAAATCGACCCAGGGTCGGATTAGGCCTTGTAGGGGCCCTTAGGCAATGTAAGTTTTGGGTCCCCTTGTCACCTTACCAACTTCCAAAACCAGCTATTTTTGTTGATTTTAATTTATTCTATGTATAAGCAGTTTCAAGCAGCGAATTTTGGAAACAAAAAAAATTTAATTGCGAGCTAGTTTCAGTATCTTGTGTATAAAAAAAAATTCAAAACAAAATAGTAAAAAAAAAATTATCAAACTTTTTTTACAGAACTAAATACTATATAGGATTGGAGATTTTTTTAAATAATAAAGCAACATATTTTTAAGAATTATAAAACAATATTAGAATATATTATTCCAAAATTCAAATATTTGATACTAAGTTGAATAAACTCAAATGCAAAGTCTCTGCAAGTTAAATGAAAGTAAAATAATTTTAATTACTCTTGAATATACTGCTAAAAAAAAATCCTGAGAATTCAGGGACCCCCTAAAGTTGCTAGGCCCATAAGCAATTACCTACTTTGCTTATTTAATAATCTGGGCCTTAAAGGACCTGAATAGGATTGATCAGAATATATTTCTTTTCGTTTGCAGTTTCTTATATGCAGAAAAGTTTACTGGTTTTTTTTCTTATGGTTAGAAGGAAAGCTGATCCTACTGTTCTCCACTGCAAGGAGGGAGAAGGAAGGGGGTATGAGTGTTAACTGATCAGTGGCTATCAAGTTTCTTAGGAAGGGGAGGAAGCTACAGGGCCACTGAAATCACAGCCACAAAGAAAAAAGTAATACCTACTCCACCTGTGATCTAGCTAAGGCTGTGATCCAAACTGTATATCTAACGCTAAGGCACCACCCCTCACTAGGCTAACCTCTCATCCCCACCATAAAAGGACGCTTTCTTCGATTTCCAAAAAAAGGTACACTGCATGGGAGCCTTAATGAGGAAACCTTTCTCAGTGGTTCAATGATGCTCTTTGAATCTATATACAACACTGTTTTTTAGACCATTTCTGCTATTTTGATTAAAGCTAGGTATATTGCATAAATTTCCGAAGTGAATACGGAACAAGATTTGTGTAATCTTTCCGAAACTACCGACATCCCGATAGCAACAGCTGTATCAAAAAGGTTATTAGCCTGGAATCAGTAAAAAAAGTCTATAGCCAGAAAACTACATGTAATCATAAAATATGCATTGATACACTAGATTTGGCATTCCATTTTTCAAAAATACCAATCCAATTTAAATTAGTATCTTTTCCAAGGAAAAAGTTTGTCAGGCTTATCGAGGACAGGGAAATCAACAATATTCATGTTTCTAAGAATTTTCCCAATTCTGGAGCTAAAAGTGAGAGTGAATTATCATCTAAAAGAGAATAATGAACCATATATTAGATTTATGACATTGTAATATAATGGGAATCATGGCTTTTACTTTGAAGAAAAAATTGAGTGCTAGATTTTCTTAAAGCTCCAACTGAAAGAGCATAGACCTTGGTTATATACAGTATCGAGAGTATATCAAATTTTTCTTTGACAAGGGAAAAAAAACAGCAACAATAAACATTCATCCAGCTCTGCATGCATATTTGGATTTATATCCCCCTTCCCCTAAAGAATAGAAGTAATCACAATCGTAATAAATCATCCAGAGGACAAGGAAAAAAAAAGGCTTTATTGTTATATTAAATTACGAACTTTTATATCAACCAAGATATTACAACTTTACTATATTACAGATAAATCTTGACAAATGAAGGGAAAACTATTAAACCGACATTTCAGAATTAAAAATGTGAATAGATAATGCAAGATTATTAATAGGTTGTTACAAAATAGTTAGAAAATATTTTATGGAAAATAGAAAATAAACCCCATTTTAATCTTTTGAAATATTGAACATCAAGACTATGAAGACATTTTACCAATGTAATTTATTTATCTTTCACAGTTTCTTTTGAAATGATGCAATCTAAGAACAAAGACAATGTCATATTGGCTAAGACTGCCAAAAGCATTAAAATATAGTCAAATTATTAGCCATATAACATTGAATCAAAACTAAAATAGACAAAGAAATTCAAAATCGTAAGTAGAAAAAAATCCAAGATCTAAAAATTACTAAAATGCAAAGATACAAAGTTAATGTATGCCGAAATAGAACAGTACATATATCTAACTGTATGGCTCCAACAAAGGAATCTATAAACTAAAATCTATGAATAATTTTTAGAATCTATAGGAATATCAAGTGGAAATCTTTCATGAAACAAAGTACCAGGAAAAGTACACCAAGTCAAACTGAAATGGATGAAAAAATTTTAAATCGAAATGAAAAATATAACAATGAGCAAAATATTAAGATTATCTATATATATATAACTCAACGTATGTATGTTTGCTCCAGCATCACTTCCAAAAGGCTAAAGGGATTTTGATGAAACTTGGTATACATGTTATTAACCCACTTGAAGTATAAGAGGGTTAAATAAGCCCCAATACAGTCCGTCGGGATACGGTGGAGCCAAGTCTCCAAAACAAATAGGCCGTTTGACTCGCTTAGCGATTTTTGATTTGGCCAAGAAAATATCGCTGAAAGTAGATTTATCGTTACAAACAGTATAGTTATACAGAGCTTTTACTGTATTATTTTTGTTTATTTGATACAGAATAGCAACAAAATTATATTTGTTAAAATATTATTGAACGAAGAAAAATATGCAAATGAAAAATTTTATGAAGATTAATATTTGGTAGACTATCCTACTAATTTATAATTTGAATTAGTAAAATTTAAATACAATTGCCACGGAGACCGACAAAAAGAAAACTGAATTAGGCATGAATTTTATTATTTACTATACATCTGATGGTGATATTAATCTTTATTTTAAGGGAACCAAGAAGTTTCGTACTATCAAAATGTCGATCTTTGCATTTTATCCTCATGGTAATAGGGTACAATTAACAGATTCCGGAAAAGAATAATATGCATAGAATCGAAAAATTCCGAAAGCTCACAACTTAAGATTTAAAAAAATAATGAAGTGGATACAATATAATATCTATTATTTTGCAATTAAACAGTTTTTGCATTATTCTCGAAACGAGTTTTTTTTAAAAAAATTAGGAGTGCATGTATGAAATTGTTTTCATTGTTTAAGATATTGAATTTTATATTAAAACATATCTGTAAACTGCAAACCTGGAGTTTAGGTACTATTTTCTTACCAATTTTCTTTGGCGTCACCAAACACTGTTTAGGATGTGCAGCGAGTTTTTTATAGGTCTCCTGCACATTCGATGCTTACAGCATCTAAAAATGAGAGATTGAGCACGTAATGCCTTCGGTATTACAAGTGTGTAGCAGGCAAATTTTTTTAACTAAAAAAAAACAACAGCGGCTTTGATTTCAGCAAAGCAGGCCCCTTGTAGCTTCGCTTTTTAATTGAGAAACGAAACACAGGGAAAGCACAAACACAGGTAAAGCACAAACACAGGTAAAACACAACGTCAAGGACGATGAAACGCAACAAGGGAGCCATTGTTTTCAGAAAAAACATTCCTCGTTCGATATTTAGAAGCCATAATCATCAACACAGAGAAAGAGAATCAGCAAATTAAATGAACAAAAATCTTCAGAAGAGAAGCGAACGGTTATTGAAAAAAATCATTTGGTAAATGATCAAGAATTCCAAACCAAGTATTATTCAAATTCGTACGCCGACCCATCAAATGGAAGAGAGCAATCAGTGTACCAATAGAAATGAGGCAAAATTAAGAGCATGTGCCGTAGACTGGTAAACAAATCAAGGTCGACACATGCGCAAACGATGCCGAAAAAAATTTCAACCCTCATCCAAAGCAAATGTTCTGGCACTCTCTCTTGGCGACAAACAATTGAGCGTAAGTGAAACGAAGTAAAGTATGCACCATAAACTCCAGGTTAACCCTGTAAACATTATGCATTTGCGAATTTTTTTTTAAAACTTATTTCTGGGTAGTTGTATATTTTTACAATACTTTTCTTAATGAAAAATATCGTAATTTTTCAGATTTTCAAGTTAAACAACACTTAATATTTTAAAATAATTTTTTTGTGAGTGTAGTATGATGAAAATAAGTTTAATGTTCTTACGGAAACTAAATCGCATATTGTGCCGACTTCGGGACTATTTTATATAAAATTGTTTTTTCTAAGCATACCTATGTGTGGTCATGTATTTGCAGATAATCGCATCACAACACATTTTCTAGCAGAAAAACAAATACTTTGAGAAACAACTCTGTTTATAATGTAAATATATTCTTGCTATATAAATATATTTTCACAGGTTGGCTGCTGATCAAATACTTTGACTCGCCTTTGTTTTACATTTACTATGTAATTAGATGACCTTTTCTTTACTAGAGTTGACCCTTTAATTGCAGGCGTGGTTTATAAACCACATATATAACAAATTGCTCGTAAGTCTTTTATAAAATTCTCCTTTTCCTCTCCATCACAAGTTTTTGATAAGAAAATGACCCCAGGTAATCCGATAGCATTTTTATAAAAATTAGAAAATAAACAAATTTGCACATGGAAAATGGCTAAAATCCTCAATAACAGTGAAGAAATGCTTTCAAACAGACAAGCCAAGTTGAGTCAACAATAACAACACAATACAGATTATAAAAATATTTATGAACCATGATGATTCAATTGCAGGATTTGAAAGAAAAAAAATCAATAATATGTGTATAATAACATGTAACATTTAAATGTACCACGAAATATATTCCAATACTAAATTTATCCCTTTACATTATGAAATAAATATAAAAAATATCAAAATTAAATACTATTAGAAATGATAAGATATTTCCATATGTTGTTGAAAGCACCTAGAAAACTTGCAAATTCAAAACCAAGTTTTATAAACATTCTTTGAAGAAGCCGACAGCATTCAGCATTCGACAGTTCAATTCTTTAAGATATCAAAATAAGATTTTAGTAAAACATTACACATTCTACAACAATTTTCTTCTATAGTTTCCGTAATTACATTTACATGATCAAAACGATTGAAAAACCTAAATTTTCATAAAGAAGTATATACTAGAATATTTAAATATTCGTTATCTAAATGAAATAAACATGTCTGGCTTTGAAATATTTCAAGTTTCACAATGCGTCAATGTCATATCCAGTGCAAGCACGCTAATAAAAAATGATCAAATTAAATAATATTTACCATCAAAAAATGTTAAACAATATGTTCGACTATTTATATTATGTTGAAGAAACAAAAAAGTTAATGAAATAATTCGACACAACAGATTCTAATACAAGAAAGGAAGTTCCTGATCTAAATATCATGACCCTGTGAACACAACAATCAAAACCATTCAAATCAAACTATTAGGATTGATGCGACAGATTTAGAGCTTTCTTACTTTTTATAGAACATTAAAATTACTTACAGCTAAGTCGATACACATTGAAGCGTCCAGCATGAAGGAAATCCAATGCAACAAAAGTTTTAAGTGTGTTTCAGACCATCAGTCGCGACAGTAACGTCAAATTACTGTGCCCTTGTAAGCAACCGGTTGCAGTGAAGGAATAGAAATGCCAAAGATGACATCGGTTATTCACATGCAAATTGACTTTTTTTTCCATCCTTAATAACCAAATAAGGATAAAAATCATAAACCAATGGTACTTAAATATTAACAAAGAGTAATTTATTAATTGTGTTATGTGCATGATTTTATAATACATTTTGATGTTCTCGAGCTCAAAAGCTTTCAAGACAAGAATCAAACCAAAATACCAAAATGAATAGAAGTTTCAAAAGTTGCATAATTTGTCATCGATTGATGTAAAAATTTTTTGGGTACAATCATATTACGGGTGTATAACAAATAACTATATCACCTAACTGGCATAGTTATAAACAAAACTCAGTTAATCTTTGCAGACTTATGAACGAAATATGAAAGGACACATTCAATGACGGAGCAAGGGTAAATGGTGTTCAGGGCATATAGTAACTTGTTCGCCTCCTATCGTAATATTTAGCTCATAAAAGTGAAAAAACTAGCTACCCCAAAATGGCGCCCTGAACATTATACTCTCTAGCCTTCCATCCCGATGCTACTGTCCACATTCTCAATCGAAAATTTTCAAAACGATGATATGTAAGTTTAAGAAAAACGAAACCATTTTATAAAAAATACTAATAATAGATTCCAATTCAAATTTTTCACGCGAATATCTTGACTCTCAGAACTCTCCTATGCTCTTTATTAGCAATATTGTGTTTTTTTTCCCTGTGATGTTGTTCGATATTCTGAATGCTGTAGAATACCGTGAAGATATTGTAGCAATTGTAGTGCATCGTGCTCCATCTTATGCTGTGATGTTTCTAAGCCAGTATCCACCTCCGGACAGGGGGAATTACTTTTGTCTAGTGGTTAAGATACATGACTCGGGATCCAAAGGTCCTAGCTTCAAATCCACGTACTGCCACAGTGGTGACCCGGAAGAACCCCAGATAGCAATTTTAGTTTGCTGTAAGCTTGCCACAAATTTGTCATGACAAGAGTGCAAGCTTGCAGCAAGTTAACGAAAGCTCCGAAGTCACCATGAAACGATTGCCGTGCAAACTTATTGCAAATTATAGCAAAAACAGAGTACGAAACACAACCCGGGATAGAACTCGCGACCTCCCGGTTCCGAAGCGGAGACGCTAACCATTGAGCCAGTTGAACTCTGAGAGGAGAAGATAGATTTCGCTAATCATCGTTCGATTCGATTCGATTCGTATACGATTTATTTTTAACTATTTTCTGGATTTCATTAATTTTTTGAGTTGAGAATATGATTTGAAGTCAAAGAGAGAGCGATTTTCGCTAATAACTAAGTTTTGCTAGTAGAATAAATTATGAAATTAGAGTCAGTGGCGGTTTTCCGCACAGGCGCTAGAGGCGGTCGCCTCGTACCTCTAGACTCGAAGGGGTCTCAAAATCTATTCGACATACATCGCAGTGCTAAGCCGATGGCGAATTTACAATATTGCAGCCTTGTTTCAAGGTAAAGCATTCCTCACAGAAAATATTACCCTCTTTCTTTTTTCTTTAAAAAATAAATAAACGAATAAAAATAGCCAAAGGGGGAGACGTTGGGGGTGGGAATAAGCCCTACTGTGGCATTACTGAAAATTGAGACGTGTGTTCTATATAGAATGAGTTAAGGAGAAGAAGGTAGCGTTCCCCTTTGCCATTGTACCCAGGATGAAAGGGTCTGTTAATTGCTTGTAGAAACCTGCAAAGCGCGTTACTTCGAAAAAAATGTTTATTCCAGGCCTGATTATCAAATAGGAAAATTAGGCAACCGCCTATGGGCCCCGTAACTTTTTTTTTGGGGGGGGGGGGCTGAAACCTCTTTTTTTGCATTATTTTTAAGATAAAAGTGAGGGAAACAAAACGTTAGAGATCCGGTAAATAACAACGTTAGAAATGACAAATTAATAGATTTTAGAAGATAAGCATAAACGTAAAATTGGAATTACAAATAAATTTATTTACGTTAAGTTTTTGTCATCAATTTAGATTTCCTAGGAAGGGCCTCAAACTATTATGCGCCTGTGGCCTCATATAGTCAAAATCCGCCACTGATTAGAGTTCAAAAGTAATTACTTTAAAATGGGACAAAATGTCTAGTTATTATTGTTCAACAAACACTGACTGTTTTTTTAGATTTAATTTTGCTCATAAACGTTAAAATTTCAATATTAAGAAAAAGGCGATATAGTTTTTTTTTAAAGTGAGAGTGAAATATTTAGTAAAAAGATGGAAAATGTTTCAAAATTTTTTTTATAAAAAAGTTATTTTTTTCACAAATTATCATTGATTTATTGAATTAATAAAAAAGAATTACGGTCTAGGAGATGCTATTAAAAATCGGATGTTTTTTAAAACAGAGACAAAGATAATTATCTCTTTATTGTGCTATCTTTGCAGGAAGCTTGTTTTGCAAAATTGCAGCAAGTTTGATTTGCAAAGGAGGTGGCGCTATTTGCCACATCGAACTTGCTACAAGTTCGATGCGTCAAATTTTGCCATGACAAGCCAAAATCAAACTTGCTGCAAACTTACGTGCTATCTGGGACACACGCAACTCCTACTTTCAGTTCCACTACTAGTTGGCAGCACCAAAAATCACATCAATTCCATCTACTACTACATCCAACAGATGGCGGCTTTTCAACTTCTACACCATGCTCTCCCAAATTCAAAAGACTATGACCATTTCATAGCACAAAGTCTGTGACGCATTTCACAGCACAAAGTCTATGACGCATTTCATAGCACAAAGCCTGCACGTACCTGCGCACAAAAAATCGGGGCAGCAATCTGCGCATATGCACGCAGCACAATTATCGCTTCCTTGATATTCAGATATACAGGACAAAGTTTAGGAGCGCCTAGCCCCCGTAGGGGGCGTTACCTTCAATCTTGCTAGTTCTGGTGCGGGCTTGGCTTTTGATAAACTTCCATAAACTGTCGTGTGTCTTTGTTGAAGGCAGGCAAGGAACTGAGCAGTAAAAACAAACAAATATCACAGGTTTCAACGAGTGCCAGCATTAACAGTGCTTCTACTCCAACTGTGTACACAAATTAAAGTATGAAGGAGAACAAACATGGAGATTACAAATAACAATGCGAATAAAATGGAAGAAAAAAGAAGAAATGTCAAAAAGGCAAGATTGAGGTGGATATACAAATGATTATATGAACAAAAAAGTGAAATGTGGTACTACACAGAGGATGCTAGGGGGTTTAAGTGGTAGGGACAACTTAGCAGTTGCATACGGGTATTTGTGTTTGCCATTGCTGTGGATGTACTCAATTTGAGAAGAAATGAGAGTGTTGCTGTGATCAGGGATTTTGAGGAAGAATTTTCGAGAGAGTTTTTTGATGAACTCTTCGATCGATTCAGTATTAAGATCTTTATGAATCACTTCATTACGCACAAACCAAGGAGAGTTAGTCATGATTCTGAGAATTTTGTTCTGCAGAATTTGGATTTTCTTATGATGACATTTTGAAGTGATGCCCCAGATTTGAGCTGAATATGAAAGGATTGGTCTAAGAATTTGTTTGAAAAGAAGGACTTTATTATTGAGAGAGAGAACCGAATGGCGACCAATGAGAGGAATAATGAGATGAACTTTGGCCCAGAATTTGTCGCAGTTATAGTTAGCGGGTTGGCGAAAGGTGAGTTTTCTGTCTAAAATGAGTCCGAGGTATTTGACTTGGGAATCCCAATCCAGTGTTTCATCGAAGAAGGTGAGAGATTTGAGAGGATTTTTGGAATGACCTTTCCGAAATAAAATGGCTTTGGTGTTTTCCGTATTTATTGCAACACGCCAAAGGGTGCACCACTTCTCAATTTCGTAAAGTTGTAATTGCAGAGAATGAATAACAAATTTGGTATTGCTGCCTTGAGAGAGGATGGCTGAATCGTCCGCAAAGAGGCAGTTCAGAATTTTGTCGTTTTTTGGAAAGTCAGCAGTGAAAATATTGTAAAGGGTGGGACTGAGAGAACTCCCCTGGGGCGTGCCTGCGTGAATATTGCCCACAGAAGAGAGGGTGATTGATGCGAACTTGAAATTTTCTATTGGAGAGAAATTTGTGATTGATGATAGTAAGATAGTCTGGGAATTTGAAATCAATGAATTTGGAGATGAGGCCTTTGTGCCACATGCGGTCAAATGCTTTCCTGATATCCAAGAAAAACACCACCAGTAAACATTTTGGCGTTGAACCCGTCAACAATTTTGTTGGTAATTCTCAAAAGCTGATGTGTGCAACTATGTCCTGAGCGAAAGCCGAATTGCTCAGCAGGGATGATGCTATTTTTGAAATAGTGGTCATTTAATCTTTTAAGAATGGTTTTTTCGAATAGTTTTCCAATATTACTGAGTAGACTGATGGGACGATAAGAGCCAGGGAGCTTGTGATTTTGGTTGGGTTTCGGGAACATTAGCATATGGGGTAATTTCCAGGAGTCCGGAAAGTGGTGCAAAGAGAGACATTTATTAAAAATTTTAGTAAGATGGGTAACTGCATTCAAGGTTAATATCCTGAGGGCCTTGTTTGAAACACCGTCAGGGCCGGTGGCTTTACGGGGGTTTAATTTCTTGATGAGAGAAATGACTTCCTGAGGAGAGACCAGGTCAGGCTGAGAAATGTTGTGAAGATTATGGAAATAGTTAGAAATAGAGCGGTTAACTTTTTTGATGTGACTGAGCAGTGGGCTGGAGCATCACTTTAAATGGTGTTGATCGACGTCCAATGGCAGCAAGGCTTCAGAGCAGTGAGTGGAATGTGGGTGTTGCATGGACAAGTATGAGAGAAGGCGAAGGTGCGTGGGAGAAGGGGGAGAAGGCTGGATTCTGATTCGCTGCCCGGCTGGGAGTGAGTCCAAGAGAGAGTTTGATATGCAACTTGGCAATGTTATTCAGATATAACCAGCTGGGGATGTTCTTGTAGTGCATCGTGCTCCATCTTGTGCTGTGATGTTTATAAGCCAGTATCGACCTTCGAACATGGGGAATTCCTTTTGTCTAGTGGTTAGCATACTTTACTCAAACCCAAAGGTCTCAAGTTCTAATCTACGTACTGCTACACAATTTTGCAGAGCATCTTGTGCTGTTTCGGTTGAGAATAGCTCATCTCATTTCTTAGTTTTTAGAACAAGATTTATTCTTCGATCTTCGAGTTTCTAAATATTTCCAGCAAATGTTTCTGTTAGAAATTTGCTAAAATAATCTTCAATCGAAATCTTTCATTAAAATTTTATCACCTTATCCTAACCTGCATCCAAAAAGAATCTTAGAAAAACCAGCGGGAGTGGTCTCCCCTAAACTTTCTCGTATACTCCTAACACATGTAGAGAAAACTAGAATAATAAAAGACGTCAAATAAACTTCCGTCGCAAGTAAACCAAAGTTGGAACCACGCGTAGTTTGAAGGATCAAAACAAATTCAAATCCCCTGCGCATTCTTTTGCGCAACAGGACCTGGCGAGACTCCCCGAATGATTGCTTCCTTACAAAATCGCGCCAGAATTGGTTTTTGGCAAACTGCCAAGTTTCGGAGTCCCTTCTTCTTTGCACATGTCACCAGTAGGCATGCGCAGGCAGTTAGTTTCAAAACTGAACAAGTATGCGATTATACAGACCGACAGACAGTCAACTCTTCGACGGATTTGGCCCAAAATTTTATACGGACCTACATTCATGACGATAAAACTGTGTACCAAATTTTATCCCTCTAGCTATTCAAGTTTTTGAGTTATAGCGTTCGCATGATCGCGGACGTACAGATTGACAGACTTCCCGTTGACAGATTTTGTCCAAAATTTGATAGAAACCTACAAATTATGTTTAAAGACCACATACAAAATTTCATCCCCGTAGCTCTAATAGTTTTCGAGTTATCGTGTTCACAGACAGACAGACAGACAGACACACAGACATAATTCCAAAATTGTGTTTTTCGGACTCAGGAAGGTCTAAAACGTGGAGATTCGTCAAAATCTCGAGTTCGAATTTTTTGACGATTACAATACTTTCTCTTTGTATACTTCGTATACGAGAAAGTAAAAAGAATGATTTTCCTTCCTGGCCAGTATTAAAAGCAATATAAAGCTAGACGGTCATTTAATACAATAAATATGGACGAGTTTTCTGGTTTGTTTACATGCCGCTACAACGTATTTCCGTGTAATGCTAAGTCAATTAAGGGGTCTATTCTGGTACCCCCGGTTGGGGCAGGTTCCGCATTAACAGCAATTGTATGGGGTAAGAATGAACTTATTGAAGTCCAACCTACAAGCAGATAAAGTCAATGTTTTTAATCTAAGTAAACAATCCAGAAAACTCATCCATTGTTTTAGTTTGTTTAATGTTCCGTTTTTAACTTACACTAAGGTTGTTTTGGGCAGATCTCGCAAGTTTGAACATTGGTTAGATGATGACCACCATTGACTCTCCAAAATTCCATATACACCAGTCGAGAGGGCGTCTGATTTAGCCCCGCTTACTTGTTTGATTTTTGAGAGAATCAGAACTCGAACCTGCGCTTTTCCAGTTTCGAAGCCACGGGATCACTGCGGATTCCACCCATATATAAAGATATTATTTATTATGTTTTGGGCATATGTGAAGGTGATAAAATTTGTATTTAATTGTTTAAAATTTCTTTATGTTTCTCATAGCATGTTTCAAAGATGTGCGGTTACAACGCACCATATTTAGCAAGAAATTTGCCATTCTCATAAGGATTTAAATGAAAATATGCAAGATAATTTATTTGCTTGCACTATATTATACATATTGCTTTTCTTCAGAACATATTTCTTAAAAAAAGCAAATGTTCATTTATATGTGTTGCAGTATATCGTTGTGATTTTTCAATAAGTCTATGCAACACGTTCAGTGAGCAAAAAATTTCAATAACAGCAATAACTTCCAATCTTTTTATCTATTACTATCTGATAAACGGCGTTGCTCGGTATGCATATTTTCTCATATGGAATCCGGTTTTTTCCCCCTGTAAATATTGTCACTAACCTTCCCTAACAAACGTAAATCTCCTTTGAATCCTTTCTTGTTGAATTAAAACTTTCAATTCTAGCTTTTTATTACCTTAATGCGAGAAGTTTGAGAAAAAATTATTCTAAACTTTTAAACAATATACTGTATAATAATTAATACAACTTTAAACTGAACAATTAATCTATACAGAATTTTCCCGGCGTTGTTGTTAAAAATTTAAACTTAAAATTTTTTTAAAAGTAAAATCTTAATAAAATTATATGTTGCAATATAAAACATCAAAACACAAAGAGAAAAAGAAAAAATGCGAGAAAATGATTTCTTCCGATGTTTATAAATTAAAACATCGTAGGATAATATTTTGTCTTGCAGAAGAAAAAATAAAATGAAATGCAAAATAAACGAATGAAAAATGCAACTGACTTCCTTTAATACGGCTAAAAAAGAATAATATATAAAGAGAAATAAATAAAAATAATAAAAAATGCAACAAATGATGAATTAAACACCGGAATTAAACTTTTCTTCTTACGCGTATTTGAATAATAATGAAGAAAAAAGAAAATAGGCAAAAAACGCCCGAATTTACCACTTAAAATTAAATAAATAGAAATCTAATTTGAATTTTTAAAAAGTTACGTCATTAGCTCCTCTTGTGGTAATCTATCACTGGGGCAAATACGGTTCCGGTAAGTCAAATGGTCTGGGCGTGCATAAAGAAAAAAAAGGATATAGATATTCATAAAAAAATTGCTCTTAGAATCGGAGGCATTCTTGATTTGCATTCAATTATAATCAACATCTCAATTTGAGTGATTAACAACAGAAACGATTCCATAAAAGCGTAGATCTCAAAACTAAATAAGTGTACATTTATATTTGGCTGAATTCATGGAACACTATTGATGCATATAGAATATTTGAACGTTCCGTTAAATTTTGAAAACAAATTTATTTGAGGGTGAAAAATGCAGAATTTTCTCTACAATGAAAAGCATTTATGATACCGATAGAGCAATGGAAGCTCGTCCAGTAGAGATGCACTACACCCTGAAATTATTTTAAAAGCTTGTTCTTCCGGGGTTTTTTAAATATAAAAATCCTATTACGTCATTTTTTCTCATTGAAAAGTTCGACCAGCACCTAAAATGGAGTAAAAAAAAAAGAAAAGAAAAGGAAGCGAAAACGAAGAAAGAAAATGGAGATACACAGGTCGGGGCTGCTTAGAAACAGTCCTCGCAAGCATCAGAATTCGCTCACTGTGCAACAGCTAAGCGACGCTTCAGAAGACGAAAGTAAAATTTCCTCCAAATGAGTTTGGCGGTGACTCGGGCTGCAAACGCAGCAGTCCTTTGGGAAAGCCAACTGTGTGATGTTTATTTTTACTTCCTCCCACTCGAGGATAGCCTTCGCCCTATTGATTTATTTTTCTTCGCTTCGTTATCTGCTAATTGGTTATGGTTTC
Organism: Araneus ventricosus; assembly: GCA_013235015.1. Taxonomy (NCBI): domain Eukaryota; kingdom Metazoa; phylum Arthropoda; class Arachnida; order Araneae; family Araneidae; genus Araneus; species Araneus ventricosus. The sequence goes on from BGPR01000015.1 coordinate 1,733,627, forward strand.
GTTTTAAAGTTGCCCGACGGCAGCTCGTCTTATTTCATAAGCATTAGTTTTCTTTTATTAGAAATCACCGATGGAAAAAAGATAGGTCGATAATTTTCTAAAATACAATTCAGATAATAACAATTAAAAATTTTGGGCTATTTAGAAGTAAAACTGTTTTTAAAAAATTCTATTTTCAATATATTATCATGAATTTTTATTTTTTATTTTGCAACACTGTTTGTTTCTGAGTTGACGAGCTGTCACTGCAATAGAGTTTAGAAACAGGTTGGGGTGGAGCTCTTATCAAAGAGAAACCTGAAAGCCTGTTCGCAGCCACATACAAGTAGCATGAATGACCGGACACCAAGAATCTCAGAAGTAGCAGCATATCCTGCTATTGTACGCGTCACGTACTGTCCTGCCTCCACGAGGTTTTGCCTCAAGTAGATGAGTCGAAGAAAGGAGAGAAACGAGTATAAAATCAACCGCAACATTTGGCAAACTAAGCGCTCTTTGTTAGGCAAGGAATTCATTTTCAACCGAAGTGCAAAGGGAAATGAGACTTCCGCCTGTTCTATCTGTGCCAATTAAAATAAAAGCCTTCCCTTCATCCCCAAAATGCAGTGGAATATTCCGTTTCCATAACGACCACCACCGGCATGTCTGGTGTATGGGGTTCTTCTCGTGGCGGTAGGACAGTAGCTAAACGTCCACAAAACAGATACTGCTGTTCATAGGAAACAGAGCCGTTCTCTATTAGCACAAGATATTATACAATATTTCCACGATATTGTTCGATATCGTGGCAATATTGTTGAGCATCTTGTGCTAATAGGGTTAACAACCAATCTCTCCTCTTTAACAGAGCTCCACAGAACCGAGAGCCTAGTAATAAACAGCATTCTCATTCTCGTGCTGAAGAATGAGAAATGCATGCTCTTGGCATGAAACGGGCAGTTGCTAAGTTACGCAAAATTAAAAGAAAAAAAGGGAACTAATAGTAACCAAGAATGATATACAGATGTCTCTCGTGATCAATGGAATATATGTAGTAATGTCCATGTAACACGCCTCCAATTTAATTTTGGAATCCACCGTGAATTTTGCGAAGGATGAAGAATGTGACGTCACAGCGTAAGGCAATGCGCAATAGTATGTTAGTTTGACGTCATATGAATGGATTCCATCACGAAACTAATATGCCACTACCATATGCTGCAGTATCGGCAAATTATCGAACATAAGACAAGTTATTATGGCAACTTTCTAAAACTACTTCCCTAATTCTATGCTTGACAGTGACCTGGCCAGTGAAAGCACATTCGGCCATTAAGTATGATTTAGAGTGAAGCAGTCCCTTTTCAAGCTTCCGCACCACACCAGCGGGAGGATGTTTGGCCCCCTACGTATGATTTGGCGTGCAACGAGCCCGTTTACACGGCGGCTCTTCAGTGGAATATGGGTTTCGGCCCTTAACCCTCCGGCCTCGAAGTCGAGATCTTACCACTAGGCCACCGCGGACCTCGATATTATTGCCAAAGATGGAATAACGGGTTTATCAGAATAGAAAGGCCGAGTTTTCTGTTTTGTTTATTGACATTAAAATGCGGTGACTACTTAATTCCGGTGTAATGCTAAGTCAATGAAATCTTCAAAGCGGAAGTCCAAAAGCCATGCAAATAAAGTCAAGGTTTTTAATATAAGTAAACAAAACAGAAAACTCGTCCATATAGGGTGAGCACAAAGTCTTGCCCTGATTTTTAAAATTTATTGTGCAAAACTAGTATAATTATACATATGTTTGTTTGGAAGCATTGTAAGTTCTGTTATAAAGTTTTTAATAAGACCACGTACTTCAGTAGATTTCAACTTGTGCCGCCTTGGTAGCTCCGCGATGATAAAGTTCTTCAACATCAGCAACTGGTGTGGCAAAGCTACGTCCTTGATATATGCCCAAAAGAAAAATTCAAGAGAAGTAATGAGGAATCGAGCGTTTTCTCTTTTATTTCCTCCACTAATATTTAATTTCGCGGACCACAGTTAAGTACGCAAGTATTACCTCCAGTATTTTAACAGTTTTTTTGTGCAACAGAACAAAACGTTCTATTGCAAAAACAGAAGAAAAAAAGACCCCCTAAAAGTGAACTATTTAATGATACCAAAATTACATTATTACATTAACGGTTATTTTGTAATAAATTTTATAATTAGGGCAATACTTTGTGCTCGCCCTGTAGTATTCGGAAAAGATTCACTGAAGTATTTGTTAGTCTTGAAACTGTAATTGCATAATTAAGGGATGAATATTAATCTTTAGACAACGAGCGAACAAAATCTCTAAGTTATTTCTAAAAAATAGGTATTTTGGCGAAGAAACAGGAAAGTACTACTTTCCCTGTTACAAGTCGCTGAAAAAAATACCTCTGTTATCCCTTTTTACTGTCCATGTAGTTACTATTCTTGTCTTTCCTCATTCGTATTAAGTCTAGCATTCAAACTTATGATGATACAATAGGACAGGGAAGTGAAACCGTCTATTGAGTGATTAGAGTTTCCCTTAGATTGCTTCAGGAGGATCAGGAAGTCATAAAGAGTTACTGCTACAACACTTATGCCAGTATGTAGAAGAAAAAAAAATCTGCTGGTACAGTATCTGTACCGTGTGTAAGGAAAAGCTTAAGATTTGCTCTGTTTAGCGAACGAGGATTAAACTTTTATTTTTTCACAAACTCTGTTCATCTTTAGACAAATCATAAATTCATATAGCTATTAAAACCAATAAGAAGTAAATAAAAATAAATATTATAATTCATTAAAAAGAAAAAAATTAATTATAAAAGATTATGAAGCTCGATTAAACATGGGTAGTGAATTAATGGGCATGGAACTAATGGAATATTAGAAATAAAATTTTACATATCTTTTATTGAAATTATCATTCTCAAATTAAAACATTTTATCATAATGGCTCATAGAAAATTCATATAAAATTCAGCAAACTAATTTATAAAGATTTTCGTAAATTGCAGAAATATGCGATTAATGCGATGAATTCTGGAATTAATGCTGACGAAAAATTATTTCCTTTTACAAAACCAAATGTAATATCAATAATAGATTTAGACCCAATCCGTCAGCGGGAACAGGTACATTTTTAAAATATATGCTCGATTATTTTCTTTACTATACTATGAAGATAAACTAAAAAACAAACATCCATACTTACAAAATGTTTTTTTGGAAAAAGATGAATTCTGGAATTAATGCCGACGAAAAATTATTTCCTTTAACAAAACTAGATGTTGAATGTCAATAATAGATTTAGAGCTATTCCGTCAGCGGGAAGTTTTTTTCTTTTTAAGCTATGGAGTTTTTTTAAACTTAAAAAAAAGCTCCATATTTACAAAGATGTTTTTAACACTCGCGTTACAGTCGCGCCAAGTGAAAATATTAAATGCATTTATTTGCACGCGAAAGGGATCTTTGCTAGAAACAAAAATAAGTATTAATAATTGTCGAAATCGCAGGAAAAAGCACACAGCGACTCAAAGACATGGATTAATAGATGTTTTTTTTTTTAATTTTAAGATGACGTTAATTTTTTTTAAGATATTGTTTTCGCAAGTTATCGCCGGAAAACTCACGCTCTTGAAATCAAGAACCATTCGAGTCAAACTGTCAAAATCATATTTCAGAGGATTTTTATTGATGTAAACCAAGAATGTCTGTTCCGATAATACGTAGACATAATCATTTTTAAACACGTTATGAATGGCAACTTTATGTGGAGGTATACAATAAAAACTAGAGGACAAAATTACCAATTTTAGATAGATTCCTTATAGGTAGGTATACTGCCTATTGAAACAGCTCTAATGACACGACTTTTAGAAAATTTCTGCAGATTTTCTCCAACCGTGGTCTTTAGATTTGAACGGGTGAGTGACATGCTGTAGAGAGGGTGAAAATCTCGATCGAGGTCGTAGATGGGCCATCAAGTTCAAAGGGGGTAGAATTGGTGTGGTGGGGGTGAAATTTTAATTTCTCCATAACTCCTTTTATTACTAAAGATACACAATTCAAATAAGGTGGATTGTCGTTTCATCATAAAGAACAACTATTGAATGAAAGTTTTTCGATAGCTGCATTTGCTTAGAAGTTCTGGGCTGGAAAGTGAATTTCAACCCTTAACTTCGACACTATGTATGTGATTTCTTGTCGAAAAGCTGTCGTCAGTTGCATTCTCTTTCACCCTCTTTCATCCTCATCACAGTACAAACCCGGTTAACCGAACTGAAGGGGGGGGGGGCCCGTTTCGGATAACGATTTTTTCGGTTAAGCCTTCATGGTTTAACCGAAAACATTGATATAACATCATATACATGATTCATTACTATTTTATATCTAATTACAGTGTGCAATTCTGAAATGTTTTGGGTGTAAAACGAATTCAAAACTCTCTTTGTAGGCTACACTTACGTTCTTTATGAAAGTTAACCATCCGCAATATTCGCAAATGCAATCTCGGGCGAAATGCCCTTGAAGTCACAGGTAAACAGTATCGTAATTAATATTGTTAACACTCATTGATTTTAATTTAAACATTCTAAAATTAATCACTGAACTTTTTAGGGAGACTTAAAATCAAAAAGTGGGGATTTCGTTGCAAAAAAGTCTCGCCTTCGCGATTATTTCCGTTAGTACGTGCTTTTTGGATTTGGGAATTCAGAAGCATTTCGTATAACCCAGGTTTCGGTTACCCCGAGTTCAGTTAACCGGAATTTTATTGTATCTCCAACTCTTATGAAATTAGAAGAGGAAATGGCGTGGAGGAGGGTGGATGGGCGAAATTTTCGTTTTCTTATATCTCTGGACAAAAGTAATTTACCTTCGCCTTCCGGCTTGCCGAGAGGAATATTTTCTTTTTCAACGCAGCTTCATTTACCGTTATTGAAGAAAATAAATATGTTTTCCCCTTTGTTTTCAGCATTCCTTTTATTATTATTGAAGGAGCGTGAAAAAAAAATTCAAAGCGACGGCGGCAGTAAAATGAACGCACTGTGCCGAGAAAAAGGCTCAGATAAGAGTGATGAGGGATTTATATTGTTTTCATAAAGGAGTGTTTTTCCAACTATTGCTCTTGATATAATATTTTACGATCTGTAACACCCGCGAATATTATTTCATCACAAAATACTCATTTCGTCAGGAATCGCGTGGACACAGATCTCGATTTATTTTGTCTTGTTTTAGGGGGGAAAATAATACTTTACAGACTAGTTCGAAGAAAACAACAATAATCGATGCCGAAAGCTGCATTATTTCATTAAAAATATTAATTCTAATTAAACTATTGAAAAAGAAAGAAGAAAGACGAGCCATATGATCCATATGATTCAATTACATTATATTGAAAACATGCATATTTCGTTTTCGAGATATTACTTGCGGATAAAATAGGGTAGTATTGCCTTATTTTGATAACTTAACCATTTTTTAACGTAACATGATGGAGAAATAATTTAAATAAAATCAAGAAGTAAATTTTTAAAAATTTATTTGTCTTTAAATAATGTAATTAACTTTTTAAGAAATGCACTTCAAAGTGAAAAAAAGAAGCTTATTAAAATTTTATCGACTAGCCAATTAAAAAAAAAAAACTGGTTTTCCAATGTTGGCCATTTCTTTCCCAAATTGGAGTAACAAATTCTTTAAGCACGATTTTACTAAAAGTTTTTATTGATTTTCAAATTCACACCAGCACAAAATGTATGAACTCAAGTATGACATACATTGTATTATTTGTTAGTCCTTTACATTTTCATCTCCCTGGCATGGTACGGAAGTAGGGAGAGGAAAGTGCCGGCGTAGGTTGTCGTCTCTTCATCAGACCACGGCTCAAAATTACGATGTCCGCCCCAAAAAGCGCCCATGTTGCTTCAAAATGGGACGATAGCCAAACTAAATTAAACTAAACCTTTCTTTCTTTTTGAGCCAACGTTTGATGACACTAGTGCCCCTTTGTTGAGTTATTTTGCTTTGACTTGTTCCATTTCCAATTTATGCGGATTACTAGTTATTATAACTGCTTTCTGGGTAGCAGTCGTTTGTCTTTGCTTGGACCAATCCAATCCAAACAACTTTTTGGGATCTAATGAGAGCAGCTTTTGTAATTATACAAAAGAAAAAACACATAACCTTATCTTTAAACTATTTTAATAAAATTACTACAGTAAACTGTGGTCAAACAAGTTTCCTCCTTGAAGATATAATAAAATGTTTTGCAATTTGCTTTAAAAAATGTAAAGGCTATTGCCTCCAATTAAACTATTTAATTGATGTTATCTAAATATAAACACTTGTATGCTAACTGCAACCAAGTAACGCTTTCTCTAAAGCATGATTCCACAAATCGCATTGACATCGTTACAATATAAGTTATTATTTTACGGCTCAAATATTTAATAGAATTGAGGTTATGATAACGGTCCTGTCTAATTGACAGTCCAAACCTGACAGCTTTCCCTTACATGATAAAAAATCTCTGGAATCGAAATGGAGTCAATTTATGTGACGTCCATTCACTTGACAAACGCAAATATGCTATGAATTCCAAAATTTGACCAGCGTCTTGTATTTGATATGTATAAAGTGAGCGCAAATTGAAACCATTCATCTTTTTAAGCACTGTTGTTATTGACGGTGATTAACACATACGCCGCCACTATTCATGCCTGAGATTCGAACTATATATCTAATTAGATGCTCCTTCTTCTGCCATCTCTTAACCGCTTAAGGACAGCGCTATTTTTAACCTACTGTATTTAGGACGTGTTAACTCGGATTATGTCCTTAAGCGGCTAACTACAGTAGAGAAGGGGACATCTAATTAGATAATAGGTTCTAGACACGCCAGCGGCAGTAAATGAGTTAATCAACTTCAACTTAGGAAGTGATCGAGGAAAGTCAAAGACACAGTCAGAAGACGTTATTACATTACACAATCCTCGACGCTGGTTCCTTTTCCCTTTTTCAAGTCATCTTAGTATAATCCACTCATGACTCACATTACCTTGACGTGTCAACATCGTATGTTTATCAGCTTAAGATCCGACAGCATTTTCAGCAGGTTGTGTCGGACACTAGTCCTTCTGGAGAAAATTTACTTAAAAGACGTAGTTCAAAAGATACCACATCCGAACTTAGTATGCTTTTGAAACTTGTTTGAATATCTTAGCTGTTGGAATCAGTTAGGATTTCACATTATGATCAAGTTATAAGGAAGAGACGCAATATTGGGTGATAATAAAATCATTAAATATATGACAAGTATTGAAAGAAAATGATAGATTTAGAATTACTTCTTTAATAGTTAATTTAAAAGAAACGAATCCACGTAGCTATTCAGCCAGTTAAATGGCCAGAACTATGAATATAACCAAATTCTGCAATCAACCAGTTTAATCAACGAGAAGTGTAAAAAAGAGTATAATCAGTGTAGAAAGAAAAACCAGTACAAAAAGAATGCTTGGCAATCTATAAAAAAAATGAATTTACTGAGCTAAGTAATATTTTTATATTTTTCCTTCTAACATTTAAGAACTTTGAAGATCGCTGGTTAAGAATTTTTAATCGGTAAATGCAATTTATCCCTGTTAATTAGTCTTTGAAGCAGGATCTTTTTCTACAGAGTTCGTAAAAAAAGCAAGAAAGCGAACTGTAATGGTACTGCATCATTAAATAAGAGGAAGGACTATGTAATTACAAAATAAAGGCAGGAAGAAATCAAGAACAAGTCGGTAATCGTTTTACAGACATGTTTTGACATGCATTTCCAGTGCGAAACTATCACAAATTTTGGTGATAGTTTAGCTTAATTATTTTAATTTTCAAAGGTAAGCAAAGAAATAAAAGCTTATGGACTCCGAAGAAAACATTGTGGTTTATTTAACACAGTTGTATTTGACATATATTAATAGACTGACTGAATTTACAAAGCTATTTTGACAAAGACATTAAAAAACATTATTATGAAGTGCACAGTTAACTTGATAACACTGTTTTCATAAAATTAAATTTTAGTACTGTAGAAAAACAGTAAAAATTCCGACATGTTATTAGCACGAAAATATCATTTCATAATGTTCTCAAAATCGTTTGCAGAAGAATGACATCAGTTGCGTTTCGTGTGACAGCATCGCTAAAAGCGAAAAGAAAAGACAATTCTTCAATAAACAACGTCGTTTATCAAAGCGTTCGCTAAAAATAATGTGCAACAAACGGTTGATAATGAAGAGAGCAATAAACTTTTATTTTTTATGATTTAGAATTTTAAGGAACTTTCAGCCGGCCGAAACTTGAGCAACGTAGCAGTGTTTACGATTGCGTTAAATAAGAGACGGTTATTTTGAGCACCTAAATCGTTTCGATAAATCGGCCCTGTGCTCTTGAACTCGTGCTTGGTTTCGCCACAAGAAATGTTGTTATTCATCCAACTTGTTTCTTCACAAAGAAAAAGAAAATGTTTATGCGACCAAGTTAAAAAAAAAGACCGTTTTCTTGAAAACTAGTACGCCCAATACTCTTAAAAAATTGCCTTTTCCACGGAGAGTTAAACAAAGAATTGGGATATTTCCATACTTTTTAAAAAATAAAATAAAACATTTTTTTTCGCTGGTTTTCGTCAGTTTTGAAGAGATCGCAAGTTTTCAAGGATTCAATAAAAATTTAAAGATTTAAATAAATAAAGCTTCAAAATCATTTTTCTTTTCTGTGGAATCTTACATTCCGCCGTATCTTTCTAGAGAACACATGTCAAAATAAAAAGATAAGATGAGCAAAATAAATAAGTTCAAATTGGGTTAAAAAAACTTGAGGTCTGCTCCCCTCTACTTTCTAGTAAACTTTCACAATATGACGCATTTTGTAGTTAGCTTTATCGTATAATGAAGAGAATCGCGTACTGTCTGCCCTCCACGAGAACTCTGGTCGTCAAGTTGTTTTGTTGAAGGCGGTCGCTATAGAAACAGGTTATCGTAGGCGGAATCCATTTCGAGTATGTAGAAGTTTACGAATGATATATTCTTTTTACCGCCGCAAACTGGCCCCAAGAATATAATAAAACACCGACTTCCCTCGGATTCCTTCTATTCGAAATGGATCTTACCTAGCATAACCAGTTGCTATAACGACCGCCGTCAACGAGACAACTTGGCGAGCAGAGTTTTCATGGCGGACAGACAGTATGCATTTTGGAGCAGTAACTCTTCCCGTTGACCAATTGGGACACTGATCTACAATTTTGTTGCAAAGATTACACACTAAATTTCATGCATCTAGTTTGTTGCTTTTTTCGAGTTATCGTGTTCGCATACATGGATATACGCGAATAGACAAACCGATAGACAGTCAACTGTATGACGGATTCGGTCCACAATTTGATACAGATCTAGACAAAAATTGGGGGACAAAAACCACATGCCAAATTTCATCTATCTAGCTTGTTCTCTTTTTTATTATCTTGTTCACAGACATGCAGACACATTTCCAAAACTGGTTATTCCCAACCCAAGGAGATCCAAAATGTGAAGATTCAACAAAATCACGGAATTCTTTGAAGCTTACAATATTTTCTTTGTTTATATTTCATATACGAGAAAGTAGAAAAAAGAAGAAAAATCTATAAGCTTTTCTAAAACCACATTGATTTTTTCAAGTACTCTATTTTAAAAAAAACCTTTTCCCTAACATTTAATTCCCGATTGTCCCAATGTTTTCTTCGTAATACCTAGGCATCTTTTCTGAGCTACCATCTTTTCTACTTTTGGAAAAGGTTGCTTGCACTATTACCTTTTAAAACCGAGTATTTCTTTCGAAAGAAAACGTAGTACCAGAACCTCTGTTTCAATTCGACCGTTCAGCATTTCGTCTGTCTGTAAATTTGTTTTTTAAGCCGTCACGACCATAAGCTTTGTTCGATTTTCTTCGAATTTCTTTCTTCGAAAACATTTGAATCATTTTGGAGAAGAAGAGATTGACATTCTGCTAATACTGATGAAAATAAAGATTTGTGTAAATAATTCGCATGTAAGAAACAGAGGAAAGATCGTCGTTTCAGGTTTAGAGATGCTAATTCCTGTGTAATTCCATCTAATCTTGTTTTTTACTTTTCTTGAAGGTATGCCTTTTTCAACGATTGTAGCCAAACGGTTAATGCTATAAAAACTTGAAGACTACTTCCACTTTCGAGCGTAATATTTTCTACAACTTTGTTCCAGTACATTTTTGATGCAACTTTTTTTGAAATATAAATACGGGAAGTAAGATTTGTGCATAATATAGTTATACAATATTATACATTGATTGGTTTAAGATTGCAAATATAGATTTGTAAGATAGTGTATATGGGGAAAAGAAGGTATCTTCTCGAGAGACACATTTTGATGTCTGGTGCCCTTGGAAACAATAGTGTCTTCAAAATGAATGACATCATTGAATAAACCTTTAAAGACTGCAATGAAGAATAGATCTTAGATTATTTTTTCGGGGTGGGGGCGGTTCGAAGTTTACTGTTCACACAACTACTAGTATCCCTCCGAATCTGGATGGTGATATTTAAGCATAGAAAACATTTCAGAATAAGTCTAATAAAAAGCTTTTAAAAGCATACTTTTATTAATGCACTAAAAATAGAAATTATTATTTTAATTATATTCTACTTACTTTAAGAAATATTTCTATTTAAACTAATTTTTACTTTTTTGCATTGAATTTATAATTCATTATTATAAATATTAATGAATCTTGAAATTACTTTTTCTCAGATTCACTACAGGTGGCACCACGTGTGTGGAATCCAAATCTAATTAAATTAATCAATTAACTGACAATTAAGTTCTGAAAAACTTAAAATAGTGTGTTGTCATGAAGAACACACAAGAGTATAAAATTTCAAAACTCTATCACATCAGGAAGTGAGTGAAAAATCGGTTTAATACACACGAAGCAAGTCAAGTAAAAGTATGTCAAAATTAGTGCCGTTTCTTTCTTTCCCCTGTTTTGCATTATGATTCGGGTAGTATTGTGGAGACGGGGTGGTAAAGAGGATGTAGGTATCCAGAGCGAGTCATAGAAGACTTTGATTAGACAGAATAATAATACATCTTTTTCACTTTATAATGCTAAATATGACGAGAGGGCTCAAGAATACTAAGTTCTGAACGCTGCTTACCCTTTCTACTCCACAGTATTTGTGCTTATGAAACAATTTTGAAAAACGTCTTATAGAGATCGAAATGGGATAAATCTAATTTTGATATTGTCTTTTTTTCAGCTCTTCAGTTAGATGAGCTTCCCGGTTTGAAGCAACATGAAGGCTATTTGAACAGTGGTCAGTGGTCCGGTAGCCCCTCTGTCCAAATTTGCATGCCGCATCATTGAGAGGAAGGCTGATCCTCGTCGTCAGATTTAACTACAAACAAGGCGGAATCCAATTACGAAATTGGAACCCTCCGAATCCGAAACTTTACCAACTAGCCACAATGATTTTTTGAAATGCACCTTCCCTAATAACACAAAATATTGTATGTTATATTCACAAATTTTTTTAATATTCTGAATGCCGTACGATATCGTGAAGATATCTTAATAATATTGTACAACAAATTGTGCTCTTAGGACAGCGGTTCCGAATCTTTTTTCCTTTGCTACCTCTTGCTTAGTCTTTTTGTTTTCGCGTACTCTCTACTGTCATATCCACCCGCTCCCATGGAAAGAAGTTTTTATTAATAACATTTGGGGGTTAAGTTAACGCCTAAGAGTCAAACGACTCGAATTAATTTAATAAAATTTGTAGAATTTACTTTTCTGATTTTGCATGTTATTCCATTTTGACAATCGACGCAGGGGTGGCGCCAGGGCCCTCCCTCGTTGGGGAAAATTTTGTACGGGATATTCAACTGTAGTTGATAAATAATAATCTGGCTAAAATTTGAGACCAATTTCATTGCACTCGTCCCCCCCTCCCCCCCGTACAACTGGTCGTGCCTCCTGTCGGGCAAACTCTTACGCATTCCTGAATGGACGAGTTTTCTGTTTTGTTCAATTACATTAGAAACCTTGTCTTTATTTGCATTAGTTTTGGACTTCCGCTTTGAAGATTCCATTGACATGCATTACACCGGAAGTAGGTTGTTAAGGTTTTAATGTAAATAAATAAAACAGAAACTCGTCCATAGTATTAGCTTGATGAAAAACAAATGAAACCAATATTGAAATAATTTCATGTTAACTTATAGCTAACAATGACATTTCGTAATAATCATCTATTCAAGTGGAAGAAAATTTTAAAGTGATTCTTGTCTCATGAAGCTGAGTTTTGCAAAATTAGGTTCATATGAAGACAGGTAAAATCTCGTGTAGAGCTGTGTCAAGCTTACGGCGAAATTTATTCTTAATATACGCATACGAGAGCAGTCTTTCGGACTTACATAACTTTCACTTTTCACAAGAATTAGGGGAAACAAAATTTAATAACTTTTATTTCATTTTAATCCCTTATGTTTTCTTGTTTCGCGCATTATCAATATTGCTTTCGCGTACCCCCAACTTGTCTTTCGCATACTCCCAGGGGTACGCGTACCACAGGTTGAGAACTTCTATATTAGGGTCTAGCCAACTTATAACACAGCATAACGTATTTCGCCATTTTGTATCGAACAATAACATTAAAAAAATTCCAGCAAATACAGAACGGTTTGGATCTCGTTAAAACTTTTCGCTTCTTTCAAATCTTCCAAATCAGAAATTTAACCTGTGAACCGTATATCTACTTAGTTTAAACTAAAATATTATCAAATTTCAGCATTAATAAGAAAGAAAGAAACGCACTTACATGCCTGCGAAGTGCTGAAGCTGCAAAGAGCGTGTCCTTTCGGAGCAAATTTCGCAAATGAGCCATTTCGGCTCGATTTTTCTACCTCTCTGTGCTTTGATTTCGCTCGCAATCCATTGGCTCGCACTAATCTGCTGGCGATCTGTAGTGGCGATATCAATTATCAATGTTAGTGCTAAACTTCACTTGAAATTCGAGAAACATGGGAATTTTTCACTGAAGCTATCAGATTAGAGCAGGGCTTTAAATATTTACCACGTGCCATCCTTTTTCAGATGAAAAAAAAATTTTTTTTAGAGACCTCAATTCCATCATAAAAATTTTCGCGTGATCTAAAAGTTGGAAAATAAATAAGAAAACGAACAATTTAATGAATGATAACTAAATGAAAAACAATTAAGATAGTTACAGTACAACCCCGATTAACCTAACTAAAGGGGAGGGGACCGTATCGGATAAAAATTTTTTTGGTTATGCCATGGACATCTATTACTATTTTGCATCTAATTACAGTATGCAATTCTGAAATTCTTTGAGAGTAAAACGAATTCAAAACTCTCTTTGTGGGCTACGCTTATATTCTTTATTAAAGTTAACCTCCGTCAGGCACAATACTCCCGACAGACGCAGGTAAAATATAGCATAATTAATATTGATAATACCACTAATTTCAATTTTAGCATTCTAAAATTAATCACTGACCTTCTTGAGGAGGAGTAAAAGAAAAAAAGTGTGGATTTCGTTGCAAAAAAGTCTCGCCTTCGCAATTATTTCCTTGCAGTACAGTACGTGTTTTTTGGATTTGCAATTTCAGAGACATTTCGGGTAACTCGGGTTTCGGTTAAACGGAACTTTACTGTATTTGTAAAATCCAAGTCAAATATTTTAAATCAAGATTATTTTCTAAAATATCTTTACTTTCTGGTATACGAAGTAAGAGAAGAGAAAGCATTGTAATCGTCAAAAAATTCGACATCGACTGATTGATCAATCTACACGTTTTAGAATCCCTTGAGTCTGGAAAAAAAAAAATGGAATCATATCTGTTCATCGGATTACTGATAAAAAGAACGAGCAATTCGGATGGAATTTGGTATGTGGTCTTTACACCAAAATAGCAGTGGCGCAGCGAGGGTAAGTGGGGCCCAGGTCGTAATATGACTTTTTATCCTCCGGTCATCATCAGTAACTTGGCTTGTGTAAACGGCGCCTTGTGGTATTTTATCGTCCTCTCATCATATTTGACTTTAACCAGCGGGAGTGATCTCCCCGAAACTTTCTCGCATACGACCAGTAATGTGGGGTGGGTAAATACCCAGTTGGTAGGTAAATATTTTTGGGGTATTTACCCAAGGCCTGGTTATTTTGAAAAAAAAAAATCTATGAATGGCGATTTACAATGAAAAATATAAAATTTATAAATTCCCAAAAAACTTAATATTTTGCAAAAAAATTGCGAATGTTCGCAATTTTTACGCGCGCTGAGGTACTACAACTTTATTTAACGTTTTTGAGTACGAAATCTTACTATAGATATCGCACAACATTTCACTACACCTCTTGTTAATCACAGGAGTCCATCTGGAGAATGTCAAAACTTAGTTTCGTTTTGGGGATTGCCATAATTTCCGAAGCGCGTGTTTGCGGCTCGCTTCAATTTCCGCCAAGGTCAAACGCCAACCATACTCACTTGAGGAAAATAAGCGAAACGCTCGCCAATACACAGTCGTAATGTGCATTTTGAACTAAAAATTCAATTTGAACACCTGTTTTTCAACCGATTGCGATGAAAATTGGGCACAGATCTATAATTAATGTTAGCATCCGCGATATCAAGTTTTATTTATCTAAGCCAAAGGGCTTATGAGATACAAATATGCGATTATACAGACCGACAGACCCTTTGACGGATTTAGCCCATACTTTTATACGGACCTACATTCATGACGATAAAACTGTGTACCAAATTTTATCCATCTAGCTATTCAAGTTTTTGAGTTATAGCGTTCACATTACATCGGACATACAGACAGACAGGCGTCCCGTTGACGGATTTTGTCCAAAATTTGATAGAAATCTGCAAATTATGTTTAAAGACCACATACCAAATTTCATCGCCGTAGCTCTAATAGTTTTCGAGTTATCGTGTTCACAGACAGACACACAGACATAATTCCAAAATTGTGCTTTTCGGACTCAGGAAGGTCTAAAACGTGGAGATTCGTCAAAATATCGAGTTCGAATTTTTTGACGATTACAGTACTTTCTCTTTGCATACTTCGTATACGAGAAAGTAAAAAAGTGACATAAACTCATTAACGTTTTGTCACTTGGCAACTGGCTTAGCGGCACACGGAAAATATTATAATTTTCCAGTCGTCAATAGTGGTTTAACAAGCGTTAATGGTGCCAGGTGTAGAAATTATTTTTACGCCCTCTCATCATATTTTGCTTTACAAATGGCATAAACGCAGTAATCTTTTGACTCTATGGCGGCACCCTAAAACTGGCGCCCGGTGTATCTAAACACCCTGCCCCCCGGTCGCTGCGCCACCGCAAAAATAGTATATACATATCATATTTTGGACGAAATCCGTGAAAGGAAAGACTGTCTGTATGTTCGTTCGTGTGTATGTGAAAACTTCTCGTTTCATAGGCACCGGGGGCACAGATGTTGGTCTTCTGTATGTGAAAACTATGAACACAAAAGCGCAAAGAGTTAGATGGTTGATTAGGATGAATTTTGATTCCCCAGAATGTTCGATCTGTATGTCTATCGGTCTATCTATTCGTGCGTATGTGAATGCTATAACAGAACAATGCAGCAAGCTGGATGGGTACATTTTATTTTCGATCTTTTCATTAGATTATAGATACTTGTCTAATTTTGAGCTAAATCTGTAAAAAGACAAAATGTCTTGTCTATCCTTGTGTATTGTCTGTCCGCCACGAGATCTGTTCCCACCAAGTTGTCTGTATGGTGGCGGTCGCTATAGAAACAGGCTACCGGACACGGAATCCATTTCGAGGTTGAAGTTCATTCAAGTTTGTTACATTGACGCACTTAGCGCCAAATGGTGAAGAACGTACAACTGCGGAAAAACTGAGCAGACGGATGATCAACTACCCGCCATAAACTGGCGCCAAGAAAAAAAGACGAAATGCAGACTTCTGTCGGATTCCTCCAATTCGAAATGGATTTAGCCTAGCCTAACCAGTTGCTATAGCTACTACCATCAACCAGACAACTTGGCAGGCAGAGATCTCGTCGTTGATAGACAGTATGTGAACACGATTGTTCAAAGACGTAAAGACGAATAGATAAATGAAATTTGGTACGTAGTCTTCACACCAAAATTGTAGATCTCTGTCAATCAAATCGGTCGATGATAAGAGGACAAAATGCATATTCTATTCTTTTCCCTATACTACGATTTTAAACACAAAACGCGCCATATTATGTAAGTAAGAAAGTCGAGGAAAGACACTTCCGTTGGTTGTAGACATCACCAATTCCCAATCCAAAATAAGATGAGGTTGAAATCTAGAAGTTGGTACACACTGTTAAAATGGCGCCAAGTCGCCAAAGCTAATGCAGGTAATACCTGCATATGGCTTTGGCGACTTGGCTCAAATGATATGCAGCGGTTAACGTCTTGCTTTGGCGATTTGGCAGCGTTTTAAGAGTGTGTACCAACTTCTAGATTTCAACCTAAGATGTAGCTTTAATATGATAACTGAAGTTTTTTTTTTTTATTTAAAACGAATATCAATGCCACTCAATTTATTAAAATGCAACAGAGTGAATTTCATTTTTAATCAAATTTATCAACGTCACGAGGCGTTGATAAATACTCCAATAGCATTTCGCTCGTCTATTAGATTTAATTATTCGCATAATAAGATTTAAAGAATATCAGTCTTTACATATTAGTGAAAATCTATTATGAAGCTAAAATGAAGTCCGTTTAAAGGCGTAAAATACTTTTAGATAATCTCTCTCTTTTCTTTCATAATGCAATGAATAAGCTCGAGGTAAAAAAAAAAAAAAAAAAACCTTTTAATGGAGACATAAAGAAAGCAGCAAACGATTGTTGAAAAATAATTTTATTATTGGGGAAGAAAAAAACAGATCGAAAAAAAAAATAAATTTGCCACCTTAAAAAAAATGTTTGATGCATTAATAATAACATAAAGTCTCGCAGTCATGCAAACCAAAATACATTATTAATGATGTTTTGGCAATACATGAAGACAAAAAATTTATATTTAACATTCAAAATTCAAAAACATGTTGTATTCACCATTTTTATCAATAATGTTCGTTAAATAAAATTTCTATTCAAATGAAAATGAAAATATGTACAATAATTTGTTTTCTTATTTTACTTTTCTGCTCTAAAATATATTCTTCTTTGAATACAACCCCGGACCTATTTTATGGAGAAATATGTGAAGGTGAGTGTATTCATTTATCACTAATTGCAGTAGAATTTTTTCCCAATAAGTATACAGTAAATTCTATCCGTTCATAACACAATCAAAGAGAAAAAAAATTCAAATAACCTCAACAGCGTTTACATATACAGTATATATTTTGTCAATTCCGTTTGGAATTTTCAACATAACTTTAAATAAAAATGTACGGTTCGGTTTAGTGACTTCTTGAAATGCTATTTTTCCAAGTTGGCTCCAAAGTTCTCTGCTGCACATTAATTGGGTTTGGATTATTCAAAGATTGTTACGAGAACTTAATGCAGAGTTTTAAAAGTTTGAACATTCGAATTGTTGGTGCAGCTCTGAGATATGGCATCACTTGGCTATAATTGTGTTTTGGCGACTTTTTTCAACAGCTTCAATATAGGACCCCATTGGCGATATTTTGTTTTGGCGACTTTTTTCAACAGCTTTAATATAGGACCCCATTGGCGATATTTTGTTTTGGCGACTTAACGATACCATGTTCGGTTAGGCGCCAAAAAGTCGCCAATACAAGATTATCGCCAGTGATGCCGAATATCAAAGCTGTTCCGAATTGTTTCCTTATGGCGAAAGAAATTTCTCACGTGCAAAAAGCAAAGTTTATGGGTAACGGTAAAGCAGTTTCATTTAAGGAGTTCCGCTCGATATGATACATCATTGCACCTGCACATCTAATTTTGAGTTATCCTTTTAATTAAACTAGTGTTTTGAATTCGATATAAAAATGAACTTGGGATTAACTAGAGCAACAAATTGCTCTTTTTGTAAGAATCTAAGTACAATCAGAAAATGATAGGTGTTCACTGCACACATCAAAACATCGGTTGAAATCTTCGTTCCAGTACGGTCTCATCGCCAAGGACGGTATGGAGGAATTCGCTGCCAATATGGCAATTCATGAAATAAAACAGAATGGATTGTTTACATTAGCAGCGATTTTGCTTCTTGGCGACGACCCTTGGCAATGGGGAAATAGTGGACGTGAGGTGGGCGGTGATGCCCACTCTTCATGTGTAGTCATCAATTCGAGACTTAGTTCTCAAATTTTTTTCTTCACTTCGAGACAAAGCGGCTTTATAGCAAGCATACGTCTCAAACATACCTTTCTTAAACCTAACCTTGGAAATGGCCAGGACTTGGCGACCGTATCGGAAAGCAGATTTCAACCAAGATTTCTAAGTATGACTTGCCGTTCGTAGAAATATTGTCATTTATTCAATGTGAGACAAATCGTTAAAGCAGTGATGGAAATCTGTTTTCTGATACGATCATCAAGGCCATCGCCAAGTGACATCAATTCGTCAATGCCAAGAAGAAAGACAGATGATAATGTAAAACCCTATTCGCCTCGATTATTCGAATTCCCATATTGGCATTGAAAACTGTCGTACCGGTAAGTCAACCCACAAGGCCAAAATAGCAGTATACCTTTCAGTGAACAAAAGATGTACCAACAATATATTTTGAAAAATGTCTACTACCAAATGAACGCTTTGGTTTGGTTAACTAGCTTTTCATTTTGTAGTTACCCGAGCGTGTTTTTATCTCGTAGGCCTCGTAATTTTGAATTTTTCTCAGAGGAAGATATCTATTCTGTATCCATCAGCCAGTCATCTCCAACACCCCCTCCCCCAGTATGATGGCATACCTACCTTCAGCCTACTTTGGCCCCCAAAGTAGACTGAATGTGTACCATTTACTCACCACTCTTCAGTATGATCTGGTGTCAAACCCACAATTTCCCGATCCCGAAGTCGATTCTTTGTTTCCAGGCTACCGCGGCCAAAAAACGGTTTTTAGAACTAAATAAGTTAGTGCATATGATCTTGTCCAAATACGATTTATTAAGATTGGTATTTAATTTGGCATCAGCTCCATAGTCCAAATCAGAAATTTTGGAGAATAATTTCTAAAGAAATTTTTGATAATTTTGAAATTTTCAGCACGAGAAAACAATTATTTAATTAAATAGTTTGAGTTTTCTAACTGTGTCCTGTGAAATAGAATTTCATCCTGGGCTTTTTATCTACCCAAGTCTACCAGTTGTTACACAAATCGTTAAGTGAAAAAAGGATCCTTGCACAAGAAAGTACAGAAAAATATTTTAATTCGTTAGATAGAAGAAAGAAAAAAATTTAGATGATCATGAAGGATTGATTTGATGATTTGTTCGATTAACGTGTCGTTGTCAATCTACTTGACGGCTATTTTGGGAAGGACATGGTCAACTTGAACCACTGTCAGATGGCCAGGTCGACGCTTTGCGGGCACCACCTCTCTGATCTTCCACACCTCACCAGTGGGAGGATCTTGGGCCCTAAGGTATTTATCATATGCCGGCCGGGTCTCTAGCCCGACACTCCCTGAGGCCGAGATCAGAAGATTATGAAATTTTGATTTGTATAATGAGCGAAATATTATGGAATACCATAAATAAGATTTTAGATTTCAATCATAAAAAAAAAATAGCTTTAGTGTCTTGAAAGTGATCATAAAGTTGCAAGGAAAGTTCATATAAAATTTAGCATATAAATCCTTTAAGTCTCTTCCAGTCTCTTAAGATCATTCCACTGAACTAGGGAAAATGTTTTGGATAACATTTAGAATTCTATCCATAAACTTCGCAAAGGGTCACAAATCGCCTCACTGCCAGTACAACATTAAGAAATCAAAGAGATAATTAATAAATGCCTACTAGTGAGCGTTGGCTATAACGCTATTCGATATCCGACATCTTAATTGTACTATGACACAACATTACAGTGCAACGCGGTGTGACATGTTCTTCAAGTATAATTAGCTAGTAGATAACATGCGCATAGGTTTTTCACGTGTCTGTAATGTCACATTATATGACCTCATTTTATTTTTTGCTTTAATTTTCTTAATCAATTGCAATAAACATTTTAAAATAATCAATTTCCATCATAAAGTTAGTGATTCGCATTTTCAGAACTATATCACTCGTTTCAAACGAACTGTATATCTCGTTCATTTAACTTTTTCGTTTTGATTTAGAAAAAAAGGAGACAGACGTAAATGATGCAATACCGGAATCTCATACAACAGCGAAAGAATCCGAAAGTTACGATAGCCAGACCGATATTGAAGAGCTAAATGATTATTCCACAGAAGCCATTGATAAACATCTGCAGAATGTTCTTTCAGGTAAATGGTCGATGCAAGTTATTGTGAAGTTACTTCACACATAAAAAGGTTGAACTTAAGAACACAGTACAGGTTCCAAATGTGTATTTTTTTTCAAGCGATAAGTCGCCAAATTTGACATTCGATTTAATGTGGTTGTGACCTAATGTTTGACGGCCATCTTAATGGTTCGCGAAAGTTTTACGAATTTGGAGACGGAACTCTTCCCCTTGCGACTTTCTCTAGTACTTACACAAAAGAAAGTTACTTAAAACGTGTGGTTAAAGTGTGGTGGAGTGCGCCTAATTGTTGGGTAACCAAATCTTTTCAACCGGAATTTCATAAAAATCCTCTACCAAGAATTATCTTTTCATTTGATGATTTTTCTCTGTTGTATTTTTATAGCATAATACATAGTGGTGGCTCTTCCATTAGGGCTGCAGACCTGCAGTACACCCTGAAATTATTTTAAAAGCTTTCATTTTCGTTTTTATTCTAATTGGTTTACTTTTCCACTTTGAGAGTTCAATGATCAACGAAAATGACAAAAAAGTAATAAAAAACGTAAAAGGAAGACGGAAAATCGATCGAGAATTAAGAGAGAGAGAGAGAGAGACCAGAGCTACATAGAGTTTTCCTCATTTGGCTTTTTTGCGCCTTCTCTCAGTAGTTTTTTTAGGAGGAGTTGTAATTTTTTGTTACTTTATGCATTTTGGGTGCTGATTACGAATCTGAGGTTTGCCACCAAAACTTTTGTTGAAAGTTTAGTTATGGTAAAAAAAACATGAAAAATTTTTTTTTCCGGTTTTTGCTTATAACTCAAAAACTATCAATCGCCATTATACACCAAAATAATAAGCACAAAATTTCCTGACATTTAGGTCTATACAACTTTTGCAGCACTCCTTGTTTCTGAGCTGACGAGCCTCCACTGATAATACAGTGAAACCTTTCTACAGCGGCCTTACTCCATTCCCATGAAAATTGGCCGTTCAGAAGCGTGACCCTTCTAAAGGAGAGATCACGTCATTCTATTTCTCAACCAATCAATTTAATGCGGTCATTCACGAGCTCTATCACGCAAATGACGTGGTGGTACTCCACATCATTCCATTTTTTAGCCCATCCATTTAGGTAGGTCATTCACGGGCGCTCCACGCAATGTAAATCCATCCGTTACGGGTCATTCCTGTCTCCTACTGTACCTATTTCTCCCCCCCCCCAGCCAGCTCCGATTTCCTCTAGAGCCCTTCCCTACGTATCTACGCCGGTCATTTGTCAGCATTTATAGTCCAGCAATCCACATGTAGCGGTTGGATATCCAAATTTCCGACCACATCGCTCCAATTCTGATCTGTTTTTCTCATTGACGACCGCTTTTGGCGTGGTGCGATAGCATTTGCATGGAGTAGAGGACTTAGACAGGTCATTCACGATCGTTCCACGCAACGCAAATCCAGTCACTCGTATCTCCGATCTCCCGCCTTCCTCGGTGAACCATGCATTCGAAGTCTCACTCTGTCATATACAGGTAGCTACCCCCACCTGTGTTGATTTTTGGCCCAAATGGAGCAGTGGATATCCGGTTCGGTTGAATATCCAACCTTCCGCTCCAGTTCTTATCGGTTTTTCGCATTGACGACCGGTTTTGGCGTGGAGTGGTAGAATTTGCGTGGAATGGAGCGGTCGTGAGTGTACAGCTTAATATAGATATACGATTTTGATTTCAAGACTGTATACCAAATTTCATCTAACTGGCCTGTTGTGTTTTTGAGTTATCGCTACACATGAATAGACAACCAGGAAATCTACCAGTTCTCGGATCTGGTCCAAAAACTTGATAGCGGTCTACAACTTTGATGCCCATCACCACATGCCATTTTTGTATTGACATTCCAAAAAAACAATTTTTTTTTTTCGTGCTCAGGGAGGTCTCAAACGTGGAGATTCATCAAAATGTCTGAGGAGGAATTTTTTTTTTGACGATTACAATACTTTTTCCCTGTATACGAGAAAGTAAAAAATAAAGCAAAGAAAAATTCTAATTACGAAAAATCTAAAACAATAGTTAAAGCTAATGAACGAAAAGTAAACAGTAAAAGATCCTTTAACACTTTGACTGCAATATCGGTCATTATGACCTTCAAAGTACAAATTATGTAACGGGTATTCAAAGGATGTTCCGGTTAGAGCAAACATTGATGAATATTAATTTAAATTGAAAAAAATAATCCAGCATATTTAGTATAGATTTAATTAAATTAACTAAACAAATGATCAGTTATTTCTGATTTGAAATTTTAAAACTGCAGTCTTACCTTATTAGCACAAGATATTGTATGACATCTCCACAATGTAATTCGATATTCTGAACGCTGCACAATATCCTGAAGATATCGTAACAGTGTTGTAGGTCATTTTGTGCTATTAAGGTACTATCTATCAAAATGAAACGAAGTATAAAACTAATCTTTTTTCATCAATGCATTTCGAAGGAGTAAGCTTCTCACGTTTGCTTTCTCGTGTATGAATCAATAGACAAAAAATTCTATCATGAGATTTTGGTGGATCTCGGCATCTTACAGGTCCATGATTTCGAAGAAACCATTTTTGGAATTCTATTCGCATGTCTGTCTATCCCTGTGCATATGCATACTACAACTCAAAAGCGCAACGAGCTAGCTGGGTGAAATTTGGCATGCAATCGCTTATTATAGTCTTTTTCGAGAAATAAAACAGTTCGTTTCATGATATTGAATAAATAAATACCTTGTTAGTTTATATTTCAAGGAATTTTTTTAAATTATCATTTGTTAGGAAAGCATAATGCATTTATTTTGTCCTAACTGAGGATCTTAACCCCTTCTTGTGCAATGACGTGTGTGCATCGAGGCTACATAACTTTTGACATTTAAATTTGTAATGACGTGAAGGTAGGAATTAATTTAAAAGACAAACATCTCTTAAGTATAGCAGGTGTCCTTTACATCCTTATATGGATTGAAATAATAAATGGGTAATAATCCCCAGGGGCGCCTTAACAATTTGGCACCCCATGATAACCGTAATTAGGAATTTGAGAGCCTATGGCCCAACGAAAACACATACGTAATAAAATAACAGAGCAGAAAAAAAAAAGGATAATCTTTTTTGATTAACGCATTACAACTTTGTAAATCAGCGCCTATTCAAAATGGAATTTTGCAAGCCACGTTCCGTAATGCAGGCAACTTCTATTACACACATATGTATATGGCCGACCCGAACAAAAGAGGGGCCCAGTGCAAAGTTGACTTGCGTGGCCTTGAAACATATTTCGTACAACAAAATAACTTATTGCATTTGTAACTCATTACATTGCACAATTTGGTATTGTAAAGACTTAGAATGGAAGAAACGGAATGTAAGAAAATCAGTGGCGAATCCAGGTTTTGGGTCTGATGGGAGCAGGGAGGTACAAAAGATTTTGTATCATCGTGACGAATGTCAAACCTTATGGCTTATGTAAGCCAAAACACTAACTTTACTCACCTGACAATGAGAATCGTCAAGAACACTAAGATACTTTCGATAATTTAGTAAAAAACAGAACAAAATAACTAGCAAAAACATGTTTTTGACCACGTCAACGCTACAAATACGAGTGGAATGACTACAAAAATGGGAAAATTTTCGAACCTGTCAAAAGCCATAAATACTTTTTTAAAAAGGACATTAAGAAAAAACAGCTGTAGTGATTTTAAATAAAATAAAGAATTCGTGTCTAGCTCAAGGGTGGGGTGGGGTGCTGCAGCCCCACAACCTCCCCTGGATTCGCCACTGAAGAAAATTATAAATTAAATCATTTTTTAAGGTTAACATTTCAATCGCACAAAATGTCGTTAATAAATCAAAAATAATTGATTCATAGACTTGCAAAATACAATCTAGTATGCGACTTACTAGAATAGTGTTACAATATGCGATTTTTGTTTCATTTTCTTACATATTTTATTGCAAATTCATTAATAGTATTATCATAATTAAGTTTTTTGGTTAGTTCGGTAGATAGAATGGCTAAGGAAATGAATCGTTCTTGACTAATGCTAGATTTGAAGTAAATTTTAATTATTTTTAGTCTTGAGTAAGATCTTCCTACAGTTGCTACAGTATTTTGTATATAAGGTCTATATAATTTTCAGAAAAGAAACAATATTTAGATACAATTCAAATTAATTATTTTTAACACTTTTGGGATGGACAGGACATATAAGTTTATATTCAAATCAATTATGACAAATTTTAATTTTATTAAAGATAAGAGGGCAATCAATTTTCATCTTGCAAAATCCGTCAGCGGTCCGGGGCCTTGTGTGTTCGCATCGTTTCAGACCCCCTCGGGCCGGCCCTGCACACATAATTTAGGATTTTTTCACCGATTGTCCCTTATATGAATATTTTTTGAAATGATATACATGTTTATGCAACATTACAAAATCGATGACTGTCTAGGAACTGGGGGGGGGGGGCGCAGACGGCGTTATGTCTAGTTACAAGCCCTAAGTATATCTTTACTTCTAATATATTTAAAATTATAATTAAATAATTTTTTAGTTCAAAATTAAAATAAAATCAATATAGTAAATTTTTTGGCACAGCAAGATTGACAACGCTTGCTTGTTATCCACAGTGTACGAGGCCAATAGAGAGATGGTCTCGCTGACGTACGAGAGCCTCCTTCGAACCTGGAAACTCTTGCAGATGAAAGGCTTGTTATCCAGTCTAAAAGCTCTCGTGTCCACAGTGTACGAGGCCAATAGAGAGATAGTCTCCATGGCGTACGAGAGCCGTTCTCGAATCTGGGAACTGCTGCAGGTGCAAGATTCGATGCAGCACGGGAAATCCCACGTTGCCATCTTGCAGTTCCTGGTGTCCTTTGCGGGGGCCACGGTTATCTGTAAAATGATCACTTGCCTTTTTCATGTATACAATTGTCTCGTATCACATACCGCATTTGCACCGAACCATTGCTAAATAAATTCTTTTTCTTAAAATTTAGACTTTTACTTTCTCGCATACAACAACAACAACAACAACAAAAAAAAAAAAAAAACCAATTTCGATGAATCTCTGCGTTGTAGACATCTCCGAGTCTGAAAAAAAAACTTTTTGGAATTATGCCTGTCTGTCTTTGAACACAACCGAAAAACGCCAAGAGCTAGATGAATAAAATTTGGTTATAATGGTCATTATTAAAAAATTAGACTTCTATCAAATTTTGGACGAAATCTGTCGAATGGAAGTCTGTCCGCATGTGGAAACGGCAATTCAAAAACATAACGAGCTAGGTAGATGAAATTTAGCTATTTTACATCAAATTGGACATAATCAATAAATTATAGAAATGGCCACTATCAGGTTTTTATAAGAAATATACCCCTTTAAATGTTTCCATTGCATTAACTATTCTTCCAAGCAATATAGGGTATAAATTTTAAAATATTAGCGTTAACTATTTTGAATAATTTCAAAAAATGTGTTTGTAGATTTAAATTTTTGTTCCTTTAATTTTAGGGACTTAGGATTTTTTTAAATTAATGGGCAAGAGGCCACGATGGATCTTCGGTAGAATCAGGTTTCAAACCTGGAACCCTCCAGATCCAAGGGCAACACCTTACCACTAGGCCACCGCATCCTTGTAAAATTGTGTAAGAAACACATTAAGGTGGTCGTCTAAAGCTTATAAATCACCAAAATCATATCAGTACCGCTAATATGTATTGTTGAAGTCTAAAATTTTGTCAAAATGGTCCGACATATCACTATAAGTAATGTGTGAAACTCTAAAATTCTCAAAATGCTCTTAATATTTTTAAAAAATCAAAAAACCCAAAATATTCATTCAATTTCGTTAATTTCTTTTAGTACATAACGGTGAAGATAGATGGCGCCCAAAGTGCTGGTCATATATGCTCTTGGACTCTTTCATAGTAATAAAAGCTAATTTTGTTCATTTTTGAAGAAAATAAATATGCATGAAGAGTTTTAATAATAGTTTCTCAACGGTTAAAGATTCTTTTTAATGAAAAAACGTCTAATTTTTTTGAAAACCGATATTTTGTCCTGTGTGTATAGTAATTCGGCAACCCTATGCGGAAAACCTTTGAATACAACGATTGGGTCTCTTTAGAACGTGAAGAGTCCCTCCCTCCCTGCTGCCGCGTAATTGCATTCTTCTTTCCAAGGTCGAAAGTAAGCTAAACGGTTCCCCTACGGATGGAAGTTTTATTGCAGTTTTTTTTTTTTTTTTCTGCTGTAGAGAAGGGGATTCTTTCGTTTCTGCTGCAGCACTGCGATTAACCAGATTTCTTTTGTAGCGCTCTTATTATATACAGTGGCGAACTGGCGAGGTTGCCAGCTTGCCCGATGGCAAGGGGGCCCCCTTAAACAGAAGACAATTTGGGCCCCCAGGAAATATGGGAGAGAAAAAAGAACTCTTTCTCTAAAGCAAATAAATAAAATAGCCCTGTACCCAAGGTCCGTGTTTCTTATATAATATTTAACTTACGGAATTTAAAATCAAATAACTTTAAACGTAGTTTCGTTATTTTAAACATAGAAAATTAAAGGGTGTTAAAAGGGATTTATTTTAAAAACGCGGGAAAATGAAATATATAATAAAAAAATAAATTAAATATATAATTATTAAATATTATAGATTTAAATTAATATAATTAAATATAAAAAATTAAATACATATAATTTATTAATGTAATTAATGTTACGATTATAGATATGTGTGGGCCCTCACTGACACCTGGCAACCACTATTTTCAGACCCAGTCCGCCACTGATTATATACGTTAGTTAACTCCATCTATCTCGCTGTCTATACTCTTGTAATTATCATCAATAATAAATTTATTGATTTAAACAAGATGTAAAGATTTAATTAAATATAATGTATAGAAGATTATTTTTGATAGTTATTCTAGCATTTGTGGCTACTTATATAAATTATTTTCTTGATTGAAACTAATAATCACATCCCTTTTTCAAAGTTGCGATACAATAATGAAAGAAAAAAAAACGTGCTATTTATTGAAAGTGTCAAACGATAACTTTACCCTTGGGTACTAAACTCAAAAGAAAAAGAAAGTAAATATTTGTCATCGAAATAAGAATTGTGCTTACAAATAAACACAGCGACAGAAACACAAAATTCTTCTCCATGCAAATAAACATTTGATAGAACTTAAAGAACAGTTACAATCATATTAAAATTATCAAACACAATTTTTTAAATTCTCCATATTTTTAAATACAGTAAACATTTCTAGAATATTTTTTTCATTTGCTAGAAAATAAAAATATTTACATTTCATTTTTAATATGGGTCATTTCGTGCTGTGTTTAAAAATTAAATATACATCAATTATGCGAATATTTACTTTTTACTTATTTTTTGTGGACTCGAATGAATCTACCAAAACTGTAGGAGAATAAGTATACTCTCCCTATTTATATATTTATAAAGAAAAGCGGAAACCTATGACATATTTATGAAAAGCATCATAATCGAGCTTATTTTAATTCTATATTTACTTGTTTAATATCATTATTTTCAGAATTTATCTAATTTCAGCGCAATACTTTTAGAATCTCAAATTTGATTACATTTTAAAATTTTGAGCCAAAAAGTAGCGAAATATTATTTACACTTTTTGTTGCGGCATGTAAACTTGGCATCAATGAAATTCGTTCAGCTAATATTTTCTGAAGTTGTCACCACAAATAATCGAAATTACAAGATAAACGATTATCAGTGTAATAATACTGGAGTTTCTAATTTACCCTCTGTTATACTGTTGTTTCATATAAGATTGACGTCCAGTTTTTAAGCTACACGAGGGCGGTTTTGGAACGGATTTCGTAATTTTAATCTTTCCATTTTAAATGTACCATTCTCCAAACTCCCACTCCACACTAACGTGAGGATATTATTTTCTGCTATAACTAGCAAGCATTGACTCTAGAAATAGTTGAAATTTCAAGATAAAGCAATGTCAATGCTAGGTTTCCAATTTACTCTTTGTCTACTCTTTGTTACAGCGTTGTTTTATATTAGATTATCATCAAGGTTTTAAGCTATACGAAGGCAGTTTTGGAACATTCCTCGTAATTTTGAATGTTGACCAATGACGAGAACAAATGAGTTGGCACGCCATTCTCCAAACTTCCACTCCACACCAACGAACAGTGGTCCAGTTTCGGTTTGTAGCGCGACATATATAGAAATTTCGAGGTAGGCAAATGGCTTTAATTTCTTGAGGGTCGGTAGAGAACCGCTTGGGACCCTGAAAGTCATAAATTGTTTTATATAAATACGCAGTCTAAGGAGGGTTCACGGAGGTTAAGGTTGAGTTGGGGAGAATCTTTCGAACACTTGAGTCTCGTTTCTGTGAGACTTTGGATTTCATTCTGTAAAGTCTTAACCCCTTCAGACCTGGTATCCGTTATACCGGACACCAACTTTGAACAGCTCCTATTAATTCAATAATTGACGAAACTGCATGCTGTTTTTTTAATTTGATTCTCGATTTTTTTAGAAATATAATCGTTGCAAGAATTTTTCGTTTTGGCATGGAATCATTTTAGTTTTTTTAGTTTTTCCAAAAAAAAAAAAAAAAATCGAGGAAATCATCGTCCTTTCCAAAATGAAGCTCGGTGGTGAATTTTGTTTTTCAAGTAATTTCTTGTTTTTAATCCTTTTTCACCATTTAAAAGGCTTCTATAATATTTTATTACCCTTTGACAACCATTTTAAAGTGAAATTTGTGTGATTTTTCTTCTTTTTTTAGTTGAAATATTCGGTATTGTCCGGATGCCGCACATGGGATAACTTTTTTAATTTTTCATCTACAGGCTTGAAATTTCATTTATGCTTTAACCTTTGGAGTAGTACACAGTACATCAAAGGAAGAAAAAAAATTCTAACTCCATTATTTCTAGAATCTCAAAATTTTATTACATTTTAAAGTTTTGAACCAACTTTTACATCCATAACTAAAAGTTACTGCATGCAAATTTCGAATCAATGAAAATCATTTAGATAATATCGCTTCTGAAGTTTTCACAAGAAATAATCGAAATTACAAGATAAAAGAACATCAATGTAATCAGGGCTGTCTTATCCAATGGGCTTATTGGGCTAGAGCCCAGAGGCGACAATGATCCAAAGGCGCCAAATTTACTACACTGATTTTATTCAGTATTTTAGTTCTGTACCAGAATTTAGTTTAGTTATATTAACGTCCCTTTTTGACGCAACATGAAGGTTATTTTGGGATGGACCTGGTCATTTTGAACCGCGGTCAGATAACGAGGACAACACCTGAGCTGGCACCTCCCTCTCTAAACTTCTGCACCAAACCAACGGGATCTGAACTAGAAATTATTCGATTATAATTTTAAATATGAAAAAGTTCAAATTTATATTATATGCACTTTAAGGCGTTAATCAGAGAGAACAAGCGACTTTTTTCTCTGTCTCTTTTTGATCTCAAATTATTTTATTTGGTAAGTATTTTCTTTATGGGTAGGTATTTTTTATTCTCTTTTCCTGAAGGCCTCAGGCGTTCAAATTCGAAGTAACGATTCTGATGGGGCTCCAATTAACTCCAGCCCAGGGCTCTGAGATTTGTTAAGACGGCCCTGAATGTAATAATGTTGGAGTTTCGAACTTATTCTGTGTCTACTCTCTATTATTGCGTTGTATTATATTAGATTAAAGCTACAAGAGGGCGGTTTTTGAAAGGACCTCGTAATTTTAAACGCTGACCAGATGACGAGAACACCTGAGCTGTGACGCAGTTCTCCAAACTTCCATTTCACACCAACGCCATAGTAGTGCAGTTTTGGTTTGTAGAGCGAGATATATCAAAATTTCGAGCACGGCAAATGGGTATTTTCTTTGGGGGTCGTAGAGAACCGTTTGGGACCCTTAAAGCCATAAATTGTTTTTAAACATGCAGTCTAGTTTAAGTGAGCCTTCGGATTTCGTTCTGTAAAGTCTTACTTGCTCTTTATCTGTCTGATTTTAGATTTTTTTTTATGTCTAATTCCAGGCCAGGTAAATGACCCCATTTGGTACAGGTTATTTTGTTATTTTCCATACTTATACATTATTTTAAACGTCCTTTTTTCATTAAATTTTCAACTTTAAAGTGAATTTTAAAAATTTCAACACCTTGAGACTATTTTAAAGCCTCTCTGCAATTGATTTTCTTCTGCGATCGTGTGTAAAGATCAAATACCAAATTTCATCCCTCTCGGTCTAACCGTTTTTGAGTTATCGTGTTCACAGACAGACATGATACCAAAATTGTGTTTTTCGGACTCGGGGAGGTCTAAAACGTGGAGATTCGTCAACATCTCGAGTTCGAATTTTTTGACGATTGCAAGACTTTCTCCTTATACACTTCGTAAACGAAATAGTAAAAAAGTTGGCTTGCAAGTAAGGAATGGAATAAGGATATTAATTTTAATTTTTTATAAATGCTTTTACTGAAAATTGTAGCAGTAAAACAGTTCGTAATTTTCTTTTATAATTTTGAATTTAATTATATAATTGAAATATGTTTCTTAACTGTTTCTGCTTATTTCATTATTGATAATATTTAATGATATCATTTCAGATATGTGTCACGTTGTTAGCGAATCCCATGAAAATAAAATTATCAGCTTCGGGTTGTACTTTCAAGGAATTCAATTGAATGAAAAGACAGCATTAAAATTATTTGGAATTTAATTTGCTTTTATGTCGTAAATTAATTTTTTTTTGTCAGAGTTAAATATTGTTGCATATTTAAGTCCTTTTTTTTACTCTCATTTATATTACAAGATTTTGAGAAGTATGCAGAACAGAAATACGTTTTAGATGGAAAAAAATGAAACAATAATATTTTGGATTTTAGACAGTCATGGTTCTAACTTATCAGAGATTATTCACGTCTCTCCTTCCTGGCCTATCATCTATGCATCATATTTAATTCAATAGGTTTAGTTTAGTTATATTAACGTCCCGTTTTGAAGCAACACGAGGGCTATTTTGGGACGGACCTCGTAATTTTGAACCACGGTCAGATGACGAGGACGACACCTGAGCTGGTACCCCCCTCTCCAAACTTCCACGCCACACCAACAGAAGGATGTTTGACCACTACGTATGATTTAGCAACAGGCCCCATACACGACGGATCTTCAGTGGAATTGGGTTTCTTTATATATATTATGAATGCTAATCCAGAATGAAAACGACACTCTTCTATTTCTTATAGGTTTTACCGACAATGTATGAAACGCCTGCATTCTATAGAATGCCGGTCATTTTTAGGCAAAGAATGAAATATGATAATTATTATATACTTTCCATAGGCATTGTATATAATACCTAGCCATTCTATAGAATGACAAATGCTATTTAGGCAAAGTATGAAAAAGATCATAAGGCTCTATTATTTACAAGACGTGCATTCCTCAAGAATGCAAATGTTATTTTGAAAAAATAAAAATGCCGTAAAAAATCTTTTATTCAAAATACGTAAAGTAAATTGAAAGTTACACATATTGAAGTTTTTGTCTTTTTTAGTAAAGAAAACAAAATAAAATGTGAACCTACATGTTACATCAAGGAAGGAAATAATTTTATTTTGATTTGCACTTAATTTTATTTCTTATAAAATTGAATGGACGATTTCTTTCATACTTTGCCGCTTTGTCATTTGGGTTTCAATAGAATGCATAGGAAACGTGCGTGCCTTCCAGTTTTCTGCATTCTATATTCCGGCAACATGTAGATTGATTTGAACTTCCAATTTTCTTTAAAGTATTTTCTGTAAAACATGGTTCTTTCAAGGCATAATTGCGACTCTTTTTATGTTAGTAAATAATATACGCATAAAAAAATTAAATTTAACTACGATAAAAAAATCTTCACATGGTGTCATGAAAACTTCAATTCAGCAACAAAATCTCATTAGAAACTTGATATTGTTTTATTTTGTTAAGTATATATTTTAATTTTATTGTTCATACAAATTAAGCATATAAAATATTTGAAGTCCAAGCATACTGCCTGACGAAAGAAAAATGATAATTTACATGTAAAAATGTTTTAAATCACTTATTTTTACTTTAATAATTATATCTTATGATTATAATTACGGCTATTGTAAAATTCAAAATAGATAATTGAATTGCAGTGTATTTTGTTAACTTAAAAAAGGGAAAATTAAATAAATTTTAGCAAAAAAAAAATTATTTTAGACTCAATTTTCAAAATGCATTCACAGTTCGAGTTTCAGACTTCCGGTCTCAAATTTTTATTTTGATAAATATAATTCTAAAAATGGCTTTTTACGGAAAACTGTAGCCGAACCTGCCGTAAAGCATCCTACTATCATTTTGTTAGCGATAAGGAAACACGTTTAATGGTTTGTAACAGGAGCTTGTTCACCCACCCCTCTTTGCTTATTCACGCGTAAACGAAATTACCCATATACGATTACAACTACATAGTAATACGCATGCGCTCTGATGATATCGTCAACGTTATGTACAGAGAAAATTTTCCAAGATTCAGTCAGAGCGCATGCGCACAACATTTTTTCAACTCTGAGAAGGCAGTGCAGGGTAACACGAAACGTGGGCAAATCGCTTTCGCCGAGTTGCGATCAGCGACATCTAGTGTTGGAAGTCGACGTAAAAAACTTTTAGACGACCACGTTAAGGATCAGATGATTTGTGAGCATCGTTTTGCTTTCTAGGAGCATGACTGGAATTATCAGATCAAGAAAGGTTATTCACAGATGTAAAAGTACTTTTCCTAAAAGAATTAATATTAAAAAGATTTAAGTTTTTAAAAGTTCTGTTCAAACCAGTGAGCATGTTGAACCGGAAATTCTGAGTTTTCACACAAAGGATGGTCAGAGAAGTATTTTATTTCAGTAAGTAAAACAAGTGAACACAAATGTGAGTGAAAACATTTTATACAAAGTGCAAGAATTAAACAATTGCATTTGTGTACAATGAACAATAACAAATGAAAACATGCATAAAATAGATAGATTTAAGTAAATACAAATAGCAGTTGCACAAAACACTTAAATAGAGAAAAAAAGACTGTGTAACAACCTATAGTACTTCATACAAAAAAGAAACTAATGATGTAAAATGTCACTATAAATTCTTTAAAAAATGTAAAGCGTAAATCATTGGAATTTAATATTATGGTACCAGTGATATCTTGCTTTTGATAAAATTAAAGAAGTTTTTCTTTACAACTAACGAAATATAACACAATACAGGAATTGCAAAAAGATTCCACAAAGCTTTTAAGTATTATTTAGTCTAAAAAATGTGTAACATTTCGATAAATAATATAAAACAAAATAAAAATTTACAACATATATTTGACAAAACTTCCATTTTATTAATTAAAGTAAAAATGAAGATAAAATTTCTGTAAATTATTTCACATCATTTTAAAATGTTTTGTAGTGTTTAACCAGTTAATTCTTTTATTATAATGCAAGATGAATTAGTTTCATCTATTGGATATAATAAACATCTTATGAATAATAATCGGTTCATTCAGCTAAAAATTATTTGAAATAACTAAAGCTAGCATTTTAACACATTTGTAGAATAATAATAATATGATCTAGGCATGCAGCTATATTGATTAGCTTTCTTTTAAACACTTTAATTTAGTATTGGTTTGGAATTAGACAGAATAAGAGACTGAACTAAATACCCAGTAAGAAAAAGATTGATCTCTATGCAAAAACAGGCCTTTCTAAAAAAAAAAAAAAAGCGTGATGTACACACAATTGATTGTCATTTTGAAAGTTCTTTGGTGAAAGCAAAAATTCTGCATGTGTTCTCAAGTATTATTAAAAAATGTACCAAACAAAACTAACTTTTATAATAACTTTTAGATTAGTGCTATACTTTAGCTTACAATACACCTAGTGAAATTATTTCCAACAATGAAAAAAATCAATACAACAATGGAAATTTTTTTTACATAAATAATTGTTTTATTTATCTTAATATCTACTACGCTTTTTTCTATTCATAGTTCACAACTTTGATACCAAAAGGATAGTATTTAAGTCTCTAGTGTACTTAGTAAATGTGCAGCTGAATTCAAACCAAAAAATTTCAAAATAATAATGAAAATCAAAAATATTTGATTAAGCTTATAAATAATTTTTATGAACATAAAAATTATTCCTCTATCCCATATTTTTCCAATATCCCCTCATACATCACATATTTTGAATAGGGTATTTATTAAATGAGCAAAAATGAAGAGTATTTAGACAGAAAAAAAGACCAGAATGATCTCATTTAACACATGCATCACAGATGGCAGTAAAACTATTCTTAGGCAATACAACAGATGAGTTTCTGTTAACAACAAGAAAAGTTTGATTTTGTTCCCACATATGTTAAACATTGAGTATTTTTATAAAGCTATATTAAGTATGTTCACTAAAACATAAATTTGGGTGGAAATTGCAAATGCATTGGATGCATCAGCAGTAAATTTTGAGTAGTAAATGAAATTTAAATTATGACAACTTTCAACACAAAAATATTTGGAACAAAATATCTCAAACCATACACATTAAATAAAATGTATAAAAATTTCTTAGTTCTAATATAAAATAACTTTCTTTTTTGAACATTCGTCTCCAACATGAAAAATTAATATTTTTCACACCCATTATTACTGATTTAGAATTGACACAGGATTTGTGAAAATGAAATGACAATTCATCTTCCAGTACAGGTCATAATTTAAAATGAAATGGGTAAAAATTATTGGTTGGATCCATATTAGGATAAAGCCTTTCATTTCAAACATAAATACTTTCTGAAATTTATGTACACTGAGTTGGTTTGAAATTTCTTTAAAGACTTCACGCACATTGATTAAAACTATGTCTTTTTAATGCAGTTCTGAGAAACAGTAAACATTTTGAAGAGATCAGTTTTTTTTAAAAACTCTTATGGAAATTTTGTAATCTACAGACGTATTAAGTGCGAAAATAATTTATTTTTTAGACATTTAAAAATTGAATTTTTTTCCCTAAAAGGAGAATATAAGAAAGAAAAATATAAAAAATTACTGGAATAAAGGAAGGAAAAGGCAGAATTTAACATAACTATATTTTTAAAAAGGCAAGTTTCTTTTGATTTTTTTGTAAATAATTAATCATTAAAATGAACTGTTTTTAAGAAATATAAAATAAAGTTATCAACAATCAAAACAGAAAATGAAAAATAATTTATAAGGTTGTTGTAAGAATTTAAAATATTACTTTCTGAAAAAAATATTTAAATTTATATTATTTTCACATAATATCTGCAAATAAGAACAATAACATATCATAAATTTAATAATTTCACAAGGAATTTAAAATTAAAAAAGGAAACAACCTTAAATTTTTGCTAATAAAAATAAATTTATTAACTACAAAAAGTCACAATTAAATTAGCTTTAGAATAAATATAAAATAAACTATATATAATTTTTGTAATTCAAATGCAATCTCACTGCATTTGGAACAAAAAACTTTAAATAATTAAATAATAGTGTTAATAAATACACTCATTTAATAATTATAAATTCTGTATAAGAAAAATCAAGTAGAAGTTAGTAGAAGTAATATATGTAAGTTTATATGTATTTCTTATATGTATTTTAAATTACACACACTTTTTAGTAAATCTCTTATTAATGTAAAAATTTATTAGATTAGATTATAATTAATTTTAAATTATTAACTAGATTTATTATTTTTAAATTTAGCATTGGAACAGCTACTCTTTTAAAACTTAAGAATGCAAAAAACATAACAGAAACTATACAAGAACGAAAAAAAAAAAAAAAAAGCATAAATTTTCTTTCTCATTTTTTATGCAATTACAAATCTAATGTCATAAATAAATTAAAATTTCCAAACAACTTCAGATGATTGCAAAAATGTTTCTAAATATCAACCAGAATGAAATTAAAACTTTTGGAATAAAAATTCCATATTTATAAATTATTAATAATAAAAACAAATAAAACTTTTCTAAAAGCTTTTTAGATGTCATAAAAGTTATCAGTATACTATGTAATAACAACAAAAAAAATTAAAAAATGACATAGTGCTCTAAAAATATAACAGAAAAGGAAATAATCTTTGGTTTAAAGTATTTTAATGTTAATGTCTATGTCATAACAATAAAATAGTATTTAAGGTCCACTTTCAGATTGCTCACTGGGAAACATCAGGTTGTTCTTCAGCAGACGAGAGGATTATTTGATTGTCCTCTTCGCATGCGGC
Source organism: Araneus ventricosus (assembly GCA_013235015.1). Taxonomy (NCBI): domain Eukaryota; kingdom Metazoa; phylum Arthropoda; class Arachnida; order Araneae; family Araneidae; genus Araneus; species Araneus ventricosus. The sequence continues at coordinate 1,770,515 of BGPR01000015.1, forward strand.
ATATGAACTTGTCCTTACATACTTTATCACAGTCAGGAGTGGAGAAAGTTGCCATTTTGTAATAATAGCTATAAAATAAAAAGTTTTCATGTTTCAAAGAAAAGCTAACTGTGGAAATAATTTCAGATTAAAGAGAAAAAAAAAAGATATTTGATTCATTAATATTATTAGGAGGGAGGGGGAGGAGAAACAGAAAATTTGGAAATCCAATTTTTTTTTGAAAATAATAAATCATATAATTGGGATATATCAATATAAGAAACAAAAAGCAAATCAAACAACATAACTAGCAGACAATATCTATTTCTTAAATATTTGAAGCATCAGCAAATAGTTTAAGCTTGGAATTTATTTCAACTTAAAAATAATGGCATTTTTATTTGATTTATCAAATACAAGGTCTAGATTATAATCTTCAACAGATACAGTGAAAATTATCTTCATTAATTTTAATAATTGTATAATTTTAAGGAGCAGAATTACATAATTATAAAAACATTAGACATTGTTTCAAAAAATTTGATGCAAACTCCATGAGAATTGGGAATGTTTCATCCGATTTGGCTAAAAAGGATCATCTAGCATAGCATATATAAGTATTATTTCTTTTATCCAATTTAAACATTAATCTAAGATCTCATGAGCCATTTACTAATTCCTAAAGAACAAAATAGTATTGAGAACAAATTAGCATCGACTACATATATACAATCATATATTTGCAGGAGACATGATTATATGTGTGATTATGAGCCAATTTAATAGTCACTGCTCTTTTATTGTCTTGAAAACCTAGTGATATGCAAGAATAAATCAAAATCTTACTCATTTGGTTTAAATGGTACATTTTGTAACACAAGCTGTTCATTTTTTTATTTTTTTTTGTCGAACATGAAGAGATTTTCTGAAACTTGTAACTAACCAGGAAAAGGTAAAACATCACTAAAATTTATAGATGTTAGAAACGATTAATAATTATTATATTGTTACAAAGCTATAAAGTCGTTTCCCTGAGATGCTAATCTTGGCGACATAAGGAATTTTCTGGAAGGACCTCGAACATTCAACCTATTTCTACTGGCTTCATGAACTTTCTGGAGATTATGTCACTTCCTATGTAATGAAGTCACTTCCTGTTGAAACAGTATAAAAGCAAGCTCTCAAGCCAAGAAGAGTTAGTTCGATTTTGATCAGCAAGCAAGCTGATGAGCTGATAAGAAACCTTTGAGCGCTGTGTGGAGATTTATTGGTAATCTCTGTTATGAATTTTTACAAGTGTTGTTTTAATACTTGTGCTATGTTTCTTTCCCTAGAATATTTGTAAAATAAAGAGCTTTATTTTTTTTAAATACTGCTTATTGGATTGCATTCACGTACACCCACAAGACAATTTTGTTACAATATCTTCTTCACCTAGTATAATTGTTTCTGATACATTTTTTCATCACCTGATTTACCTTCCAAATTCAAATCCAGAAATAGAAATAGTCTATATATATAAAGGAGCTTATTTTCTGTGTATGTATGCATATTCTTTTTTTTCCTGTTCTCTATTCACACCCAGACCGTTTGATTTACTGCGACCGCATTTGGCATAGTGATGAGTTGGTACAATTAAGAGCTAATGCCATAAAAATTATTTTAAAATTCGAATTAGGTTTTTATTCATATAATGTTAAGTGGTAAATTCGGGTGTTTTTTGAAAATTTTTATGAATTTTCTGCATATATTGTAATTTTTATATTATTGTAAAGTCTACAATATCCCCATTTGAATAAGAGTAATTTAAAGCTACTGTGTAACTTGCCTGATCTTTAATGATTTTTTAAAGTTTTCAGAAACGTCCTTTTTCTGCAAACGATTTTTTTCTCTATTATTATTTACATACGCGTGAGACGAAATGTTATGCTTTCATGTTTTAATTTATTCTTGCATTTTCTCTCTCTTTTTGTCTTCTGGTGTTTTATTTTGAAACGTATATTTTTGGCAACATTTTGAAAATTGTATTAGTCATTATGTGGTATATTGTTTAAAAGTTTAAAATAAACGCTATTTTTCTGAACTTCTAGCATTCTCTCTCAAACCACACTGTTATAAGGTAATAAAAAAAAAATCTAGATCTGAAAGTTTTAATTCAACAAGAAAGGATGTAGAGAGCTCTGGTTTCTTGCCCGCTCACTTATGTTCCCCTGCTATCTCACATTCTGGGTGTGTCATTTCCAGGAAAAAAAAAATCGTGATTGTAACTGCACCAGCTTTCTAAATAGGAGATATTATTAGATGCATCTAAAAAGTGATTATCGCTGTAAGCGAGTTCCAAATACATTGAGTAAATAGGAATTCCACCAGGACCAAAGAAAATATCGCTATAGGTAGTTTTATTGTTAGTATAGTAGATTATACATAGTACACATACAGTATACATAGATTTCATTGCATTATAAAAAAAATTACACTAGTAAAGAACATAGACATTTTCTGCTTTCATTTCATTTCAATATCACAAGGAGAGGGAAATAATTTATTTACCTATGGAACTTCTGGAAAAGAGAATCATCCCCCTGAAACTTCCGAGTAAGGTTATCCCAATCTTCAGGAAAGAGGGATGACATGTTATAAGCATCCTTAGCAGAATATTCAAATTGCCAGTTCATCTCCATTTTTAAATTGGCTTCAGTCAAATTTGCAAAATAGGTTTCATGGTCAAGGACATACTGAAAGGGAAAATATGAGCAATTTTTAAGTCACAATGAAAGCAAAAATGAACATTGAATTATACTACAGTTCTCTTTTTAAATATGTAGATATTTAGACCACACTCATATAGAATTAAATATAAAACTCATTCTAATTTAACTTGAGAGAGCAAGAAATTGTTCTTAATAGTATTTTAAAGTACATGTGAAGATAATATAACAAAGGCGATTTTTATTATAAAGTGAGAAACAAAGGTAAAAAAAATAGAAAGAAGATATATGTACTGATGATATCCAGTAGAGAGAGATACTTTAATGCAAACAATCTACAACTAATGAAATTTCACTTTTTAACGAAAATTTTTCACTAAAACAAAAATTAGTTATCAGAAAGCTATAATGTAATGAATTTTCACTCTTTAAAGAATATTTGATAAAATTGAAGGATATTTTTCACCACAAAAATGTCATAATTAAAGAAACCGAAGAATTCAATTCTAATTAATTACAACAAAGAACCCCCAGACATTGGTCTAAAATATTCATGCAGCTCAATTTATTAGAACAACGTTCCTCTTTATAATTTGTCTTTCTTTTACAAGCAAATATTTTATTCAATTCAAAAACTTTTCTTTCCAAGGATTTGTTTTTCAGTTAACATCTACATCTGATAAAATAACACTAGAAATTTCAGGTTTCATCGTTTATTCTAACTCCATACAGTGCTTTCCATACACTACTATGAAAAGAAATATAAAAGCAGAAAGAATTTAATAATAAAAAAAAGGTAATAAAATCGCTTACAAAATGCTTAATTTTACAGACACTGTGTATGATTTTAAACTGCATTCAAGTTTGCCAATCTAACTGAGAAAAAAAATGAGGGCTTCTTAAACTATGCGTCCTGATCCCAACTGGGATCTTATATAATTTTAGGATAGTTAAAACATTAAAAACATGTGTTTCTGTCAGACTCAAATATTAGCACATCAAAAACATTAGGGATACAAGCTTAATTAAAGCTTTCAAATAAATCTTTTAAATTAATATTTCCCCCTTCACCATTAATTTATGCTTTATGTATATGCTTTATTTTCTAATGTAAATACATACTTGAAGTCTCATTTTACAGCAAAGAGGTGTAAAAATTTCTTTGAGTCAAAATGGACCATGGGGGATGGATAAATGTTTACTTTTGCAAAATAAAAATAAATGTTTTTCTTTGAAAATATTATTAAAAAAATAATAATAAAAATCACTAATATTCATACAAATATGCAATTTGTACTCCATTTTTCAATGCAGGGATGAGAGTTTTATGATGAAAAATATCTCATAAAAAATATTTTCTCTCATAGGTTTTTTATTGCATTTTATGAATAGCAAAAGTTATGTTAATGCATGCATTCCTTAAAAATAATATTTTGTTAAAATATATAGTGAATTTAAGGGAAGGAAATCAGACTAGTAATTAACTTTAAAATACTCATAAGCACTTCACTATATTTATCTAACAAAAAATGCTTTCTTAAAAAAGAAAATAACACAGCATAACATACTCTTGAGCTTTGTGGATAATTTCCATCCACTGTATATATCCTGTAACCTGGATTAAAGCCATCATAGGTTGTTACACTGGGGCCAATGTATACAACGTTGGTAGCTCTTGGATTTTGGCTTGTTTCATCATAAAATAATTCAAATTCATCAGAATGGGTGTGCCCAAAAAACTGACCAGTAACTGTGCTTTCATATCTGTCAATATAGTAAATCATTTTCAGTTTAATTTGCAAAAGATACAAGCAAATAAATTTACTTGTAAGAAGTCTATTTTCATTAATAGAAATTTATAAGTATTTAAATGCAAAGTCTTTCAATATTTTTGATAACATATTTTCTTTTGAAGTGTATTATTTTACAACTAAAGCAAAAAGAAACTTCAGACTAACTTTCAAATACATTATATTTTCTTTAAAAAAAAAAAAGACATTTTTCTACAAGGAATTATCTGCAGTGATAAATACTTTTGTAATAATAACTGAATCACTATTTTTTGACTCATAATAATTTTTATTAGATATAATAATTAACATTAATTTAACTCTAAAATAAAATTTATGTTTTTATATATAAATCCCCAAGTGATAAACAAATTCATAGCATTAAATGAGATGTGCCATTAAAGCTGATCAGTTTGTAAGACATTTTCCAGAAATGAGTTACTACTTTTATATGTAGCATCAGAAAAAATGGATTATTTTTTAAAGGAAATAAGAGAATTAATTTTACTAAATTAGGGCCTCTCACATATATAGCCCAGTGGTTGGGTAGTTGAATTCGGAATTAATTAGGGGAAAGCTGGAAATTGTTCTAATCCCTTCAGTTTAGGTCTGGAATGAACATACTAAGTTTTCCCCCTCCTCCTGCTAGGTGAGCTTTAGCTGCTGCGTGCAGATTTGTAGTCAGAAAATAGGAATTTTTTCAATAATCGTGCAATATCTCAAAAACAACTCATGCTATCAAAAACATTGTAATAACAAAAGTTGTAGAGCTTGAAATTCTAAATACAATGAATATCAACACTTATTATATTCAATGAAAATTAAGCTCACAACTGTGCTTTGAAGTTTTACCTAAATTGCTAATCAAGCGCTTGAAACGAGAACAGACCAAGTTATAGGTTCACCCTACCTCCAGTTATTATATATACATTTTAAATTTGTTCAGGATGCTTTTATAATTATCTCAAGGCTTTATTTAGTATATTTTGAGGGAAAAACCAGTGTTATTATGATTAACAAAAGAAAACATCACACGAAAATTTCAACAATGGCTGAGAGCGTAATGAAAAACAACGACTTTCATTTTAACACTTATTATTTAGTTACGCATAATTGAAGCAAAATTAAATAGATAAAAAAGTTTTAGATCAATTTCAATTTTTTAGATGTTGAAAATGAGTCATAATCATTAATGTCGGTTTCCTTACTGTCACTTTCCTCCACTTGCAATGTTTGACATTCTTCCTCCAAGTCAACTTCTGAAATTATCTCCACTATCCAGATGTCGATTTCAGCCTCTTGGTTAGCTGATTTTTTCATCTTCTGGAGATCTGTTCTACACCCTTGCCCTCCTTTGCGGTGATAGCAAATTGTAGAACATTTGATGCCAGATTTCCTACAGGTGCAAGTCAAATTACACCCTTTTACACACTTGCATGACATCATGCAAGTGTGTAAGGGCTGGAGGAGTTGGTTCCTTGTGGTGGTGACTGAGAACAATCCATGCTTGGTTTCTTTCCAACCCCAATCTAAGAGACTTTTGGCAAATCTGCTCCAAAGTTGAACTTGTAGGTATGCACAGAGAGAGTTTTCACGTGCAGCTGCTGTAGTGGGAGGGAGAGATGCTAAATTTAAATTATTTTTTACTAGTGATTTTTGAAAAAGTTTAAATCTCAGAGAATCTAGTGTTTCTTCACTGTTCTTTCTCCTACACAGGGCTATCAAAACTTTCTGCCCTGCTTCATCTATGTCATCTGGGCATGCATTTTCATCACGGAAAATGTTCACAACTTGTTGCAATTCAGTGCTGTTCAGAACATTGATAAATTTCTTCCTCCCCTACCTGAAAAGAGCAGATGTGGTATCGCAACCACTGAAAGCATGAAGAAACAAAATATTATCCCTTATGTGTGGAGCAATGTTCAAGGTTGCTGCACAATACAAACATCTTCTGCCTTATCCCATAACATCTTCTGCCTTGCCTCTTCCAGGCTTTAAGAAGATAATGTTTTCGGAATTAGTGGAAACTGCCATTATAACCAAGAGGTCAACAGCCACAACACATTATGAACCTTTTTTCTATTTCCAAAACACTTTTGATTATTAGATCATTAGCATCTTCCTTATCTTGCTTCACAACAAAATTTTCTTTTTGAAATGTAACACATAACATATTTATAAGCCTTCACTTGATTTTATCATTTGATAAAAAATTATCTTGGGACATAGTGGCTGACATCGATTCATCAAACATAAAATAACCAGCTATGTGTTTATTTGTTAGTCTGATATGTTCTACTGATTTTGTTCTTTTCACTGCATCTTCAGAGTAATCATCAAAAATTATTGTGGCCCCTTCATTGAAGTGCTTTTTGACGTAGTAAACATATTTCTTCGGGATGAAGGAAAATTATTCCTTTGCCTGCTACAACACACAATGTAACAGAAATCCACCATCAATCATATAACATGCTGAAGTAAAATGCACATCTGTTGCAGTAGAAAATAAATCATAAAATTCTTGCACAGTCCTCCTTCATAAAAGAGTGACAATGGAAAAAGAGTCAGCTCAAATTATAAATATTTCTGTAATTCTGCATCAGACTTTTATAGGAGAGAGATTCTTTTGAATAATGTGTCAGGATTCACAGGAATTAATTCATCATGAACTTGCACCTTGGAAGTGAAACCACGAATAGAGATTACTCTGTTTTTCCATTTAAATGTAATGTCAGCAAATTTATTACCAATAGTTTTTGACAAACAATATACTCCGATTTCATAAGCATTGTGGCAATTTATACTTTCATTTGCCACGATACCATTTGTTATAGATATGAAGTGTTCACAAAAAATATTTATTTTCATTTATTTCCGGAAGATCCTAAGTTCGGAAACTTTGTATTTATAGATACAAAAGAAAAGATATTTTTAATCTCTTTCTTAAGATCTTAAAGATCTCTTAAACATTCCATATTTTGATTCCTTCATGATGTGTGACTCTTTCACAATGTTTCCACAAAAAGACAGGCTTAGAAAAAAGTTTTTCTGTTACTAAAAGACCTCTGAAACAAGATGTTTATTCCGTTATGTATCATTGGGACTAAGCGGGGTGCTCCCAAAGCAACGTCATCAATGCATCCGCTCTCTGTGTTTGTATTTGAACTATCGATTGATGATGGACACGTGTTTCCCATATGCCCAGATGGGTAAATATTCACTAATCAGCCACAACTGTAATAATGTCTCTTGTACAATGCAACTAGATTACTTTAAAGAGAACTGGGAAATCTGGAATTCCTTCCTTCAGGGTCTTTCTTTAAAGTTAGCTGCATATTACTCTTCTCTCCTCGTGACAATTTCGTTCATGGTACTTTTTTTTTATTGAAATAATTTTTATTTTATTTCAAGCACAGTTTATAATTTTGGAAGATTTCTTTTTAAAAATAACAAGTAATTTATTTAAATGCTGTGCATATACCTGAATGAAGAAAGAGTTATTTTAAAGAACTTCCATCGGATGAGAAATCCATTGCTTCTAATTAATAAAAACGCTCTCAAACATTGCTGAAGCTTTCATGTGATGTTTTACTGTCTTAAATCATAGTAACAGTGGTTTTTCCCCCTCAAATAATTATAAAAGCATCCTGAACAAATTTAAATTGTATATATAATAATTGGAGGCAGGGTGAACCTATAACTTGGTCCGTTCTTGCTTCAAGCGCTTGATTAGCGATTTAAGCAAAACTTTGAAGAGCAGTTGTGAGCTTAATACAATAAGTGTTGGTACTCATTGTATTCAGAATTTTAAGCTCTACAACTTTTGTACTACAATGTTTTTGATAGCATGAATTGTTTTTGAGATATTGCTCGATTATTGAAAAAAGTCCTATTTTCTGACTACAAATCTGCATGCAGCGGCTAAAGCCCACCTAGCAGGAGGAGGTGGAAAACTTAGTATGTTCATTCCAGACCTAAACTGAAGGGATTAAAACAATTTACATCTCTCCCCTAATTAACTCTGAATTCTGCCTTTTTTTTAAAAACCCAACCACTGGACTAATAGGCTAAAGGGAGAAACTTGTTATTTGGAACCATAGGTAAAAAATGAGAACAATATCTTAAATGAAATTGCACTTTGTATATTTCATACCATATTACTCTAAACTAGGCAGCAAGGATACTAGAAGAAATAAAATTTTACCCGAACGTCAAACAAAACACATTCTAAAATATGTTTTGTATCTTATGTTCATTGCATTTAATAGAATAAAAAAATTAGCAGAGTTCGTTAGCATTAAAAAATTAGCAAAAATTTTCATTTCTACATTAGCATCGTAGAACTGAAAATTATCTTTATAATAAATTTTGAGATTCCCTACTAATGAAAAGAATTTGTTAAATTCTAAAAACATTTAATTGCTAAAATTACTATTATTATAATGTGCACTTTTTAAGGGCACGTTAAAATAAATAGTAACATAACAAAACAAATAGCATTTTTACATTAAGCAAACATTCTGAAAAGGTTTATCTGATTAAAGAAACTACAAGTGTTTACCTGTTAATGATTCTATTGTAGTTGCTACTCCATACACCTAAGCAATCAGGTTCTCCTGGTGGAATGTGTCCAATAATATGAACCTTAAAAAGACATAAAAATGAATTAAAAGTACTTAACATGAGAACAACAAATAATCAAAGATAAAAATTGCTTTTAATTAAGACATTAGAAAACAGTTGCATAAACATTTAAATGAATACCAAAAAAGACTGAGAAAAATTTCTGTTTGCTCACATCTGCCTCTTTAGAGGCCAAATGGATTAAACTTTTGACTCATCAAAAGTAAGGTAGATAAGTATTTAGATTTGTTTGTGCATTTAAATGACAATGTTTCTAAACTCATAACTTAAAATTAAGTTCTTGCAAACATTAAAGTTCGATACAAAAATTATGCGGAATGCATAATTGTCACAAGCATTCTGAAAATTCTCAACTGAATCAAAATGAACACATTCCAAAATTAGAATGTGTTATCTAATTTAATTGTTGAAAAAACTAAACAGACAAGTAGTTCATAACAGATCTTCAAACAATTCATAAAATTTCGAAAATCCTATAACAAAGAATTAAAATATAAAAAGAATAACTTTCATACTTTCTAAAAGTGTTTTACAAAAATTAAATAAACATACATCCAAAATTAAATACCTTTTCTCCTTTGTTTTCAGCCATTTGTAATTGTGCTACAAGCCATGCTAATTGTCCAGTTGGATCTGTGGAATTTATAAGCAACCACCTAGGAAAGAGTACACATAATCTTATAAAGGACTTTAATATGATTTTTCATATTAGTCATTCTTAATCTTTAAGGTGACTTTTCTCGATTGCCGACAGTGAAGAAGCAAGGCGTTTCACACTTTTTGCCTTGGCTACGCCATCTGGCAGAAAAAAACAGCAGTGATTTATTCTCTTCCTTCACTGGACGCAGTCGTAAAGCAAGCAATAATGTTCTGACTATATCTTTAGTTAGAGAAGACTAGAAAAAATCAAATTGATTTCAAGGAGTATTTACATAATCTGGCTTCAAAGTTTAAAACTGAAGTGGAAGATTTACTCTCTCTTTTTCTTTTCTTCTTTGATTAATTTTGGATATATTTAAATAATATAGAAATTATGTTTGTCTGTATCTTTCGAGACGCATTCTTCCATCTGAAATCGTTTAAGATTTCATTAGGTTTTCATTCTTTAACATTTTACCTGGTTTATAGGAATCAGTCTTTTAAATCCTAAAAATTTTTTTTTCGAAAATATCGGTTGATTTGGTACTGTAATTTCAATTTGAAATCATTTCATTGAATGGCTTTAATGCAAAGTATCTAATGTCACCAATTAACTATTTTAAACAGGATTGAAACATTTTAAGGCATCAGCCTGACTGAATTATAATTGTTTTTACTCATTTTGAATTCTATAATTTATAATTTCATTGTTGCTTAAAAAAAACCGTATCTTCAGTTAATGTCATTGTCACAAAGAGAAATAAGCGGTCAAAATCAATAATATATATATTTTTGTATTGATTTTGTTTTCAAAAATTTATTTTATGTCATTGTGGGCTTTAAAAAAATATTTTGTTGAAATTCATGATACCACGGGCAACGCCGTGCGGGTACTGCTAGTAAATTAAAAAACTTCACTTTAAATTTTATCTAGTACTAAGAAATGTAAATGTTTTAATTCATTAGTGAAATCCAGTGCAAACACAAGAAATTATTTTTCTTACAAGCTTTTCTATTAGCAATGTAATTAATGACCTGTCAAACACACCATATTTTCATACTAACAAATTCAAGCAATCTTAATATAAATAAAAGTCATTGTGGGTTTGTATGTTTGTATCTGTATTCCACATCTCCTCCTAAACCATGGCACTGATTTCAACCAAACTTTGCACACTTATTAATTAAGACTAGGGGAAGATTACTGCCAACTTTTTAAAGCGCGAAAGTTAATTAAACAGTCAGTTAATTAAAAAGTAACCGAAACCGTTTTTCCTCTGTAAGTTCGGAACAAATTATCCCCCGAAAATTATTTTTATACCCTCTTAAGAGTCTAAAATTTTACCTTTTTAATGATATCAATTTTATATCTGTGACATTTTCCCTTCAAATTTTATTAATTTTTAAAAATTTAATAAAAAGTTGACATGCAGACGATTTTAAAATAAATCAAATTTAATGATACTATAGTTGATACTGATGAGTTGCTAGGCAACGGTGTAATTATTTGCCGTTACTTTTTCTTTTTATTTTTTTTCTCAAATATCGTTTGGCAATGTTTTCATTGGTTTTTAAAGAATTCTAAAGCTTATTTAATTAGATTAAAAAATCACAAGGCTAAAGCAAATTCTGCTTGGAAAAATCTCCACACACATAATTGGTATGCCGGGAACCGTCCTGGTCTGTCTCTACAGTCCGTAGGCACAAGATCCGCTCAGACTGCATTGGCCAGGTTGCGTAGTGGACACATTAAAAGCTTAAAATTCATTGATAAGGAAAAGACTTTTTCTTCTTGCCCTTGTTCCTGTCCTGCTTCTCCTGCCCATATCATTGATTGCATTGGCGCCTCTGCGAGGCAGCTGTGGAGTGGGGAGGGCAAAGGACTTGTGGAGTTGTTAGAGAGACATGGTGTCATGGACCTGGTCTAATCTTGGGCCAGAGGGACATGAAACAACAACAAAAAATCACCGCAGTTCATATTACCTGTCATTTTTACCTGCGTTTCCTAAGAAATAATAAATCCTTAATAATATATTAAATGAGAAAGTGTGCCTGTTTGTTATGCTTTCACAGCAAAACAACACGTGGAATAACACGTGGTAATAATAATTTAATGTCAAACATCACATGATCATAAAGCAAACCGCGATTATGTGATCTTTCTGAGAAAATAAACAATTTATTTATGGAATAATAACTGAAATTACTCAACTCGACGCTTGATTTTCATTTTTCGAGTGTGCAGTCTATTTAATTTTAGTTATTTATATTTGTATCTTTTCCATATCAGATTTTATTCAAGAAGCTGTCGATAAATTGACGTCGGGACAGAAATCTATGGATAGATATGATATAGCTGCAAGAGTTTTTAGATCAAAATTTAGAAACTAATGTTAATTATAACTAAAGGAAAATATGCGAAGATATAGTATTTTGTTTTATGTATTCTTTTGAATGGTAGAAGAGGATGACATATAGAATGATGGATGGTATATTCCACAGATTATAAGGGCCTGATGATACCATTGAGTACAATGATGTAATTTACAGTAACGGAGAATATATGAGGAACAGAGAATGGTTGTTGAATTGGTAATTTTGGCACTGATTAATGAAAGTTTAGGTCAGATAAATAAAAAAAATGTCACAAATGGAGGGAGGTATTATCAAATATCTACCTGTAGATATGCAAATGGGTAAAAATAATTAACATCAACTTCTTCAAGTCCTTTAGAATTGTCAGGGGTACCCTTCCAGCAAACTGAGATTAAAAGTCGGTGTGCCAGTACTATTGATATGTAATATCGATGTACCGAGACTGCGCAGGGTTACAAATTGCACACCTAGGTCCAAACATCATGAGATTGTTTAAAAACGAGAGAGTGTTTTTAATTTCACGCATTCCGATAATACCGAAGAATTTACCATCCAAGTTCAAAAGGTAACAATTCCCTTTAAAATTAGCATTTGCCAGGTTCAGGGCCAGACACTCAAAGGGGCAGGCGTGCATTTGGAAAAACCATATTTTTCCCATGGACAACTATATATGGCGTGTTCATGTGTGTCCAGACCACAAAACCTCTACATCCGTGCAAAAAACGTAGTATACAAAAGTGTGTTAGCATAGATAAACAAATGACTTAACTATAACAGTTATAAATTGACTAAATTTTAATGAAAATATTATTTAAAAATTGATTAAATTAATTAATCAAACATTAATAACAGCTTACACTCCTGTTAATCGTTCAATTATGTATTATCAACCGTCAAAACTTTTAATTTCCCCTTTCAACATGTAACGAAACATTTACATTCGTGAATTTAAAAAAAATTAATAATTCAAATTCTTCGCGCACGAAGTCGAGGGTAACAACTAGTATGAAAATAATTCATTGCAAAGAAATTCAAGCAATATGAAAATAATTCATTGCAAAGGCTTTAATGTCCTTCTAGATATTAGTTTTCTTTCTCCACAGCATTAAAATTATTTACACAAATTAATGCATACTTTAAAATCAATAAGCAAAATGTAATGACACAAGAAATGTGTTGATATAAGTATACAGATTACCACAAAAAAGTATTGTGTTTAACATTGTGCTTGCGATGAATTTTCAATAAAGATTAATAGAAGAAAATGCTCACCAATTCAGACTATTGCAATAATTCATATTCAAAGATATTATTCGAAGCCCAGGATAAACTTCAGCAGTATAAAATGCTCCTCTGAAATTTAATCACAAGATATTAAGAAAAAGGAAATTGAATAATTTTAAAATTGAAAAAGTTTATATATATTAATAATTAACAAAATTAATAATTTCATGCAGAATTGTTAATATCAGGTGGTAATTAAAGTAGAAATTACAACCAGTTACAGACTCACTTACAATTTGAGGGTTTCTGAATTCCCTGGAACCCATGGTAACCAAGCCTTTTCAACTTCATCATACAGCCAAGAAATTGAATCATTCCCTTTTATTTGAGGAATCGGGAAACTGTAAATAATAATTTTAAGAGACTGATGTAAAATAAAAATGCTTAAAAAAATAAAAGTGTCAGAGGATCATTACTTAAAAAAGTTTAATCAAAACACTTTACACAATTCAGAGGGATTATAGGGGAAAAAATTCCAGCAGCAAAGTTAAGACACATTATTAAGTATTCATAAAACAGACAGCAAAAAGCATGAAATTGGAATAAATAATTTAATATAAGATGCAAATTTAAAGATACAAATTCAAAAAAATAACATTCAATAGCACAACACATTATTTTAACTTGAATGAGGGAGAAATAAAGAAATATTATACATTTATGATTAGAAATACTTAAATAAGAGTTATCCAGAATGTAAGTTTTCCACACCAACAACAGATGGTAAACTGTGAACTGTAAAATGCTAGTATGAATATCAAAGAGATTTTTTCTTTCTCTCACAGATTCTAAAGATAGGTATGAGATGAATTTTAGCCAGGTGTTAAGAGCAAGCATTTGGTGCAGCTGATTTTCTAAATGTAGTCAAAATGCCCACAGTAAGGAATGTAGTGAGTGGTTGTCCCTAATTAAAAACCACCAAATAGAGTTAGTAAGACAGGACATTGTGGAGAACTGCAGTCAGTTGATTATTACAGAACTTAGCAGCCATTTTCCACAAATACCTTGTCACCCCAAATTCCACAAAGCAACTTTTTTTCCTGAGCCAGGGGATGCTGAAGAATCTGACATCCAAATACACAGGATAACAGTAAACATCCATGGCATGTGAATACAAAAGTTGATAACTCATTATGACAAATGCCTCAATTCCAACAATTAATAAGTTGAAAAGTAACAGCATTATCTACTCAATAAATATTTTCATTTAATTGTGTTTATTTCAGTTTACCTTCCTAGGACAACTAAAATTAAAGATTTGTATAAGCCTTGTGAACATTTTCATTGTGCAAGAGGGTAAATAAATATTTATGAAAAGTTTGTTGTGAGTGTAGAGTGTTGAATGGTAGGAAATTTTAAGATTCTTTTAAAATAACTTGAAATTTGTTAAACCATAGCTTGCTCATTCAGTAATACAATAAACCCTATTTTTAAACAGATGAATATATTTTAGTGTCAGAATTTATCCTAATCTGGGTTTGTTTGAACAAAATCTCAGTTTTTGAAAAAAACTACAAGAAAGTAGAAGTTACATTCAACCATGAAAAATGAATGGCAAAAGAATATACGTATGAAAAGCATCTTTCCATATAAGCCTTACCATTATTATTTATAAATGAGAGATAAAATTGACAAAAGTCTTTTAAAACTATACACAGGGTGTCCAAAAAAGTGGAACAAGCGTTTATTTCCTTAAATATTGATTTTAGACTTATACTTCCAATTACAGTTTCATCAAATAAGGTAAGAATTTGTTTGAAAATATTTTGATATCCAAGGTTGTTAATAAAAAAATGTTACAAAAATTGAATTTTTATACAACCTCCATAGAGCAAAAACGTCAATCCGTAAAATGTTTCTTTTACATTCATCTATTCACATACAAAGCTTCACGCTTCCACAAAACTTACAGATATATAAGAAGACAAAGTTGTTGATTTAGACCACCTTTCCATACCTCTCATTGCTATTCGATCTAGTCTTTTGACGTACATTTTAGGGATAATATACATATTTAAAAAAATTATTTAAAGGGCAGAATCAGGAAATAACAATGTATTTGTTAACTCCTGTTAAATCTAAAAACTAGTCAAATAATACATTAATTGAAGTCTTTACAAAAATAGTTCATCTTGTGAACTTTCAAAAAATATTCACTGTGACATATCAGCAGGGAGGCTCATCTTCCCAGAAATAAGCGGTGCTATAAAAATATTACTAGAATACAATTGAAATATAATATTTAAAAAATAGTTTTACCTTCAAATAGTTCAATTTGTAGTTGTAATTATCTGAATTGTATTTTAGATAATTACAGAACTTTTTTTTTTCTGTGAGCTCTGTTTTAATAAGAGAAATCGAATATGTAGGATCCAGCCAAGTTCCTGTCGAGGCAACATAAAAGTGAATCCAAAACCTAAAAACAGCCAATGGAGGGGGGGAAAAAATCAAGAGCATGAAGGTGAACCATGGGTGAGATTGAAAGGGGGGGGGGAAAGAACATTAGTTGGTTTTTAGCGCAAAACAGGAGCATCCGAAAATCCAGTTCTGGCTAAGGTCTAAGACAGAAAGAATAGCTATTCGCTTTCAACCATTATGTCACTTAGTTGTACGCAATGATCGAATTTTAGTGCTTTTCAAAAATATTTGGTGTACAGCATCATCCTGTGTCTGTCTTACTTTTTCATTCATTTTCTGTCTTCTTTTCTCATTTTTATCTTTTCACGTGAATAATCGAACTCTCAGAGTGGAGAAGTAAGCATAAAAACAAAAATACGAATTTTAAAAATAATTTTAATGAGTTCTGCGACTCTGGAGACCTAAATGACGAGTCACCACTACTTTTAGGTAAAGCTTAATAATAAGCACAATGCTGAGAGCAAATAATTCTGTATTATTGTTCAATATTAGGCTATTTTCCTGTTATACCTTAAATTTTTATTTTCTCAAGTTGTTCTATTTTTTATCAAGTCGATAGTTGCAACTATTGACTTGAAACTGAGTAACAGTATGCATCATTGGCAATTTTTTTTCCATCCATGATGATTGGATGATGTAGTATTAGAGAAATATTTGCATTTTGCAGTGTTTCTATGTTGAATAAACTTGCATTTCAGCAGTAAATATCTCCATATGCATTTGCGAGCAGCCCCTTGAAATTTAAAAATTAACACATCTCTGTAAGATTTGCGGATAGAATTGTGAAACTTGGTTTATACATAGATGAGTGTAAGAGGAACATTTCACTCATCAACATTTTTGCTCTATGGGGAACTTCTAAAAATTTGATTTTTTAAACTTTTTATATTCAACTTCCACAGTAGCCAAAGTATTTTCACACAAACTCCTACCTTATTTGACGAAACTTTGAAATTGGAAGTATATGTCTAAGTGCAATATTTAAGGAAATAAATGATTGCTCCACTTTTTTGGGACACCCAGTATATATATATATATATATATATATATAGTATATATAATCACAAGTATATGAATTTTTAGATCTATTTAACATTGCTACAGAAATATATTATTTCACCTATTGACAGGTGAGCTCTCATGATTTCCTAAGGCAGGGAAGATAGGAACATGGCTGAAGTACTTGAACATAACTTTGGAAGCTGTATGTAGAAGATGTATCACATCATCTCGAGTATAGTTCCATATATCATGAGGAGGAATATCACCTGTCCAGATCACATAATCAATCTGCAAAACAAAAGGTTCTTAACTATTTTCTAAACGGGAAAAATAATTTCTACTTAATTATTTTAAATAAACATTTAAAATCTTAATGAAATGAAGCCCTCACAGATTCAATTCCTGCATCATGGCCTTCCTATTATGACTACTTCTATTCATGAGGTTTGTGCATGACAGTAAAATCAATTCAATCTTTAGTGAATGAATAAAACCAATATATGCTATATAGATTTAAAAAATATGAAGTATTATGGCAGATTTTCTGTTAGTAGCATATAAAATGTCAAAGAGGCAAAAAGTTAGTAACAACAAAATTTGAAAACGGGAACAACTGTGAGAGCACATGCTCGATGTTCTTCACAAGGGCAATAAAAGAACAGATTGCTTGGATTGGACTACAGCTAATAAAGGTGGTAAGAAAGCAAACAGAATTTTTCATCTTATATTTAATTAATCTAACCAAATATATTCTGAAAAATATTTTGCAATATGTAAACCTGTGACAAGATTTATGTGATGTGATGAATACTTCTTTTGAAATTCATGATAGTCAAACTGATACTATGGGAAAGGTCCATGACGCAAAATTACATTCAATTAAATAGGATTTTAATAGATTTAAAAGTAAACGATGTACTTGAATAGAATTTAGTTTTAGGCAAATACAATTGATATTCTGCATCATAAAACTTTATATTTAGAACAAAAGATGTTTAATTTCATGGAATTCCTTCTACAATCCTAAAACACAAAGGAATATGTATTGCATCATTTAACAGTGATGTGATATCTCCTTGTTGCTTTATATGTGCAGTCAACTTCAGACTTCACTGATTACAGGTGGGAAAACTTTTCTTGAATGTGAATTTCCTTATGAAAAACACATTTAAACAAATGAATAAAATTATACTTGCTAGCAACTGATCAGATAGAATGCAATTTAATTTCTCTTCTCATAGCAAAGGGTTTTCTCTTAAATATGAGTTATTTTATTTCAAAACATTCACCATGTTGGCTTCTCAAGACGTTAAGGGGAGGGGGATGCTATTACAGCTGTGACTTCAAAGCATTACTCTTCTTGTCTTCTCATGACCTTAAAGTCAATCTAGAAGAGATGAGATTACACATACTGATGTCTACAAATACAAATCTACAAAATTTTAAACATTAGGAGCTATACTCTAATACTTCAGCTGCACAATCCTTCATTGTTCATTTTAATTAAAATACAACTAAAAGGTAGTTACTCTATATTTTAATAGATAGCAAAAATAATGCAATTAGTCTCATGGAAATATTTATGTAAATTCAAAGGAATTTGCCATTCCATTGTTTAATGAGACATGATTATGATTACCAATGGGGACATGTCATTAGTAACACATTTCTTTAATAGAATATTTCATACATAGCATATAAAATTAAGTTAAAATAATTGACAGCAAATTATAAATAATTTGAAAATTATATTAATATTCCACAATAAAAATTAAAGTATAATCAATGGAATTGTAAAAATATATGAAAAATTTCATTATACACAATATAACATATTTTATACAAAAATGAATACCTTATGGGTTTTATTTATATGATCAAGCATGTTTTCCAGTGTTCGGAGAGGAATATCACAATCACGATAATCTCCCCAGTATCCGGATGCATCGGACGGACTTTTGGGTGGTCCAGATGTGGGTCGACAGCACAAAGGTTCCCCACAGGAGGCACTGGTATTTTCTTTATAGTTTAGATCAATATGCACATCAGAAATATGCAGAACACGGAGCTTAGGATCTCTAGGCTGAAGTAAAAACAAGTGATAAATGCAGTAGAAAACTAACCCATACAAAATAATTTTCATCAAATATATTCGAAAAATACCTGGATGTTCGTTATGCAAGAGTTCCAGTATTTTGTCGTGCCAAATTTCAGGAATTACCAGCCTATTTGCCCTCAACAAACAATTTCCTTCAACGGACAATTCATCCTTAACCCTTTTGAAATCTTTAAGATTTTCATCAATGTCAGTGGGCCAACCAAATCTAGTGTAGTTCAACACCTTTGATAAACAAGGATCAAGAGATGTTGCTCTCTGAATGTCATCATGTTTTAAAGTTTCAAAATCAGAAAAGAAACAAATAAAATGTGTAAAGTCATCAATTGGAGCATCATTTTTACATGGTAATCTGGATAGTGCATCAGCGAGCAACAACTCAGTACCCTTTTTATACTTAACAATATAATCATAATTTGAAAGAATTATAGCCCATCTTTGCATTCTTGCATTAACCATAGTTGGTACAGATTTATTATGACCAAATAATGTCAACAATGGCTTTGAGTCTGTCTCAATGGTGAATTTCTGACCTTGCAAAAATTTATTGAACTTTTTTATGCCAAAAATTATGGCCAAAGCCTCTTTATGCACCTGAGCATAATTTCTTTCAGCCCTGCTCAATGTTTTAGAAGCAAAAAAAATTGGTCGAAGTTCACCACCAGGAAATTCATGGCATAAGACAGCTCCAACGCCATAATCTGATGCATCACATTGCAACACTATTGGTCTTGCCATTTCAAAATGAACCAAAACATTATGTTTTTTTAATAACGTTTTGCTATATTCAAAAACCTTGACACACTTTTTATCAAATTTCCACTTAACATCCTTTTCCAACAAATCATAAAGTGGACGCAAAGTAGTAGACAAGTTTGGAATAAAATGAGAATAATACCCTAATAAACCAAGATAGCTTTTTAACTCAGTAGCATTTGTTGGTATAGAAGTTTGATATATAGCATTACATTTATCATCTAATGGATGAACACCACTAGAATCTTTCCTGTGACCCAAAATTTGAATACAATCTTTAAAGAATTCACATTTAGAAAGATTTATCTTAACATTATAAGAGTTTAGTCTATCCATTACAATTTCAGTCCTTTTTATACATTCTTCTTTTGTGTTTGCCCTAATAAATAAATCATCAATGTAACAATTTGTATAAAAAAAATCTTTCAGAATTTCATCCATTTTTTGCTGAAAAAGGAAAGAGGCTGATTTAATTCCAAAAGGAAGTTTAGAATATCTAAGTAAGCCTCTAGGGGTATTTAATGTTAACAATTCCTGAGATTCAGGACTAATTTGAAGTTGATGGAAAGCCTTTGATAAATCTATTTTAGAAAAGTACTTTCCATCACCCATACTCGTTAAAATTTCTTCCTGGGATGGTAACGGGTAAAATTGTGTCTCACAAAATTTGTTAACAGTTACCGAAAAATCACCACAAATTCTGACAGTTTCTCTGCCATTTCCATCAAGTTTGGGAACAGCAACAATAGGTGTCGCCCATTTAGAATGACTAACAGTGTGTAAAACACCACTATTAATAAGAGTATCTAACTCTTTATCAACTAAATTTCTTAGAGCATAGGGAACTGGCCTACTTTTACAAAATATGGGAATAGTTTCTTGTTTCATTGCTATATTAATTGGTTCACCTAAAATACCAGATGTATCATTTAAATTAAAACAATTTGGGAATTTGTTCTTAAAATATTCAACTGTCGAAGAAGCATTATCAAAATTAACATTAAAATCAACATTCTTATCTAACACAACATTAACACAATCATCAATTTTTATGTTTAACATTTTCATCCATTCTCTACCTAATAAAGTTGGTTTATCCATACAATCAACAACAATTAATGGTAGAGAATAACACTTATTCAAATAAGTAACAGGTACCTCATAATTGCCTATAATTTTTAAATCATTACCAGTATAAGACTTTAATATTGGAACAATTGTTGTGATATTGTGCTTTTCAAATTTAAATTTTGAAATTTTTCAACTGAAATGATTGAAAATGCACTACCAGTATCAATCTGCATACTTACCTTTACACCATTGATATCCACATCAGTAGTGTAAGGTTTTAGAGAACCTGATATGCTAAAAACATCAATATTGTTCAAATAAAAGTCAGATTGATCACTAATACTTGTACCAGTTTCAACAAAATTAGTATTCGAGGCCTTACAGACAGGTTTAATGTGGCCCTTAACACCACATTAGTAACATGTAGCATTTTTAAAATTACACTCTCCTCTGTCAGATTTGCCACAGTGTCTGCACAACTTTGTCTCCTTTGAACCTTGATGTGAAAACAAAGGTTTTCCAGAACCCTTGCGTTGAGGAAATTTTCTCTGTTTTACTTTATCAGATGAATGTATCTTAAAAACATTCAAAGAGTCCCCTTTTAGTGACTTGGTTTCTCTGGACGCTGTTTCCATAGCCAATGCCATTTCGGAAGCTTTAGCAAAGTCTATATCTTTTTCACTGAGCAATTTATTTTGGATTTGCTCAGACTGTAGTCCACATACCAATTTGTCTCTGAGAGCATCATTTAGAAATGCACCAAAATTGCATTTGCTGGCGAGTTCCTTAATTTTTACGATGAAGGTCGAAATGTCTTCATTGCCTTGTTTAAGATTATAAAACCGAAATCGTTCCATTATGATTGAAGAGGCAGGAGAATAGTAATCTATTAATACCTTTATTATCTCGTTGTAAGGAACAGTTTTCATTTCACGTGGTTGAAGCAAATTGCGAAGAAGCGAAAAAGTTTTCTTTCCGATGGCAGTCAACAAAAGAGCACGCTTTTCATCATCAGAAGTGATTTTGTTAGCTTCGAAAAAAAAGTCTGCTTGCATAAGATATTCCACAAAATTGTCCCCTTCAACGAAATTTTGTAAATGACCAACACTTACGTTCGGCATTTTGAATCCAGTTTCTTCGTTTCTCACAATGCGATCCAATTATTCCTCGTCGCCAAATGAGGTGAATGTGAAGCCCATGGGGCGTATCATTATATGTCAATATTCATTGATCAAGAAAGTTACCATTATGTGATATATATCAATATTTATTCAGATGGAGCATAAAGAAAGTTAACATCGTGAAGGCTAAAGAGAGCATGACACATGTCTGCATCTCTTCCTTTCACTTCAAAACTATATGGTGTTGCCAGATACATGACAGCTTGCCATAATCTTTCTTCATGTTGTAACAACCTATATAATGAAATCCATTTAATGCTGTTTGAAAAGACTTTCTTCTGAGTACTCTGGATTTTCCAAACTGCTTCAATGAATGGAATAAAACACAATGAAATGGAAACCCATATTTGGCATAACAAGCACTACTACAGTTTTTACTCTCTGCTGTGCTCATCTCTCTTAACAACTTACCATGTGCCCAGCAATTGCTTTCCTCAACTGAAATATATGTCACTTCTAATGAAGCACAACAACCAGCCATTTTTATTTACTACTGTACTTAATAATAAATATTAATTGAAAAAAGATAGTTTGCTTTGACTTTTAAAATTAATGCACTGTCATACTTTCCTACTTTTCTCATACAAATTTTGTCTTGACAATTTAATTGCTAAAATTCATAGTATAAAGTTCATAGTATAAAGTTTTTTCAGTGATATTAAAATCATATCAATTTTACTGAAAAAAAAACTAGAAGAGATAAATTATAATATATCACAGTTTATTTTGCTTAAATTAAAGTAAAACTAAACATTTAAATAAAACATTAAATTGAAAGTAAAGTTATTCAGTTGTTTAGCACAGCTACTATATATAACCACACCATAACTATACAAAAACATTTTAATTGTAAAATTCCAGAAGAGTAATAAATGCCATAATCTTAAATTTTTAATTATTTTTAGATAAAAGCCAAAAGGTTGAGTATAAGCATGACAAATTTTTCTAACATGAAAATTCTGAACATAGGTAGTAAAAGTAACTCATGAAATAGTATGAGGGCAAGTCAGTAAGTAGATTACAAACCAATATGAGACTTCGGGAATAAGTAATAAATTGTTTTCAAACATGTCGATGAGTCACAGCTTAGACCAAATGTATGATGTTCATTGTAAATTTATAACAGTTGTACACATGCATAGATGCATTTGAAAATGGTGACTGTGCTTGAGGAGTGCACACTAGAAGATGAATGCCGAGACTGTTTTAAAATTCACAAGGAGTTTTGCTTGCTCATTTCCTGAAAAGGTGATTGCTACCTCCTACTATAACATTCTGTTGAAGCTTCGGTACACATTTTGAAGAAAATTTCCAAGCGCCTACTGACTTAAGAAATCTTGTTTCATTAAAACAATGCCACACCTCATACAGCTCGATTAACCCAGTAGAAAATTGAAGAGCTTCGGTGGCAACTTCCTGAACATCCACTTAACACCCTAGACAGTTACAATCCAAGCAATTATCATCTGTATGATCCACTTAAATTGCACCTGGGTGGCAAACTTTTGCAACTGATGCAGGCACTGTACATGAAGTACACAAGTGGATGAGACAAATGTCCAAAGACTTTTAAGCAGCAGCTATTGGAAAACTCATAAAGACATGAAATAAATGAATAAAGTAAATGGCAAATATGTAGAGAAATAAACATGTTTTTCAAGTAAATATCTTGGTTTCCCTTTTTTTATTGACTTTTGTAATCTACTTAATGACTTGCCCTCATATATTCATACACCTTTCTTTGAATGAAGTGCTGAACTCATGAGATTAAAATCAAACAGAATTTTATAATTTTCAATATTAAAATTTCCTTTAATGAAAATAACTATTAAAACTACTTAAAATAAACCAATTAAAAGACTAATTTAAAGAAATTAAGAAACCAGACAGAACAAAGAAAATCCAATCAGATGTTATTACCTTTGGTGGGCGAGGTGGGTTCACAGGTGGTTTGGGAAACGGTGGGAGAGGTACAGACCACTCATGAAGTGGACTGATGGGAGTACCACATCCCTGGTAAAGAAGGCTACAGATTTCACTGGGATTGAGGGCTACTTGTAGCAGAACTTGGGTCAGCTCCCTCTAAAACAATATAATAAAATTAGAAACATATTACAATGATAACAAAAGTTTCTAGCTTACCCAAATATAAAACAGTTCAATTTTGAAATAAAAGTTGTTAACAAGTTAGACTGTAACATAAACTATAGGAAACTCTCAATGCTTTTGAAATTCTTATGGAATATAAAATCATATTGAGCTAGTGATGGACAGACTTGATCTCCGATCCTCGCGTTACTTTATATCACTTACATTAGAATCAAACTATAAAAATGTTAAAGTTCCATAAGACTGATGCATGTCCTCATATTTTTGTGTTCCTGGAACTATAATTCTTAATATTACAGTCAGGGTTGCGGCGATTTAAATCAGTTGATTAAAATCACTGATTTAAATCAACTGATTTTTTAAAAAAAATCATTGATTTACATCAACTGATTTTTTTAAAAAAAATCACTGATTTAAATCACTTTATTTTAAATATCAAGTTAATCAGCTTTAATGAAATAAAATTGTTCATGTATCTTTAAATAGTGGATTTAAAATCTTTTTAAATGTATATTTAAAGAAAGAATATATAAATCATTAAAAAATATTTCATTGAATTGATGTAACTAGTGTACTTTCCATATCTTTATTTTTGAGAACATAAGCAAATAAGATTTTAAATAAAACTCTAATGAGCAACACAATAAAATGCAAAGTATGAGATGCTCCTTTTTTATAAAATAAATATTGTGAAAAGATCATGTTCACGAAGAAAGAACATAGTAAAATGCATTGAGTTTCATTTTAATATTGGAGAAAACTAAATAGTGTTGGGGAAAACAAAGTTTTTATATTGCAATAATGTTCAAATGCAAGATGATTAAGTAATACATACAAATGTTCCAAAAGAAATACAAACATTTACATAGAACAATTTAAACTATGATCTATAATTATAAAAGGCAATGTTTGTGTGCGCGATGTCCAGACAAATCTATCACACTTATAGTCATGAAATTTGGCACACAGCTGATGGTGACTCAATGCACCTCAAAGCCTTAAAAATTTAATCTAGAAAAATTTTTAATTAATGTTTTGTGTTGTTTTGGGTGATTTTTTGCTCTAATTTCTCAATAACATGTTTTTGGATAATTGTACGAAAAAAGTAGATTCACCATCGGAAAGGGAAAACGATTTCTGTTCTAATGAAGTTTGTTTCTTGTATTTATCTAATGTAATTTACTGAATTTTAAGAAATTTTTCAAAAATAATCACTTTTATGCTTCTTTTCCATTTGGATTTCTTAAAATTCTCGCTTAAATAAATATTAAACTTTATTTATTATAAATAACAAGCGCATAGAATGGTTGATGTGCAAATTATATTTAAAAAACACATTTTTGAGTCCAGGTTAGAAGAAGTTACTTCAGAAAATTTCAGTGACTTGTCACCTAGTTACTGGTTTCTTTAATTTTTTATGCTTAGTAAGAAGTAGTCTATTCTCAAGGTCAAGGTCAAATAAACCCTAATCTAAATACTTGAAAGGGGAGAGAAGAATATGCTATTTAGTTCCTGCAAGATTGCAACATTCCTAAGACATCCTTAGCCTATTGTCCAATAAAGGGTAGAGAAGGATAATTCTTAATTTTGAAAAGGGGGGGGGGACATGATTTTCAGTCCTTTGGTGCAATTCATGTAAAAAAGAGCCTGCTTCTCACTTATGCAAAATTTCCTTGACCAGAAGAGCTACATCTAAAAATTTTATATATTCTAACATACAATAATATATCTATAGTCAAGAAATGTAATTTTTATTATATTTTTCCTAAATAAAATTGTCTTATATTTAAAAGTATATTATTCTTTATATTTAGTTCACAAATATTTTTTAAATAGTTGTTACATGTTTGAAATAATTTTTTTTAATTCGTTTTTTTTAAAAGAAAGTAGAGCTTAATGACTGGTATGTTATATATATATAATTCTATGATTGTAAGCCTCATTGTCTGTTATACAAATGTTAAATATATATATAGTTTTAAAAAAATCATAAAAAAAAATCTTGATTTAAATAAAAAAAATCAGATTTAAATCAAATAAATCGATTTTTTTGAAAAAAAAAATCAATAACCCTGATTACAGTTGGATATCTACATTTGTAGTGCTACAGAATCAATTTGAATACACTAAGCAAATTTAAGATATTTAAATTATTAGTAAGATTTCTTAGTAACCGTTTGATATTTTCAACATTTTTTAAAACATCACAATGCCATTCCTTACAGAAAGACTTTCTTCAGGTCTCCATTTTAAAGCTTATTTTGAAAATGAGCTATAAAATCTTTTTATCAAAGCATTATACAGTTCTCATCTTGCTACAGCTGCCAGTTCTTTCAAATATTTCTTATCATTTAAATTTTTTCATTTAATCGTAATTTGTTGGAATACGTACAATGTTGAATATTCACAATAACTTTAAAAAATGATGCATATACAAAAGAAAGAAACATCTAAACTTCACCTTGAAAAGTTTTGTAACTCCTGTGCAGACTCGAGGAGTTTCAATCCTAAAGAAGTTACAAATCTTGAAGGCCACAGCTCCAATGTCATCTTCTGTAGCTCCAGAATTTAAGTAATGTTGAAAGAAGGAAACAGCAAATTTACATGAGAAACACTTGGTGAATGTACTTGCTCTTCCTCCAAGGTTTCTAAGGAACTGAAACATGAAAATGAATTTTAAAATAAGTAAAACTCAAAAATGAGACCCCATATAAAAAAATCTTGGAAATTATCATACAATAACAATACAATTTCCAAATTAATAATTCCAAATTAACTGGAATATTAAAGTATACACAGTGGCGAATCCAGGATTTGGGTCTGGGGAGGGGGCTGAGAAATAAAAAATTTTGTATTGTCATAACGAATGGCAAACCATATGGCTTATGTCAACTAAAACACCTTAACCTTGCAGACTTTACTCACCTGACAATAAGAATCATAAAGAACACTACAATACTTTCAATAGTTTAATGAAAACACAATGAAATAACAAGCAAAAACATGTTTTTTACCGTGTCAACGCTGCAAATACGAGTGGAATGATTACAAAAGAGGGAAAACTTTCGAGCTTGTCAAAAACTAGGAAGAAATGTTTTCACTTTTTTAAAGGGATATAAAGAAAAGACAGCTGTAGTGATTTTAAATAAAATAAAGAATTCTGATCTAGTTCGGGGGGGCTGCAGCCCCATAGTACCCCCCTGGAGTCGCCACTGGGTATATACATACATATGTACATATTGTCAAACAATTTCATCAGCAGCACAAAAAGTAAAAGATTTTAAAATTGATTAAAAATTAATATATGTTTCACTATATTTATCAGTAATATCATTTCACAAAGTTACTTTATTTGTTTCTCAATATTTTATATAGTGATTTCTAACTATAACAAAAATATCAACTAACTCATATATCATTTACTGTCAACATTTTGTTGTTACATCATAACAATCCAGTGAGAACCCTGTCCTCCCCCATTCTAACCAGATGCTGAAAAACATGGTGTGGCAGTGTCATAATTATAGAAGGGCAGGGCAAAATGCCAGGGGCCCAGATCAGAGGCATTAACATTACATGGGCACATAGACACTTCTATTGTCCTACCCTCCATGAGCCCAACCCTAAACATCTGCTGCTTAGTTATGCCAGTGATGTGTGGAATTCTATATTTTAAAGGAAGAGTTTATCTATACAGAAAATAGTTTAAAAATTGAACAATGAAAAGACATTCCATCATAACATTAAGTTGCAAGATCTTCTTTTTCCCATATAATTTTCGGGCATTTCAAAATTTATTTAAATTACACATGACGTTTTCCCTAAATCTAAACTCAAGTCTTAATGATATTTTACTGAATATGTACCATTTCATTAGGTAAATAAAAATTTAGGTAAATTTAGGTAAAAACAATTAAATTTGTGTAATGGCAAATATAATATGTTTATAACTCTGGATGTGTTCTTGTCACCGTTGGTTTACAGGTGTAATAGTATATTGCATTTAAATCTGTCACTACATTTAAATGGAGAACAGTTTATGCAAGGCATTCAGTTGTAACTGGCATGAAAAGTTCTGGAAATTGAATTCAAATTATAATACATATGCTGATTGAATTTTATATGGCAATTTATTTTGCTCTCCTTTACATGACATGATGCCACCCCACACCCCTGGTGCCTATAAAATCAAGAGTTATCTAACCAGTTGGGAAGATGAGCACAACCATTTCCACCACAGGGCCCTGAGATCCCAAGCGAATGCCATACCCTAAACAACTTTAAATTCCTCCTTTATAGATGAATTCAGTGATTTCTTAGGGCCACATCCCAATTTCAAGCTATAGAAGGGTATTAGGGATGAATATCATAATTGTGAGAAATATGGTTAAATGACAAAGACAACAACTTAGTAAGCACTGCGAACTCCAAAGTTCCACACCCATTGTGAGATGTTTAACTCATAACTTCATTTCTCAACATGTTGCCCTCCAATCTTTAGGTTGCCACTCTACAAACTGGTCTCCTGTGGCCTCTAAAATAGAGATGGTGATGCTCTCAATGTTTGTCCCTACCCAGCGGGACTTTCATTAAACAAACACAAATGCAGAATAATGTTGAATGAAAGATAATTTTTCAATTAACAAAAGAGCATTACTTCTTTCACATTTAGCAAATCTGGAAGGTGTTGTATGAAAAACATCCCATTTATTTCATTCTGTTGCTTGGAATGTATATGTTGAAGAATGTTATTTATGGCACCTCTCTTTTCTCTAGCTTCCAGGTTGGTTGGCAGGGCACTGCATTCTGAGATTATGACAGCAAAGGTGATCCCCAAAATGATTTCGCAAAGAAAAATTTTATTCATTGTTCAATTCTGTGGAAGAAAAAATATGTATAATAACCAAAATAAAGTAGAACAAAAATTATAATAGGTATTATTAAGAGAGAGAGAAAGAGATCATGCTATAGATCTATATATTTTACATACATTGAAAAAAATTTTATGAACATACCATCATTATAATGATCAAAATAAAGTTAGTTTGTTTAAAAGTAAATGATTGACTTAACATCCTTTGTTGGAAAATAATAAACCAACTAATAAAAATTAGAATAATTTTTATTTGGCAAATATAGATTTTAAAAAAATATATAGATTTCTTTTTTTATTTGCAGCTCTAAACAAAAATTTTGTTTCTAAAATATAATAGAGGAGACAGTGAAAAGTATTTACAATAATAATAATAATAAAAAAAATCCATTACATTTTGTTGCTGAATGGTTATCTTGTTTTACAGTTACAAAAAGAAAAGAGATAACGCAGGCTATTTTCTTTATGCTTTTTAGTTGATAAGAATAAAATATTTTTCCTTACCCAACCCGACAATTTCTTAACTTACAACAATAATAATAATAAAAAAAATGCATTTGTTTTTTAAATTTTTAGAATATAATTTTAATGCAGAACTTCTCTCGAAAATCTTTTAAGTACCATTTTGTTCAAGTTTGAGTACATGTAAAGAATGGGAATGATTTTTCATCATCCCTTTCATTATTTCTGAGAGACACTGGTTACATTTTTAGAAGCCAATTTAGACAATTCTTCACTTTCCTCACCAATTTTACCTCCAATAATAAATAAGGTGTAAAATTTCTGTTTTCAGTTTGACACAAAATATTTCCAGATTTAATATAGTCATTTTCAAGGGATTTAAATTTTATTATAATCACATAATTTTAATTAAAACAGCATAAAACTGTCTGAATTTCCTTTTCTCATAAAATTATAGCATTAATAAAGCTAAAATATACATTTATGCCCAAGAGGTGAAAATGAAATTGTCAATACTGTCTAAAGATGAAAAAAAAAATAAATAAATAAATAAAAAAGGATAACTCATGAGTTTCACTGATGCATAAATAACTTAAAATTTATGACATTAAAAAAATGCAATTAAAGTTAAATGAAAATTGTTTCTTTAGCTTGCCTGTGCCCACATCTTTTATATTTATGAGTAGTTACCAAGGGTATATTTTATATCCTTTACAATATGCAGTGAAATCAAATGGAATTGTCTAGGCTTATTTTACAAATAAATAAATAAATAATTTAGAAGTAGCTCCTCGAAATTAAACCTTTATATTCTTTGAAATGAATAAAGTAATTGATTAGAGAATTGAAGATCATATTACTAAGATATGTATTTATTTCAAAATTAAAATAACATTGATTTATGTTTTGAAAATTTAATATAAAAAAATAGTTAAATATTTTTTATCATATTAAACATAAAAAAGAAAAATATTCATTTACACAAAAGCATTTTTATCATGTTAAGAGCACCATTTATTAAGAGCATCTTTACAAACTTACAAATTAGAATTAATTTTAATGCTCTCATTATTGTGATACTTGTACCATAGTGACAGAAGAGATTATGACAAAAACATGTCGAAAATCTTAATACAAAATACTAATAAAAGAGAAGAAAAAGAAATTTTTTCATACATGAAATCCAATTAATAATGATCGTTTTAAACTGATTAAGAAAAAAAATCAATCAATTGAATAAAATTTCAATTTTATTAAATAAGTATAATCGTCCTTAATAAATATTAAAATTCTTGAAGAAATAAACAGTGATGATCATTATATAAAATATATTTAAAAAATCTGTATCATAAATTATAAAAGTTCATTTACGCAAATACTACCTATTCTACAAAATTTAAAATATAATGATTACACATAAAATTTAAATAAATAGTAAATATGTTATTTATTTTAAATTCCTTACTCGGGGAAAGAACTTTTCATAAATATCTACGATTTTAAGCAACACACAAAACTACGTCCAGAACAATATCAATGCTCAGATGTTTTGGAATTACTAAACCAACTAATAGAAATAAAATGAAATAAGCAAGATATAAACAGTTGGCTGCTATCGGCAAGACACAAATTTCATAACATAATCGCGATTGATAAAAGGGTTTATCAATCGCGATTATGATATGGAGAGCGCTTAATAGATAAGTAAGAGAATGCGCTCTCAAACAGACGCGGGAGATCGGAAGATGGATGTTATGTGTATACAAGATTCAGCGATGTCACGTGACATCCGGCGATGACGCAAGGTCGTGCGCATTGCGTCACAGAAAAGTGATTTCGCTTTCATCTGATTGGAATTGGATGATCTCAACGCAGTTTTTTTCACTCTTCTTTTTTTTGAACCATAAAAAGCTGCGGTCGTCTCTTGTTTTATTGATAAAAGGTTTTGTCATCAAACTTTCATCATTTTAGCTTGTCACTTTCTGTTCCGGGAAAGAAAGGTCAACCATCGTTAAATGGTAAAATCGATAGAGGTG
This sequence comes from Araneus ventricosus, assembly GCA_013235015.1. Taxonomy (NCBI): domain Eukaryota; kingdom Metazoa; phylum Arthropoda; class Arachnida; order Araneae; family Araneidae; genus Araneus; species Araneus ventricosus. The sequence goes on from BGPR01000015.1 coordinate 1,801,959, forward strand.
AAAGTTCTTTGTGTAGCGTGGGTGAAAAAAAAATTACGGACGGAACCACAAACAGTACATATATATGTAGTATACCTTTTATTAATAATAGCAACACACACGGAACTATAATTTCACCTTTCATTTAATACAGAATTTTTTCATTCATTTTCATTAATTTTTTGAAATCGAATGAACTATTTTAGTGAGCACTTCGATTTTTTTTTTACTGTAAAAAGCTTATTTTGATATTTTTATTCTCTTTATTTAGTCTAGAAGTTTTGCGGGTGCAAATTGCGTCTTCATTCGAGAGATTTCCCGTCAAATTTGACGTGTTTAAATATATATATATATATATATATATGAGAGAAATGTTTAACATTGATTGAAAACAAATAAAATAAACATATGTTTTATGACAGGGAATATTTTTTTATTTACATATTTCTTTATTCAAAAAACCTCTTGGTAAACAACATTTCCTGTGAAGTATTTTTCGTTGTTTAACAATTTTATTATAATACAATAACTATGAAATTCTCATCTTGTCAAACGTAAGTCAAAAGTTAAAATTTCAAAGGAATTCTTTTTCGAAATTTTAATCAAAACAAAGCACTTCTCTGCTTGTCAAACGTTACCAAAAAATATTATCAAATTATATCATCACGATTGCAATAAATAATCAGATGCATCGTAGCGTCCAAACTATATCACGCGCCTGATATACCACTGATGTGATTTACTCCTTTCTGTTAAAAAATGGAAATTATTTTGAAATATATGATTAATATAATTTAAAATTTCTCGGGAACTATTGATCATAGCGAGATAAATTTTATATCAATTGATAGAAAATTTTATTTCACTATTTTAGAGCTATTAAATTTGAAATTAGAACGACAATTACTCTTTTAAATTTAAAATCACTGAAATTTAGGTTCTCGAACAATGAAATAATGCTGTTTAACGTCTCGCAGTGCTATGGCGCGAGTTTTATTGTTGGGGACGTCAGAGCGTTACCGAGAGACAGATCTGGACTAGTATATTAGTAATTATTAATATTCATAAATATAAGATTCTTCGACAAATTCGGTAATTTTTAAAACCTTTTTTATTGTGTAATAATAAAAAAAATACTTTTTATTATTACGCAACAATGGTGAGTTCTCATGAGACAAAATGGGTATTTGCCAAGGACTGAAATAGCCCTCTATAAAGTCAATAAAGAGGTTAAATTTTCCAAACTGAAAAGATGAAGAACGACATCATAAAGAACGACATCTTTGGATCTTAGTAACAAATGAAATATTTTAAATTTTGGAAATATTTCTGCATGATTTAAAGTACGAGAATTAGATTTTTCTCATGTGTCTCAAGAATATAGAATACGTGGAATAAATTCTGATTTGTCTAGAACTTCATGAATGCCTAAGACACTCACTGATTTTGGTCATTTTTTAATGATCAGAATTGCTGTCATGATACTATTACGGACGAGATGATTTTTTTAACGTAAATATTTGGTATTATTAATTTTTTGCCACGCCATTATATCTCGAATCTACTCCATAGTGGCAATTTAGAACTAATGTCGCTCAAACAATTTAACGACATTTCACACGATGATGCACAATGGTGTAGTCGCAAAATAAGCAGTACCGGAACGCTCTAACCTGTGTGACAAAATTCGCGCTGTTTTAAGGACGTTTTCACAATTTGTTCTTATTTATTTCTCGTGGGAAAAAAAGCAGTGACGGAACGGGGCGGCGGCTTCCCGGCTCCACTACACCCCCGCCCGATGATGCATCTCTTTTAATCAGGCATTAATCCTAAGATATAAGTGGAAGCCAATTATGACTTCACAACTTTTTTTTCGCCTTTAGGAAATATAACGAATAAAATGTTGAAGTTTCACACCTTTTAGGAACCAAAACATATATATTTTTTTTTTTTTATGGAGGTTTGTATTCTGATATTGTAAAGAAGTGAACACGATTAACCAAATTCTAAATATGAACGAGAACTTTTCACACCATCACATTAGAATGCGGAAAATGATACGAAAAAGACATGTTTTGTAATGCTTATTGAAAATATTTTTCTATATGATCCAGAAAAATATAAGCTTTTATTCAATAATATAATTGTATTAAAAATTATTGCCGATTCCATTTCGTCAGAATTTTTTTTTTTGTCTTTCATTCCGAAACTGAAAATAAAATAAAAATAAAAATAAACGAGATATTAGTTAAAGATAACTCTAGGAAAATTATTAAAAACAGGTAAAATTTTTGCTTAATACTGAGAGAATTTTGTATCCTCCTATACCAAGAGATCGCGACCCACTATTTAGAAAGTGCTGACATAACTTTTGCCTTCTGAGAGGAAAAAGAAGTATGAATACTTTCAGATTTTTTATACATTAAAATTTACGATAAATCAAGAGAATAGAAAGTTTTCTCTTTTTAATGTCAACTTTGCGGGATTAACAATTAGTTCATAAATAAAATCGAATTTGAAATCCTGTCGAAAAACCGGTTTGAAGTGAATAATCCAAGAACTTTTCATGACGCAGAAAATTTTTGTCTGCGGTTTATGGGCAATTCGCTGCCAAGGTCTTCGGTGTTGTGTGGGAAGAGATGAATTAAGCATCGTCGGATCAGAAAAGGAAGCTAATAAATCGAATGAAACTGAAAGATTGTCTTCATGTGCATTGTCGTTGTTCCCCCTCCTTTTGCCTAAGCAGTAGGGTGGATCGAAAATTCGAAATGTGGATAAAATAATCGGCATAGGGTGCAAAAGTTGTCTTTTAAGTGTGCTAGCATACATGCAAAATTATTTCAACTTTGTTCAATATCTTCCGGTGCCCCAAGACACTTAAATATTTGCAAAAAACGATTTTTATGCAAATTTCTAATTAAAAATTAAAAATAAAAAAATGTGTTAAAGAAACGATTTTACAGGGATAAACGAAGAGGAAAAGGTGAAGGAATGATAAATTCCAACAAAAATTGGAAAATTGTCGTAATGAAAAAATATCGTGTTTGTTCGATATCACATTTTGTAAGTGTACAAATTTCGATACATATAAATGCCAAAAAGACATGAAAATTCCACTTGTTAAGCGATTGTTTATAAAAGATCAAACATTAGAAAGGAAAATGGTTATCGGAGGAGTGGACGCAATTGCGACTAAAAGAAAAAAGAAAAGGGAAAGAGAAAACAGATGGAAGACAAAAGAATAAAACTTAAAATGGTTAAAAATGATGCTGATGCTGCTCATGCTCAATCAATGGAGCTACTTGAGCTCAACACTATGTATTCCTCCACGTATACAGATACGGATGTAATTACCTTGGAATATCAATCACAAAATCGTTTAGATTTCCCTACCTTAGAAAGGGAATGTGATCGATACTGAATTCCAGATAGAGAAGTTGCTTCATTTGCCAGTGCTGTTTTACAAGACATTGGAATTGTACACGAAGGAGAAACTTCGCATGTGGTAGATCGCATTAAATTTCGTATACAGGATAAAAAGCTTTAAAATGCAGTTGCAGAGTCTACTAAGTTAACAGTCTTGGTCTCTTTTAACCGGATTATATTTCGATGGGAGAAAAGACAACACAAAAGCGCTAATTAAGAAGGACACAAAGTACTACCCAAAGACCGCGAAGGAGGAGCATTATACTCCTGTAAACGAACCTAACTCTGTGTATATCGGACATGCTAATGCTGCAACAGGAGGAGCTAAGGCCATAAAAGAAGCAATACTCAATTTTTTTTGTATCAAATAATATGCAATTAAATGGGCTAACATTGCAATTGGATATGATGGAACAAATGTTAATACGGGGCACAAGGGAGGTATTATTCGTTTGATGGAACTGGCCTCAATAGACCATTACAGTGGTGCATTTGTTTGCTTCAAACAAATGAGTTACCTCTCCTTCATCTACTAAATTCTTTGGATTGTACAACAACTTGTCCTAAAGAATTTTATCGACCCAATTTGTAAAAAAATCAAATCCTGCCTTTTTCTTCAATAAGTGTGGAGAATATACCAGATAATATAGATAGAATGGTTCTCAGCAATGATCAGCAATATATATATATAATATTTACCTAGCGATATCACGTGGTGAATATTATTCTGACCTGGTATTAAGAAAGCGTGGTTCAGTTGCTCAATCAAGGTGGATAACATTTGCAGGTAGAATTTTAAGGCTGCATGTGGTCACAGAAAAACCATCTGACAATCTTATTATTCTTGCAACATATATTATGAAGGTATATGAAACCTCTTTGGTTCCATGTCAAGACAAAGCCCTCCATAACAGAAGGAGCGCGGCATATTTGGAGACTTATCTCATTTTCTAGATATTTGGAACCCAATTTAAGAAATATGACACTTTTACTCAACGAAATCGCTTCTTTTGTTATCCTGAAAATTTGCTATTGTCAATGCTCACAGATAACAGAGAGAATATAAGGTCTTCAGCGCTACGAAAACTAATTTCTGCTAGAAATGAAAACAAAGGATTATCAGAATAAGAATTTTTCAACTACCAAAAAATAGACTTTAAAGCAAAGCATTATTTTGCACTTATTAACCATAACTTAAAGCAACGAGTTGGACCTTTTGAACCAACTTTTTTGATACATGTGCCATTTAAAGAAATTGAGCCCATGGTAAGTTAGAAAAACGGAGGAATGATCAAAATATCCATGCCATACCCAAGCTGTAGAAAGATGTTTTCGCTTAGTGTCTGAAGCGTTGAAAAGTGTATATGGAGAAGAGAAGAGACACGGCTTCATATTGAATAGGATACAATCAAAAAGTCTTATCAAGCATTATAATACCAAAAACGATTACATCCTTTAGAAATATGTAAATCTTCAAACTAATAGAATTAAAAAATCTATGATGTAAGTTTACTTTTTATAAGTTTTGTGATTTATTGCTCTAACTATTAAATTTATTCTTCATGTATTATTATAAAATTATAATTATTTGTAAGTATACTTTAATTCTTGAATAATCTGCCAATTTTTCAAATATTTTACATTAATTCACAATTTTTAATAGATATTTGTAAAAATGTCAATTTTTAACTTTTTGGAGGGCGTTTGAGCCACCAGAACATATGAATGAATTTTAATAATAATAAAAAAAAGGAAACTAATATACCCAAAACAAAACTTTCTCACCCGGAGCAAAAGGAAGTTTTGAAAACATTTTTTTATAAATTTCAAAAAAAAAAAAAAAAAAAATGTCATTTTTAAATATTTTTGGGGCACTTGGGACACTGGAAGATATGAATGGATTTCAATAAAAAAATATATGTAAACTAATATACCTAAGACACAACTTTCTCACCCTATGCCAAAAATAAATTCAAAACAAAAAAAATTGTAAATTTTCATAAAAAATTCAATTTTTAACTATTATATTTGAGGCGCTTGGGGCACCGGAAGATATATATGAATTTCAATAAAAAAAATTATATAAACTAATATACTTAAGACACAACTTTCCCGCCCCATGCCAAAAATAATTTCCAAAAAAAATTTTTTTTCCTATACTTTTCGATCCACCCTACTAAGCAGTGACTGTTTTCCGCACAGGCACAAGAGGCGCTCGCCTCGTGCCACGAGACCCTGAGGGGCCTCAAAGTATATTTGACGTGCATCGCAGTGCTAAGACGATGACGAATTTACGGCACTGAGTAGAGGGAGGAGTCACAAAACAATTTTGCGCCTGTAGCCTCACACTTTCAAAATCTGTCATTGGGCTTAAGTAGTAAGTAATAGAAATTAAAAAAATGAATTTTAAAATCATTTTAGATATTTGAGGGTATTTCACAGGTTTTCATTCTCATTTTATACAGATTCTCATTAGTTTTATTTTATTTTTTTTGAAATAAATATTGCAGTTAAACTACACCACCAAATGATCCCAAATGAACGGAAAATTTAGGCTAGAGAAAGGCCAGTGGCGTAGCAAGGGTAAATCGCGGAGTACAGTATCAATATTTCGCCTCCTCATATCGTTGTCTCCGTATCACTAGCCTGTTGGTGCACGTCTGCCTGCCCTTTCTCCATCCATCTGTGGCAGCTTGGCTACAGTAATCCCTAGAAAGAAAAAAGCAGAACTGTCATCCCCACGCCCGAAGGGATTCACTTTCAGATTCTTACTGACTCTACTTCCAAGCGGGTGTAGATGTTGATCCGGTTCTAAGCCATGTAATGTTTCCATTGTATATGTTTTGTCGTAGTGGTGTTTATGTGTGTTGTGAATAAATCATAAAAGGAGAAACTGGATTATCATTGAATTTGGATATAAAATCACACACAGGAGAAACCATTGCACCATCATTGTCCTTTCTGCCATTTCCCCTACTTTCCCATCAATGCCTTTCTTAGTTAGTTCAGTACACTTGTATACAGTTCTGAGCTTTGAGTAGAAGAGCTTTTTAGCATTAGTTTATACTGCGGTTGAGAGAAATGGCTCCCAGAAAATGTGTTAATACACCAGATAGCTTTAGGTACCTCTGGCAACTATACAGTAAAAAAGCAAGAGAACATTTCAGATTTTGTGGGAAAAGTGTGCTTTGCTTGTTTTGGCTTGGGAATCTATACTTACAAAAGGCAATGTTTGTGTGCGTGTGTGTGTGTGTGTGTGTGTGTTTGTCGGCGATGTCCAGACGAATCTATCGCACTTACAGCCATGAAATTTGGTACACAGGTAGTCGTAATGGTGACTGAATGCACCTCGAAGCCGAAATTTTAAATTTTAATCTAGAAATTTTTTTATTTAATGTTTTCTGTTGTTTTGGTTGATTTTTCGCACTAATTTGTCAATAGAATGGTTTCGAATAATTGTACGACAAAAATAGATAGACCATCGGAAAGAGCACGCGATTTCCGTTCTAATGAAGTTAGTTTTGAATTTCTAACGTAATTTACTGAATTTTGAGAATTTTTTAAAAAATAGTCAGTTTCACCACCTAAATTTTAGTTTTGTTTTTAAATTTGTTGCATCCGACTTTCTAATAACACTATTATTTTCAATTTTTTTCAGCTTATAACTAGAACGGTTCTCTCTGATTTAAAGCAAGAACGGTTAAAATATCTTTTCCCGTTTTTTTAAAATTAAATTATTCCTGGGCAGATGAAAGTTATTTTTGTCGAGCGAAATTTCTTCAGCGATAGCCTTCCGGAACGCAGCTTTCAATTTGATTGGATGAAGGGTCAGGTGACGTCATAACCTTCGGAGCTTTTTGTCATGTTCTAAGAATTTTTTTTCATTTTGTTGAAGTCCTGATTCCACGGGCAACAATTTTTTTATATTGTTTTGGATTAATGTACTCTGTACTGTTTTTCTACATGTTATTATCGCGGAAAAAATAAGCGGGAAAATCTATAATGTGTATCTTTTGTTTTGATTTTGTTTTGAAAACTTTTTCGTGTCATTGTGGGCGATTTTTTTTTATTTTGTTGAAGTCCTGATTCCACGGGCATCGCCGTGCGCGTACTGCTAGTAGGGAATAAAGACAAGCCTTGAGTTTCACACAAAGTTTGTGCCACTTATGTTGAATTAAGGCAATTTTTTAAGGTAGAGATCATTTTCGGTTTGGCAAACCATTGGTTTGGAAAGAGTCTGAAAATCATACCGATGATTGCTATTTTTGTACATGCAATGTGAAAGGTTAAAATCTATATATATATATATATATTAACGTCTTATCTGTCAGACACCCTGTCCTTCATGGACCCGATATACTGGTCAATCTCCTGCAGATATATTGGAAAATATTGCTTCATATAAAATTGGGTCTCATAAAACAATTTGTTAAGGCATTACCAAAAGAATGATAATGTTTCAAATACCTTTGTGAACAGTTTAGGTTTTTTTTTTAAAAATCAAAGTTGAAGGAAGGGGTATTTATAAAACCTGACATCAGAAAACTGATGAAGAATGAAAATTTTGACTTCAAAATGGAAAAAAAACGAGAGAAAAGCTTGGAAATCTTTGTTAGTTATAACTAACTAACTTTTTGAAAAGTTAGTAATAACTTTTTAACTTTTTAAAAGTTAGTAACAACCAACTTTTTTGGAATCCAATGAGACCCGAATTAGAAATCTATTGTTGAAGAAATGTCAGCAAATTTCAATAAATTAGGGTGTAATATGAGCTTGAAAATTCATTTTCTCTATTCGCGCCTGGACTATTTCCCTGGAAATTTAGATGCAGCCAGGGAAAATTTCACCAAGACATAATGGAAATGTAAAGACGATATCAGAATGAAGGTGGAATATCAATATGATAGGCGACTGTTGCACGTTGAAAAGAGACTCCCTGGCAAATTCATCATAAGAAAAGCAGAAAAAATGTTTTGAGAAAAAGAGAAAACTCTACTCTAAGGATTTGTAGCTTTTTTTATAAACTCATTTATCAGTTAAATCAGAACAGCACTAAGGTATAAAGATAAAATATGCATTTATGAGTGGATAAAATAAAAATAAAATCCCACAATATTTTGATTTTAGCTATATCCCCCAAAATATTAAATCGGTTTGCGAAAGAACCTTATGTGATAGAAAAAAAAGTCAATTTGAAATCATAGCTGAAAATAATATAAAAATAAGTTACCAAAGCTAAAACAATTTTCAAAAAGAATTTTTTTGCAGGCCTGTGTCATTATTAATTAGAAAATAATAAATAAAAATTGTAATTACCTGCTTATTGAGTTAAAAAATAATTATATTAAAAATTAAATGATTTTAAATAAAACAATATTTCCAGATTTTATAGGCTTATAAGTGTCTGTTCGAGAACATCTCGGTTTATTGTTACGAACACTTTCAAAAGAGAATGATGCACGCGAAAAACTTGCTATATTATTCAAGATTCTGCTGACTTCTTAAAAATTCTTCTGAATTTGAAATGTAAGTTACCTTAACACTTTATTTATTAACAGCAGTGGGCTTCCCGTCCGTTTCTTTCATTTCCAAGAAGTTTTCTTATTTCTGCAGGTTTTTAAAATCCTTCCAAGAAGTACCATCCTCGTCTGTCATGAATACATAGGCGGAAGAAACCAACCTAAAATTATCTGACATCATTACCGAAATATCTGACATCATTTTAAACATGTAATCGCTCGATTTACGCAGACTGGCCTCCCACCTTCGACATCTCTTAATGCGGTTACCCGTCAGATTTCGCGTTTCATCAAAATTAAATGAAACCGTTCGATGTCTTTTGGTGATACTTTTGGCGAAGCAAGGGGGGCATGCATTAATGAAAAAATGCATTATACTCTCGGGGTATAATGCAAGTTTGCCCTCCACTGTCCCAAGTCATATTTTGCTTAAAAAATGAAAATTTACATATTGCTGTTTTGTCCGTTTCATCCTAAGATTAGCACTCATGGTATCCATATATTCCTTACCCTTCTTCCTTCGCTACGCCCATTATAAAATTATGCGACCTCTGGAGACGGACTAACTCACTTTTGCTTTTGCCAAATTTAATGTTGAGAAATGAGGCACATTCTCGTGATGTCGCAATTACATGACAAACGTAGCTGTACAACGTTTTACGCTGTGCTATGATGTTATTTCCTTTGTTCTCTCCTCCAAAATGCTCCATGGATTCCTAAATTAATTTGTTGCGGTGCATTTGACATTATCGATGCAGGTTTTAATTGACTCTGTGTGTTTGAGCACAAATATAACATCTTATTGTTTCGTTAGTTTTTTTTTAAGCTAAAAATTTGGCTAATACTTTTTGTTTTTCCTTACTAACGCTTTTTAAGCTCGTGACTCTTCTTTTTAATACAAGATCATACTTAAGGAAAAAAAAAAAACTCTTTATATAGCATTACTTTAGTCCTTTTAAACTGAAAATTTTTCGAAGTGTTATTTTTTAAAGCATTCGGCGAGCATACATAGCAAAGGAACACGCAGTTATTTTTGGATAGCAATGGGCGTCAGAAATTTGGGGCTCTCCATATAAAAAAATTAAAGATCTATTTAGTCCAGAAGACGGTGAGTTTGATCACTTGAGGCGAAACAAAGTTTACTGGATTAATTAAAATATTTTTAATATGAAATATTTAAGTTAATTTTGTTAATATAAGATATTCGGATGCTAATTTTAAAGATAATTCTGATTATTTCCAATCGTTTATGTTTCATAAAATTTAGGGCAAGGATAATAGGAATGCTAATTGAATTATTTCTTCTGCAGCTTTTGCTTTCAAGCTAAGCAAATTTCATATGCGAGTAGAATACGTTTGAAAATTACACTGTAAGGAGATGAAAGTTGTTTTTATAATTTTTGATATGATATTTTGGATAGTAAAAAAAAAGTAATCATGTTACAATTGAAATTAGAAATTTAGTGAGCAGAAAAAATAAATAAAATAGAATAAAAAGCGACATTTTGTTTTTACTTTCTTGTATACGAAGTATACAAAGAGAAAGTATTGTAATCGTCAAAAAATTCGAACTCGAGATTTTGACGAATCTCCACGTTTTAGACTTCCCTAAATCCGAAAAACACAATTTTGGAATTATGTCTGTCTGTGTGTCTGTGAACACGATAACTCGAAAACTATTAGATCTATGGGGATGAAATTTGGTATGTGATCTTGACACATCATTTGTAGGTTTCTATCAAATTTTGGACAAAATCCGTTTACGGGAAATCTGTCTGTTTGTCCGTCTACTTTCATGTTACCCAAGGCCTGGTTATTTTTAGAAAAAAATTATGAATGATGATTTACAATTAAACATATAAAATTTATGAATTCCTAAAAACTTAATATTTTGCAAAAAAATGCGTATGTTCACAATTTTTACGCAAGCTGAGGTATCACAACTTTATTTAACTTTTTTGAGTACGCACAAGATTTCACCACATCACACGAGATTTCACCATACCTCTGGTTAATCACAGGCGTCCATCTGGAGAATGTTAGAACCAAGTTTCGTTTTAAGGGGTTGCCATAATTTCCGAAGCGCGTGTTTGCGACTCGCTGCAATTTCCTTCGTAGACCGCCAAGGTCAAAAGACAACCATACTAAATTGAGTAAAACCAGTCAGAGTGGCCCCCTTTGTTGTAAAGTAGAATCATGAAAACTTTAACTAAATTACTTTTATTGCTAAATTCTAAAAGGGATGGAATTTAATTAAAATAAAATCATGAAAGTTTAATTAAAATATTTTATTGTTAAATTTGAAAAAGGAATGGAATTTAATTAAATTATGAAAAGCTTAATTGAATTTTTTTTATTTGTGAAATTCTAAAGAGTGATGGAATTATGGAAGATATTTTTGTTTTAAATTAATTACAGAAATGACAAAGGTCTGATACACAGCCGTGATATTATATGAATTAATTACTCTTCTTTTTTTATTTTTATTTTATTCTTAAAATCGATTATTTTATTCTTTACTATTCAAAAATAATAATAATAATACGTAAATAAATAAATTTACTATTCAAAAAAATAAATAAGTAAAAATTGATTATTAAGGAAAATGTTAAATTCTATTCAAGTAAAAGACTCGGTTAGAGATAGGTCTCAAAAGCAGAGTACATTGAACCTTTCCAGGAAAACAGACCTCCCGCCATAAGCCTCGCCTGCCACCTTGCGACACATTGCATTAAATTCTTGACTTTCTTGTAAACATAAGCCGAACTTAAGCCCGAGAAATATTCCTTTTCCCTTTTGAGACAAAATTCGCCGCTGAGAAAAAAAATTCAGTATTGATATCCTTTCGGCAAAGCCCTGACAGAATTATAGTTTTCTGCCCGGATTCCAAAGTCTAGAAGGATAGGAATCCAAGCCCTATCACCTCTTTATTAGATCTTCGGTGAGAAATAAGGATTCAGTGTGGGAGATTGTTTATAATAACTCCCTCATGCATCCGAATGGGTGGCAGTTAAATCGCAGATGTTTTGAACAGTCAGATCCTATGTCAGCACCACGTGACAAGCGAAAAGACATATATTGTCATCTTTCTGTCGGTATAGAGAGTTTTGCACATTTTGTGATGTCATCTGTTTATTCTAATTTGATTGGACGAGGGAGATTAGATTATAGTAATATGGCAAACCTTTAACCAATGATAACTTAATAAGTTGGAAAATTTTGGCCTGATGCTTTCTCCAAGAGGCATTTAAAAACAAGAGTTGGAATAATGAGAGAGATAAAAAAATTGAGACTAGGATGAAAATAATTTTTTAAGAAAAGAAGGAGGAGAGCGTCTTCTGAATCCTATCAAAACATTCTCCAAGCAATAAAAGCCTAAGTGGCGTCGGAGAAAATATTTTAAGGGGAATCCCCTGCTTTCAGCGGAACTCTAAAAGTGATCCATGGCTTTGCATAGCGTTTGTCATGTAGGGCTGTACGAAGAAAATTTGCTACTCGTGGATTTAAAAAATGCAGCAACATTCCAGCCTTCGGCAGTTCCGGTAAAAAGTAACCAGCAGCCCCCGTCCAATATGATGTCGTACCGGTCAAAAACATTCAGGTGATGTCCGGAAGAAGGCTTGTAATTAAATGTTCCGTGTGCCCAGCAGCGACCCTCCTGATCTACAATATAGCAAAAAAATGGAGCAACATAAAGAACCCTTTCTTATACAACTTCTAAAATTCGTATTTGCATTTTGTTTATTGGGTAGATTAATCCAATATTTGAACTATCTACCAGCTTATAAAAAGGGACCAATCCGGAAGATTAATGAAGTGCCAAGCTTTTATTTTTCATAAATGTTTGTTAATGTCCGCTTATTAATAATACATCAAACTTCAACCTAAATTGTGTGATAAATTAAGAATTAAAATTCTACAGCTAATGTCTCTAATTCATGGTATTATACTCTGAAATTTGTCATGTTCACTGGGGATTTTCTCTTAATTGTTGTAAAATATCAATTTAGAAATAGATGTATGAGTGTAAGTAGATAAAAGTGAAGGAAAGTTATCATTCTTTAATATATAAGCATGAAAGCTGTGAACAAATCATTTATGTGGTATAAAAATATTGTGTAATTTCCTTTTTACTTTCTCGTATACGAAGTATACAAAGAGAAAGTATTGTAATCGTCAAAAAATTCGAACTCGAGATTTTGACGATTCTCCACGTTTTAGACCTCCCTGAGTCCGAAAAACACAATTTTGGAATTATGTCTGTCTGTGTGTGTGTCTGTGAACACGATAACTTGAAAACTATTAGAGATACGGGGATGAAATTTGGTATGTGGTCTTTAAACATAATTTGTAGGTTTCTATCAAATTTTGGACAAAATCCGTCAACAGGAAGTCTGTCTGTCTGTATGTTCGGGGTCATGCGAACGCTATAACTCAAAAACTTGAAAAGCCAGATGGATAAAATTTTATACACAGTTTTATCGTCATGAATGTAGGTCCATATAAAATGTTGGGCCAAATCCGTCAAAGGGTTGATTGTCTGTCGGTCTGTATAATCGCATACTTGTTCAGTTTTTAAACTAACTCCCTGCGCATGCCTACTAGTGGCAATGCCTGTGCAAGGAAGGGACGCTCCGAAACTTGGCAGTTTGCCAAAAACAAATTCTGGAGTGATTTTGTAAGGAAGCAAACATTTAGGGAGTCTCGCCAGGTCCTGTTGCGCAAAAGAATGAGCAGAGGATTTGAATTTGTTTTGATCCTTCAAACCACGCGTGGTTCCAACTTTGATTTACTTGCGACGGAAGTTTATTTGACGTCTTTTATTATTCTAGTTTTCTCTACATGTGTTAGGAGTATACGAGAAAGTTTAGGGGAGACCACTCCCGCTGGTTACTTTCTCGTATACGAAGTATACAAAGAGAAAGTATTGTAATCGTCAAAAAATTCGAACTCGAGATTTTGACGGATCTCCACGCTTTAGACCTCCCTGAGTCAGAAAAACACAATTTTGGAATTATGTCTGTGTGTCTGTCTGTGTGTGTGTGCCTGTGTGTGTGTCTGTGTCTGTGTGTGTGTATGTCTGTGTGTCTGTCTGTGAACACGATAACTCAAAAACTATTAGAGCTACGGGGATGAAATTTGGTATGTGGTCTTGAAACATAATTTGTAGGTTTCTGTCAACTTTTGGACAAAATCCGTCAACGGGAAGTCTGTCTGTCTGCATGTGCGAGGTCATGCGAACGCTATAATTCAAAAACTTGAAAAGCCAAATGGATAAAATTGTATACACAGTTTTATCGTCATGAATGTAGGTCCGTATAAAATTTTGGGCCAAATCCGTCAACGGGCTGACTGTTTGTCGGTCTGTATAATAGCATACTTGTTCAACTACATGCGCATGCGTAAATGCCTGTGCAAAGAAGGGATACTCCGAAAACTTGGCAGTTTGCCAAAAACCAATTCTGGCGGCGAGATCTTGTAAGGAAGCAAACATTTAGGGCGTCTCGTTTTACTTGCGTATTGGAAGCAATCTCTGCGCATGCGCAAGCTATTCTCCTGTTTTCTTCTCCGCACGCGGAACTTGCATTGCTCGAGTTTGATAAAAAAATAAATATTGCGAAGTTTTAATACATACGTATCTTTTTGAATATGATTCTTCAGCTCAATATTTTACTATCACTATAATCAACAATGAAAAACCTTCTGATAGTCATTGCATTCTGGGTTACAGTTGGTTCGAACTTTTTATCAACGCAGGGGGAAGGGAAATGACAAATGATTGAAAAGTATACGAGAAAGTGTAGGGGAGGCCACTCCAGTTGGTTACATGAAGGTTTTAACTTTTCAGCATGATGAGAATAATTTAATTTGTAAATAATGTAATGTAAAATTTTATACATCAAAAATATAAAGTTCAAAACGTTAAAGAATCTTTAATGTACATTTATTGTGCATTTAAGATTAAATTATTTATATGGTATGAATCAAAAAGGGCTATAGTAATGCTGATTTGTATATATGTATATCATGATTTATGCCTAATTGAATGTGAAAAGGAATCCATGCAATAGCTGTTTACATTAAATGAAATTGGAGAGTAACTAAGATAATTACTAAGAATGTTGTCGTAAAAATGGATTGATGTCAGTGTATCTATACCATATATTTTAACAAATGTGTATTGCTCATAAGTGTCTTGTCACCTGTTTTATACGAATAATTATCCAGATAAGATGAAATGAAGTTATGCATGTTCAGTTTTTATTTATAAATGATTGAGTAATTATTAATAAAAATATCAAGATAACCATAATGAAGGAACATTTTGTAGGGATAACATTTCTAAAAATTTTAAATATCAATTAAAAAAAATTGGAGGTGGCTACTTATAAAATCTATTAAAATGTTAAATTAGTTTGAGGAAGAAATTAAAGGAAAATATTGTTTTTTTTTTATATGAAGATGAAGGTATATATATATATTGAATTTGTACAAGAATAGGGTCGACCTTAATACTGATTATATCTTATAAAAAGTTAGAATGTTGATGTCATAGCATTTGAAAATTTTTATGTCAGTGATTTTATGTGTAGGTGTGTGGTATATTTGATTAATAAACTAGTTAGCTTAAGAATTTTGGCTATGTTTCTCTTATCAAACATTTAAGCACTGTGTAAGATTATGAATCTGATTATTGCATGTTTAATTACTTTTAACTATAACACAATGCAATTAGATTAATAAATTTTGCTCATGCTATAAATCTAAAATAATTTGATCTGATAACTTACAGAAATAAAATATCAAAGTAAAACTTAATGATCAATTGCCTGTTGCTATTTGTCAGTATTAAATTTTCACTCATTGATGAAATAAAGTATGAGATTTTACTCAGCTTATGAGATGATAGATGAATTCTAATATTGGAGTATTGTAGAAGGTCTATCTATAGATGGTGGATAAAGATATATTAATTGTTTATGCAACTTAGTACTCTGTTAACATGTTTTGAATGAGTAAAGAATTGCAAAATTATTTATATCAGTCAGAATTGAGATATGCAACAGATGTAAGATATATCTAAGTGAAGTGATATATATAGTGAAGTGATTTGTTTAAATGAAAATTCTAATATAATGTTAATAGTTATGAGCATTTGCATTTTAGAGTAAACATAAATAAACAAGTAAAATATCAAATTATATTCACAACACTTCGTATACTTCTCAAAAATTTGTCATTTCCCGTCCCCCTGCGTGGATAAAAAATTTGAACCTACTGTAACCCAGAATGCAATGACAATCAGAAGGTTTTTCATTGTAGATTATAGTGATTATAAAATATTTAGGTGAAGAATCATATTCAAAGAGATGCCTATGTATTAAAACTTAGCAATATTTATTTTCTATCACACTCTAGCAATGCGTGAGCAAGCGAAAACAAAACAGGAGATAAAACGAATCTTTCACACACTTCCACTCTTGCCGGCGCAAGGACAAAGTGATGTAATCCTTCCGCGCGTCAGAGATTCAGAGGCGGCCCGAGGCCCGGGCAAATCGGGCAACTGCCCGTGGCGCCAAAGCTGGAACGTAAAGTAGAGAAAAAAATGGTTTGATTGACATGAGAGCTCCGGTGAAAACGGCAAACATTTTCCTTTCATTTTGGCGCCCCCTCTTCTGTTTTTCCTAAAGGCGCTCGGCTCAAGCCTCTAGACCCTGTATAGGTCTCAAAATCTGTTCCACGAACATCAGGCCATGAAATTTGGTGGGTCATTCACAGGTCCGACTGTACCCACGGGCAACCTGATCCTAGGGGATCGGGTTGACCGGTGCTGTTCGGTCGACTCAACTGTGCCCCCTCCTCAACCAGCTTTCAAAACGGCAAAGATCGTGCCCTCCCTGCTCTAATTTCCCTAGAATGGCTTTCTCCCACACTCTCCCTTCTTCATTTCGTGGTTTTTCCTTTGGTCCGAGAGGCCTGTTTCGCTTAACCGACTATCGTATTTTAGTTTTATGGCATAGTGGGCCGAAAAAATATTAAACCGGATAAAAATGTAACTTTTCCCTTGGTCCACACCATTTCTAATCGAATTCTTATTTTGACGAAACGTTTTGGCACACTGTGTTGACAGAAAAACTGGTGAATGTCACGCTTTATTTTTATTCTGAATAATAGGCGTCTATTTTGAAAAAAAAATCATCGAAATAGAAAATATTGAATCCAGGGAGGTCTGTCAACAACAGTTGAATTTAGATCTTTAACTTCAGAAAACTTTAAGTACGAAAAAATAACTTATTATTCGAACCAAGAACAAAAAGTTACTGTGAATTCAACTTCACAGGTAATTTTGTTATAATGATTCTGGTATGATATTTTAAAATTTTCAGAATTAAATATCCATTCGAAAAATATAAATTTTCGATATTCACATTACTAACACTGTCAATTGTACAAAAATTCTAAATATTAAAATCCCATATATGAAATTTTAGTTATTTTTTAAAAATTATATTTATACATATTACTGAGCAGAAATCTTAAAAGTGCTCAACTTGTTAAGTTATATCAAAAGTTGTGTTGGTTTTGCAGGAACTTTTTTGTGCGATTTCTGTATGATTATTCAAAAGAACTTAACTCATATGATTTTGATAAGCTAGATAATCACTATTTAACAAGTTAGCTCGTTTACCATGACCAAGTGAGAGAGCATGCAAAGTTACAATTACTTGAACCAGAAGCAGTAGAACATTTGAAAACGTCTTAAGATGTGAAGAATCTAGCAATAAACAAGACGCCAAAACTAGTTTTCAAACCGAAAATATAGACAACAGTACTGAGAGTAATAAGGTTTGTTGGATTTTAACATAAACATTACTCTTGAAAAGATAATATTCAAACTGTTTTTTGAAAAATCAAATTTGCGCGTATAAAGTTCCCATTACATTTCTTGCAAACATCAGAAAGTTCCAAACATTGGAAGAAAAATTGTAAAATTAAAAATTATTTCACAGAAATTTTATTTTTTTGTTTCCTGATAAGTTTGTGATTTAAAAAAAAATTGTAACACAACTAAAAAAAAGTAATAAATAAAAGTTTCACATCGATAAGCAAGATATATGGTCAGTCCCGATTACCAAATAGGTAATGTAGGCAACTGCCTATGGGCCCTGCAACTTTGGGGAGGCCACCGATATTATTATTTTTTAAAATTATTTTCAGGGCTTCCATTTGATTTACAAGAAGTGTGTTCTAGTACTTACTGAACTTAAAATCTAGTGTCGTTTAAATTCAGAACATTATTCTTGGAATATTTTTAATGTTTTCGAATTTATTAGCAGATCAACGGTTACATGTCAACAGTCCTGGGATACTTTGTACTAGAATATTCAAATTGTATTAAAAAGTTTTGTAATTTTTTAACCATTTTATTTAAAATTGCTTTTAAATTTAATTTTTTTATATTCGAGATTTAAAACATTCTTTTGAAGATTAGCAGCAAAGAAATGTTTTATTTCAATTTGTCATATTGTTTGTTGCGCAAAAACTGCTTATTTAGATATTAAATTTAAATCAATAAAGTTATCTGGTTTTGGAAGTTGGGGTGGGGCCAGAAACTTACATTTATACTGCCCTCCGAAGCGTAAAAGGTGTATCTCATTTTTTTTTAATTTTCAGATTTTTCCTACTTAGTAATGTTTGTGAGCTGCCCGATATTATTCCTAAGAAAAAAGGCCGTATCTTATTAAAGAATAGTAGAAAACCACTAAAGAATTATGCGTATCTTATAAAAATAACGCAGTGGATTTTTCTGACTCTACCAGTAACTGTTGTTACTGGCGAGAGAAGTTTTTCGAAACTGAAACTGATTAAAACATATACAGTGGCTCCCAAAAGTGGTCGTACACTTACGATTTTCAATGAAATAGGGCTCTATCCATTAATTAAAATTAATATTTCAGAATAGGTATTTAATAATAAGATCTATAATCTATTCTTAACAAATCTACATGAAATATTTTTAAAACGTAGTAAAACCTTATTTTTAAGAAATCAATAATCAAATAGTAACAAAAACTTTATCTCACAAAAGTCTTCGTACACTGAAATATTTTCGGATAAATTCATAATTTAAATTGTCGTCTGTCGCTTTATTTTTATTTTTGCATTGTGGTGGCATTTAAAAAATCGTTTGACTTTAATTTTTGCTTGCTTACACCGTAATATTCTATTTATTATTTAAAAATGGCTCGTAGTCGTAAAGAAACAACAATCAGCATTCGAAAATTGATTATTTTTCATCATAATAGTGGTAAATCAGTTCGAAATATTGCTAAATTAGTTAATTTATCCCATTCTACAGTGCATTATGTGATAAAACGCTTTAAAGAAGAAAATCGGGTCGAAAACAAGTTAAGAAAAGACCGACCGGCAAAGTTAACAAAACGTGATCAGAGATTTAAATAATTAGAAAATTTGTGAAAAATCCACGTTTGAGTGCTTTAAATGTTTCTGCAAAATTTAATGAAAGATTTTCTACTTCAATTTCACCTGAAACTGTTCGATGAGTTCTCAGAGCAGCTGCCAGTAGAAAAATATTGTTAGAGCGAAAACAGAAAACTTAGGTTCTTCTCTGTGGCTTAAGCTTTCCTTCTCAAAATGAATGTTAAATAAACCCGAAACGTATTGGAATAATGTCTTATTTGCAGATGAAAGCAAATTTAACACTTTTGGTTCCGTTGGATGTATAATGGTATGGACTAGGTAATTTGGTATTTATTGATGGCATAATGAATCATGCTCTTTATTTAAATATTTTAAGAGACAATTTAAAATTATCAGCCCAAAATTTTGGTATTGGAAATAATGTTTTTTTTTTTTTTTTTTTTTTTTTTTTTAAATCAAGATAACAATCCTAAGCACACGGCTCTTAGCGTTCGCCTCTGGTGTCTCTACAATTGTCCACAAAATTTGAAAACACCACCTCAATCTCCAGATTTAAACCCAATAGAAGATATTTGGAGAGAACTGGAGGTTAGAGTACGAAAACGCGACATTAAAACGAAAAGCGAACTAAAAACAGTAATGATGGAAGAATGGATGAACATTGATGCAGAAATTACCGCAAAAACTAGTAAATCTATTCCCAAACATTTAAAAGCTGTTGTGGATGCTAAAGGATATCCTACTAAATATTAATTTAACTAAAAATTAGAATATTTACTAATATGTAGAGATTTTTTTTAAAGTGTACGAAGACTTTCGTGAGATAAAGTTTTTGTTACTTTTTGTTTATTGATTTCTTAAAAATACAGTTTTACTACGTTTTAAAAATATTTCATGTAGTTTTATTAAGAATAGATTATAGATCTTATTATTAAATACCTATTCTGAAATATTAATTTTAATTAAAGGACAGAACCCTATTTCATTGCAAATCGTAAGTGTACGAACACTTTTAAGAGCCACTGTAAATTGCACTCTTAAATGCTAATCGGGGGAAGTAGGAGCAGATGTTAAATTTTTATTTCTATACTTACATTTTTTTTCTGCTTCGCATATCTCAAATGACGATTTAAGAAGAAGCATATGTTAAATTTTTATTTCCATACTTTCGCTTTTTCAAGTCAGCCAAAATTCTCTCCTCACTTTACGAACCTCGGAGTAATGGATTTAAGTTGTGTAAAGGATTGCTTATCAGAGAGATGTCGACGCGAAGTATAATCTTCGCAGTAGGGTCACTCAAGTCGATAATGTCTGATATTTTACCTCGAAAACGCATCTTTTAGACATTTTTCACTGGTTTTTCATATTTTACTGATTTCTTTCACTATTTCTCTACGCTTTCTATCGTTATCACTCTTCTATTTAATCGTCATCGTTCCCAACATACTACACTTTCCTGGCAACAGCCAAAGTTAAGCACGAAACTTGTAACTCGATGCGCTGTTTACACCCCTTCAATGCCAGTCTGTACCGTCGCTCTCCACAAACACTGCCACGCCAACATCCGTCCTTCTGGTACGTAAAATTTATTCTTACTTTGCTATAATGCTATATCACATCGTTGTTTTAATTATTCAAACTCCTCTATGTGTTTTTGGTTTGACATTAGGGATGAAAATCCGTGTTTTAGGCCTTATGGCGTAACTGATTGCAAGAAAATGTCAAAATTCTTATATTTTAGCAATTCACAATAACTTTATCCCCTGAAGAAACGTTATTGTGCTTTAATTGCACTTTTCATTTTACGATTTATACTGTATCTACCACAGCACTTTTGGAACTGTAGCTTTTAGCGCATTCATTGCGTATGTGATATATATATATTTCCATCTGATATTATTCGCATTTTTATCTTTATTCCGATATATTTTCCAATTCGTTTTTACATAACTTTTCGAATTTGATATGAAAGTTTGTTATTTTATTTTATTTTATTGTATATATATATACAGTGGAGTCGCCCTATAACGAAATCGCTTGGTTCCAGTTGAAAAATTCGCTATAGAGAAAATTTCGTTATACGGAGATTACAGATTTTAGCAGTTATTTAAGTAAATGTTAAAAACCTTTTATTAGGTGCGATAAGTTCAAAAGTATTTAATTATGACTTTCAATTAAAAATGAAGTAATATATATATTATAAATTTGTTAAAATTATACTAATTTTTATTGTATAAATAAAATGCTCAAAATTGAAGACAATTCACCAATTTAGAGAATAATATGTACTAGTATGTATTTACGTTTATTTTACTTGAAAAATTCCGTTATTTTACATTGCTTTGCATTTCGTAATGTTAAATTTTCATAAAAATTTTCACATTTTATGAGTGAGCTAAAAATATAGTCGGGGACATTTTCTTCCATTTGGAAAGCTCTTTTAATGGTTTCGAATGATTGTAGCATTTCAGTCCTATGTGGTTTTGGCTGTATCACGTCTTCATTTTCGGAATAACTGTCATTTTCCTGGCCTTTATTGTTACCCATTAAACTTTTCAAAATCTCTTCATCTGTAGGATATGAAGCAGTTAACATTTCTGCGTTCACTTCTAAAATGTCGGAGAGAGTTGCATCATCTGTTATTCCTCCATTCCCTTGTACTGTTTTCCATTTATCTTTCAAGGCGGCCAAGATCGCATCTTCATCATCGGAATCACTGTCATCTGTCTGATTACTGAAGCCTCCTCTTTTAAAGCAATTGCGGATTGTTTTAGCAGTTGCATCAAATTTCCATACTTTATAAAGTTCTGCAATTGCTTTTCGAAGATCGATGTTTTCTTGAACTGTTTCATTTTTTTCAATTGCACTAATAATTTCTTACAAGATTCTTTTCCTATAGTGCATTTTTAAATTTAATTATTCCGAGAACCAGGGGCTGCAAATTTTTGTGCAGTTTGAAGGAAAGAAAATGACACTAACATTTTTTAGATTTTCTCCACAATCTTTTGAATGAATTGGATATTTGTCGATTAATTAAGCAATTTTACGATGTTGTTTGTCCCATTTGCTTGTCCAATGCTTTCAACCATCTGTCAAAAATTTCAGACGTCATCCACGATTTTTTGTTGAATTCGTATTTAACTTCTAAAGATTTTATTCCTTTGAAGCACCTTGGAGATTTACTTTTGGCAAAAACAAGCATCTTTAACTTTTCCTCGCCAGTAATGTTGGTACATAACAAAATTGGGAATCTTTGTTTGCTTTTCTTTCCTCCGAAACATTTGTCTCCTTTAAAAGCTAGTGTTTTTATAGGGAGACGTTATCGCTGGGATGAACAATGCGAGTGGTTGTACGTGTGAGCGATTTGTTTGCACAGAAATTAGCAACTTTCTTCAAAAATGACAAAAAACGAAAAGATAAACGCCTGAAAAAATTCGTTATAGGGAGACAACCACTTCGTTATATGGAGAATATTTTGAATGTTTTTTAACATTCCGATTCAAAATTTCGTTATAGGGAGAAATTCGCTGTAGGGAGATTCTATTGTATATATATATATATATATATATATATATATATATTAAAAATTGAAATATTCATTTTAATAGACAGTTTTTCCAATTTTCAAATATTTTCTAGATAACTAAGTGTATTACATTTATTAACTGGTTTTGAGATTTTTAATTAAAATTCTTACTAATTCTTTAATTTCATAATTAATTATTTCATTTGGTCAATTTTGTAGTTTCATAGTTGGAAATCTTGTTGTGGCAATATGTGATGTCAGGATAAGTGGCGGTATATATTAAAAGTGTTGAATCCTGATAAGGATAGGTAGAGACACTGATTATTTAAAGTTTAATGAATAAGTATGGGTATTTTATTGAAAGATGTATTTATTGTTTTTAGTGCAATATAATAGTGCAATATATTGTTGTTTTACATATTTTTTATCTTGAATTTTAGTCCTTTCCATATAGTTATGTTTTCTAGTTAGGGTTAGTGTATGATTTTTCTTCCTAAATTCTTTCATTTTAGGGTAAATTACCCTGTGTGTTTTTTCAACAACTATAGTAACAGGGATGATTTGTACAGCAAAATTAATTTAACCTAGCTTAAGCTTATCCACAGCCAAGCTGCTATATTAATTGTTGAAAACTCCATATATATGGTTTGCCTTTTTTCAATACTTTTAATAACAACAGAGTTTTTGACATGTTGACATAAATGTTTAAATTTAATTTTTGTTCATGTATCTATAGTATTTTCAATTCTTTAGATTTTGTTTTAGATTTGGCTGTATTGTTTAAATTATGAATTTCTAGTATAGGATTGGCTTCATGATATGTCTTGTTTACTTTGTTTATGTAAGATCATATATAACAAGTTATATTTAGATTTATATTATATATATTGCACTTGCAGTCCTGAAATTTTTCACACAGGTAGTACTAATGGTGAATCAATGCACCTTGAAGCCCGATTTTTAAAATTCAATCTAGAAAATTTTTATTTAATATTTTGTGATATTTTGAGTAATTTTTCATACTCATTTCTCCATTGCTTTTTTTCTAATAATTGTATCAAGAGAATAGATACATTATAAGAAAAAACAAACAATTTGCGTTCTAATGAAGTTTATTTTAAACGTCTAAAAGTTTGATTTAAACGAAAAAGCTCTCTAATTTTAATAAATTTTTAAAAATATGTTTTTGGTATAATTTACAACAGCACTTTTCATTGTTGCAACGCAATTCAAAGAGTTTTCATTTTTTAAACAAATATTTAATATTTATTTTATCTCATCAAAATTTTGTGGAATCTGTAAACCAAGCTCTTTTGAGATATTATGTATATTAATCTATACTTATAAAAGGTACTGTTTGTGTGTGTGTGTGTGTGTGCGATGTTTAAACTAAAAATATTGCACTTGCAGCCTTGAGATTTGGCACACAGGTAGTCGTAATGGTGACTCAATGCAGTTCGAAACCCAAATTTTAAATTTTAATCTAGAAATTTTTTATTTCATGTTTTGTATTATTTTTTGCACGTTTTTGGCCGATCCATGAGAAATAATGATCATAGAAAAAAACCAATCGATGCACCATTAGATAGAGTAAAAAAATTATCGTTTTAATGACTTCCCTATTCATGAGCGACACCCCACTGTAATTCATCTAAGCGCCCACCTTGAAAATGGTCAGAGAGTCTACTTCACGACAGAAAATGCTTCTTAGCGTGCCCAACTACCTGAGGAAGCAACTCTCACATCTTTCTTCAGACTTTGCGCCTAAGATGAATTTGTACGCACCCTACTGCACAATGAAGTACCCAAGTACTACACTTGGAACAATGGAAACAAAACATGGCAACTTCGAAAACTAGGGCAGGCTGTACTGGAAAAAGCAGAAATAGGATCCAGCGATGCTCTTGGGCGGGTGTACACTGTCCGTAGACGAATGTCAAAGAAGTTATATTTGTCTTTATTTTTTCAGGTGTATTGGTTGGTCCGTTTGAAATCATTTAAAATTTCATTCGGTTTACATTCTTTAACATTTTACTTGAAGGAACCATTCTTATATATCCTAAAATTGTTTTTTTCAAAAGTAATGGTTTATTTGGTAATGTAACTTAATGAATTTTAAATCATTTCTTTGGATTGCTTTAATTCAAAATATATAATGTCGCCTATTAACTATTTAAAACAGGACCCGAACATTTTATAGTGGCAGCCTAACTGAATTATTACTCCATTTCATCGGGCAAACCAAATGGTTGTACCGAGAATCTATAATTTTTTTTTTACTCAGTTTAAATTCTAACAGCATTGTTTGCACAAACTTTATAATTCCATTGTTGCTTTTTTTAAAACTTATCTTCACTTAAAGTTGTTGCTGCGAAGAAAAATAAACGGACGAAATCAATAATTATAATAAACGGGATAATGAAAATTAAATCATTAAGCAAACAATTTGGCAGAATTTTAAAAAACTTTCCAGCTTCGCAGTCTACGACAACAAAGGGCCCTGCTGTCTTATGAGCCTTGCGAAGGGGCGAAATTGTAGTAATTTAAATTTTTAACTTTCTTTAATTATTTTTAATGTTACTTCATTTTTAATTACTTCTACTTCCATCTTAAGAAGCGCTCTTCTACTTTCACTTCGAGTCACGAGTCTTTTCAGGGGAATACCCGTTTTTCAGTATATAATCTCTCTGCACATTGTTAACTGCCCTTTTTTGCTCTGATTTTAACTGCAGCGACAGAGCACGGCCGGAGTTGTCCGCAAGAATGATCATGGAGTGGGCTCTTGAAATATGATCTAAGTTGCTAAAATAACCTGAACACCTTTGCAATGAACTTATGAAGTTTGAATAAAGAAAATCTTACGTTAATCGTCCGTGGAATCTTTTTGAAAATGCCCCTACAAACACTCTAAAATTGAAGATGTTATATTACAGATCCTTTGAATGGGTACCTTGACCACTTTAAAAATTACATTTTTCTAAAATGAGGCATCATGAGTGAACATACTAAATGTGTAGTCCTAAAACGTAATTAGAAACGTAAAGATTAATTATATAAAAACGTAAAAGATTAATTATATATTAGATCAGAATTTCTCAAACCAAGTGAGGTTGCTAGAAAAATACTTCAAAATTCTAACTGAATCTTCGTTTTTAAGATTCTTAAACATTCTTCAGCAAAAATAATTAAGAAAATCATGTTGACTTAAAAGATTCTGCCAAAATTTGTTCTATAAATGTTTGAAGTGTACTTCCTGTTAATTATATTTAATTCATGCTTCATTTCTATATGTTCAAATTTTGGGATCGTGACAAAATTTTCCGTCGGAAATTAGGTCGCAACATTTTTTTCACGTGATAAGGGGCTACGAGTAGAAAATGTTTAATAAGCTATTTACTATACTTTATTATGAATGCGATATTTTTTCCATAACTGTTCAGTTTTTGCTTCTAAAATTTTTATCCATTTGTGCATCCATTTGTTTATAATAAGCATGAAATACGATTGAGAGAGGTATGACATAACTGCAAGTCATCTGATGAGAAAACAGCAGTCCACAATGAAATTTTTTAAAGATATAAATATGTTATTTACAGTGACGCTTAACATTTTCTAAAATGCGTGCCTGTATACGCTAGCAAAAACACCATAAAAATATAATCAAATTTCCATCAATTTTTTGCGCGTAATTTCTAGCGATTTTGAGAGCATATTTAGGAAATTTACAAGCGAAGTAAATAATCATATATTTCACAGAAACCAGTGTGTCGGACGGTTTGACTTTGACAATGACAGTAAAATAATTTATTTTAAGACTTTAAAATAGTAATAGCGTAGATGAAACTTTAGATAAAAAAACGACAGGAAAATTACAGATTATTATTCCTTCATTTTCGATATCGTTTTTGCAAGACTCTTTCCACATGAGTTACATGTTCGTTAAAAAAGCAGAAGTAACATCGTCTGTAGAATTTTATCACGTTTTAAAAACTTTCATGACCATCCAACGCTTTATTTCATTTTTAGCAAGATTTACAAATAAAATTCGTTTAGATTTAAAGATCGTAAATCGCTATAGCTTATTGAAAATTGTATTTTTTCGTCAATTAAAGCAAATACTTTTATGATATATTTTGTGTCAATGACATAATCAGCCTCATTATCAATAATTTTTTGCCACATTGTGGGACAAATTTCAATTCCTTATCTGTAGAGTAAAGATAGTCTTTAATGATAATAATAATAAAAAAAAAACTGGAAATTCCATTTCTGACTTCTGAAACATTTCGAAATTTTTTCACCCATGAAATCGCCTCAATGGCCTCTCTGAAAATGACCTCAATATATGGTAATCAGAGGGTGCGATGTCAGGTGATAAGATAAGCAATAAGATGGGGGGGGGGAAGTAATAACTTCCATTCGAATTCTTTGATTTTATTCAGAGGCTTACTTTCTGCGTGTGGTCAGCTTTGCCATGATGTAGAATGATATCTTTTCTATTAACAAGAGCTGAATACTTTTCAATCCAAACTTGGTTTACTCGATGTAACTGTTCACAATAAAATTCTGCAGTTATAGTTGAACCCGGTTATAGGTACTCAAAGTGAATTATGCCCTGAGTATTTCACTAAAAAGACATCAGTACCTTTTTAGGCTGTAAGCCTGTTGACAGCCATTATCTTTTATTTTTGGGTTGTCATAAAAGACTCATTTCTCATTTCTAGTTATCCCAAGATCACGAAATTCTTATATATTATGCCTTTGAAACAACAAATTACAAGCAATTGAACGATTAGCTTCGTTTTCTTCAGGCAGAGTGTGGGAACCCAAACACCTTCTATGTTAACTTTATCAATCTGTTTCAAACATTTTTAAATGGTCTACTAAAGTATTTTAAGTTTATTTGAAAACTATTCGATCATTTCGCAAGGATTTACTTCCACTTCCACCCATTAAACATTATTATCTGGAGACCAATGGTCTTCCTGAAAAATGCGAGTCACCAAGACAAATATTGGCCAACCTGCACCTAGCATTTACGGACATCTAATGCAATTGGATAAACAACACAAGCATCTTTTATAGCTTTTGTTGCATTAATACCTTTCCGAAATTCAAATTACGAACAATGCTGTATATGCAACTTTTATGGTTTTGGGCTTGATATTTCAAACAGTGATATTGTGAAAATGAAATTGTTCTGTAAAACAAAAGAAAAGAAGTGACTTTCACTTGCAAAAATATATTGCACAACTTATGCGTACGCAATATACTGATAAGAATGAGAAAAAAAAAATGTTGAAATGCGCTGATACGACATTACTTTTCTCGTGCCTCTAATACTTACTTATTGTACTTCCTTGTAAAATACTTTTATCTCGGTACCTTTCGAATATCTTCTCGAACCCAGGACTCTACGGCCACGAACCCCAAAAGAAGACGGAAAACAGAACTTCTGTTTATGTCGCTGTATTCGGCACATTAAACGGATCATTTCCAGATATTTAATGAAAAATGACTTTTCATGAGAGACTAAACTAAATTTGTGTTATAGAGAAGAGGAAATTTCACACAGATGATCCGATTAAAGTGTGAATATTTTGCCAAACCGCATATCTAGTCTACCATTTTTTATAAGTCTGCATGTTCATCTACGAGCTAAGTAAAATTCCTTTCACTATACCTTCGCTGCATATTATTGCTTCGGCTATTTTAATCTGAAAAATAGAATGAAACCAGATGCATTAAAATTAATGATAATTACTTTGCTTCTTAAGAAGTCAATCAAATCGCACTTAGGTTAAAAAATTAATAAAATGTTTCCTTTGTTACAAGTACCAAGTTTCTATCATTAAATTATCACTATTTCTGTTTGTCAACAACAATTTGTTCATATTTGAAATCAGGGAGATTGCAACACTTCAAAGTTATTCAGAATTTTACATCTAAACAAGCAAGAAACTGTATATGAAAGGATAATAGAGAAATAAGGAAAGTAATACGTGCTTGAACCTCGTGCGTTGCCACTGGGTAAAGTAAAGGATAACGTTGGAAATGATAACAAAAAGACTTGTTGTTTATTTAATGATAAGATAAAGATTATCTGGTGCTTTGTGACACGAAAAGTCTTTTTTTCAAACGATTTAAATAAATATCTTGTATTTTGAAATAATGATTTTTTAAAGAACTAAGTAATATAGTATTTAGATAAGTAGCACTATTTAAGATTTAAAAACAAAGAGTAAAAAAAAAAAAAAATAGAGGAAAGTTGCGATGCCTTTTGAACTGTTTTACAGTGAAAGACCAAAGATTTATAGAAAACTCCAATCTTATTCTTGTTCAGCATACACAACGTTTTGGTTTTAGTTAAAATCCTGATTTTATTACTTATAATCTTGCACACATATACACATCACAAACGCACAATAAGAGAAGTCTTATCGAGTTAATTAGATTGGTAACCACTTCTACTCGACGGTGGGGAAAGCGGAAGCTATCCTTATTTTCGAAGCGATGTCCACTTTAACTTCCTAATATTCATGCGCGATAGAAGAATCGGGATTCAGGTCACGGAGTCACTTAACGATGGCTTCCTGGACTTCGGCATCAGTTCTGAAATGGCAACCTGCCAGGTGCTTCTTCAATAGTCCGAAGAGATGAAAATCAATCACTTGGTGCGAGGTCTTGGCTGTAGGGAGGGTGTTTCAGTGTCTCTGTGGTGGACGTGCTCGATAGTTCTGCACACCTGTTTCGTGATCTGTTCTCGCACCAAGTGATTTTAATCTCTTCGGACTGTTGAAGAAGCACCTGGCAGGTCGCCATTTCAGAACCGATGCCGAAGTCCAGGAAGCCGTCGTTAAGTGGCTCCGTGACCTGAACCCTGATTTCTTCTATGTGGGTTTCGATAAATTGGTGCACCTATGGCCCAAATGCTTCAACAACTATGGTTACTATATGGAAAAGTAATATGTACCAGTGTCTTTCTACCTTTATCTATCTCTTTGATTTCGTGAATAAATCTTTTCTCTCAGAGGACTTGTTACCTTACTTTTTGAACCCCCTACGTACATTACATGACAAATCTAAAGTAAATATTTTATGCTTAAAATCATACACATAAAATAGAAAAAAAATCTAATATATGCAATCTTTTAAAGTACTTAGATACTTTTTAGTTAGGAATCTCACTTTACACTTAAGCTATGAAATGTTATGATTTTTTAAAATAGAGTTTAAATATTTGATGAACATCTAGTGCTCGGTAATTTATATCAGTTATTTGCAATCTATTTCTCGATAAATACCATCTATGCTTAAGAAATTATATACAGAGAAAGATATTTCTCTTCTTTTCTGATTGCTTATTTCACACCCGTTCTATTTAAGTGCGGCCGCAATTATGCTCTTGAATATCAGTTTCCATAGGCAAGTGATAGCCTATCTGGCGACAGTTAAGCCTATTTTCGCACTCGATTCAACTTTCTGTTTGACGCCTATTTCTGTCATAATCATCTATAATCTTGATTTCTTTTTCATCTTTCCTCTGACTGAATGGAGGTTTCGGTGACACGGCGAGCCTTTTTCCGAGCATTTCTAATAATATTTTGCAGCTCCATTAATTAGCAAAGCGAAGCGTTGAATTAAGTGCAGCTGTAAAAACGTTCATTAAAGCAGTCTGAAACGCTCGTACAGCAGTTTGTTTGCATTTGACTGAAGCCATTCGACAATAAGTAATAAGAACGATTTCTGTACCACGTACGTTATCCTTTTATATTTATATAGATTCTGATGCGTACTATGAATTGGGATAGGTTACATGCATTTGTAATGGCTTTAGCTTATAAAAGTGATGCAAATTCTTATCACTGCGCAGAGAAGGAATAAAAGTACAGCACCTCCAAGATAACATCGCGCGAGCCGTTACTGTCTATCTATATGCCTACAGCTGTTACTAAGACTGTTTAAACTATTTTTATGATAACACAGAAGGATATTTGTTTTGCAAGCTATAGAATGTTTGTTTAATTCCCTTTCTTAAGTTTAACTTCAGCGACTCAGGTGAGAAGGAAGGAGTTCGAGATAAACCCTAAGTCACGAGACTGCTGATAAATGTCAGTAGGCGCACACGCAGATGAAGAACAAAGAAAAGAATATCTCTGTCTTTGAAATTTAAAGAACGTGATTCTTCTTTTTTGCTTCCGTTGTTCATTTGTCTGGATATTTTATTTCGATAGATGAACCTCGTGCTATCATATTGTAAAAAAAATTATACATTTAAGATATGTGTATTTAAGATAAACTTTTGAAGTATTATGAGCCAAAGTCGAATATAGTACACAAATATGGCTCATTCACCTTTATTATCTTTTCGTGTTTTAGATTTATGAATACTTTTGTTTGATATTTTAATTTGAAAAGAAAATTTTAACTAGTACTTTTCAAACATTTTAAAATTTAAAAGAAAACATTGTATTCAGTACCGGCTACATCATTTTAATAGAATAAGCAGTCACAGGTGCACTAATTAGGTTTACATTAGCAGAGAGAATAAAATAAGCACAATACATTTAATAAGTACTCTTTTAATTATACTTTTAACTATTATGTAACAAATAAAAATTTTTAAATATTTTTTAAACTAAAAATGGGATATTTTAGGTTGAATATAATGCCTGCTAATAAGTTAATTATTAGAAACAGATCACCCTCGAGAAAATTGTTATATAATGTGGCATTACAGAATTTTGATATTTCCGCAAAATTGTGAATTTTACTTGCCTTATCTCTTCTCTCTCTCTATATATATTAGATTAACCCAAACTGATTATGTTTTTATGAAAAGCCTTATATCAGGCTGATTTTAAATCTTATATAGATGTGGTTAGTAACATTCTTTTCAGAATTTATCCAACTTTTAATATAATATTGTGGAAATTTATTTTAATGCGTTTTAAGATTATAAATTAAAATTAATTAATATTAATTTCATTCCATTCTCTTTATTACATAATTTTATTACTTTAGAAATTGACGAAGCCGTCGAGTTCAGTTGCCAGAAACCGGCAGCTGCCTGGGATGTGTGGAGCTTTCCTAGTATTTAAACTAAAATCCGTGGATTTGTGGTGTTGATACATGCGAGGTTCAGAATTAAAGTGAACCAAGTCCATGTTTTGCCCATTTTGCACGTTCATTGCCATAGTAGCGTAGAAATATTATATTTTCTGAGTAATAATGACTCAAGTTCGTAATTCAGTTTGTATCCACCAGGTGGCAAGAACAATTAGAAGTCTACTGTTATTTTAATTGCAGCTGATGAAATTTGAGAACTCTTTCCTCTGAAATGAATCGCATGGACTTGATTCACTTTAACTGTGAACTCTCCATATATTGTTTTAATTTAAAAATTTTTAATTCTTTTGGACTGATTTTGAACTGATATAGTGTTTATATAACAATACAAAATGGATATCTGTCACAAGCCCTAATCATATTTTTACTTTGTAACATATTTAAAATTATAATTAAATAAATTTTTTGGTTCAAAATTATGATAAAATTATTATAGTAACTTTTATTCCTCCCCAGCATAAAATATCACCCCTACATTACAAGAAATCAAAGAAACCCTGAGGAACATTTCAAGCGAAGAAAATTTGGTAGGAGCATATCTGAATGCCCATAACAAGAGGTGGGGTTACGCAACAGATGACAATAGAGGAATTACAACAGAGGAATTTATCGAATCCAATCGTCTCCACCTGCTCAATACACCAGACGCACAGTCAACATTTCGTCAAGGTAATTCCATAAGTTGGCCTGACCTCACGATGACTCACATTAGTGCAGCTGAGAAGTCTTAGAAGAGGAGAATCATAGTGACCACCGGTATCTTAAAATTCACCTACAGACCAACACTGATACCTACTCCTACCTACGTTTCAAAACAGCGTTTGGAGGCCAATCTAGATTCATTAAGAATTTCAGATCTTATGCTAACATCCTTTATACTGCGATAGTCCAGGCTCAATCGAAACAAGATTTGGACCTAGCCACAGAAGAACGGCAGAAAGCTATTTTTAATTCTTGCCTCTACTCATATAAAATCAAAGGAGGAGCACCAAGCCCTCAAATTAAATGGTGGAGACAAGAGTTTGAAATCCGTAAAAAAGGACTCTGTGCACTGAAGAGGGGATATCAAAGAGAACACGGAGGAATAAATTCGAAGGAATCTATAAGGACAAAAGAGCAAAATACAAGATAGATCTTTTAAAGGCCAAATGCAAGTCCTTTCGCTCTCTCTGCAACTCAGCCACCAGAACCTACTGTCGACAATATGAAACTATTTTTAAAGATCGCATCCTCCCCTCTTAACTCTTCAAACAACAAGGACAGACAGAAGGCGGCTCTGCCAAATAATTTGCTTTAAAAATTCTGGCCGAACTGTACCTTCCCTCCTCACTTCAACAAACAATCAACCAAACTCCAACAGTAGAAGAATCACCCTTCCAGGCCACAGAGATCACTCTTGTTTTAAAAACAATTCCGCAAAATAAAGCCCCCAGGTATGATGGAATAGTCAACGTCGAACTTAAAATAATCTACAATAGCTTTCCACATCTTCTAATAGCGTATTGGAATAAATGCATCGCCCTTCAGTCCTTTCCAAAAGCAGTGAAAATTGGAATTGTTGTCCTCTTCCATAAAAAAATCTGGAAAAATCTCATCTCAATTCCTACAGACCAATTACCCTTCTTCCAACATTAGGCAAAGTTCTTGAGAAACTGCTTCTGAAAAGGTTAAACTTTGATCTCAGGGCACATAATTTGATGCATCCTTTCCAGTTTGGCTTCCCGGAAGGAAAGTCGATTGAGCACGCTCTTATAAAATTCCAAGACGAAATACAAGAAGCAAAGCAAAATAATTAATATTCAGTCATCCTCTCATTAGATATTAAAGGTGTCTTTAACCATCTTCAATACACGCAATGGGGAACTTAAGCATTTTTTTAATTTTTTAAATCGATTGAAAATGCTTCGAAAAGAACAATAACATTAAAAAAATTCTAGACAGTTTTTTTTTTTAAAATTTGCAATCAAAGTTCGCGCGCCTCTCAGAATTCGCGGGAAAAACGATCCATTTTGGCGCGAAACGGGTCTGACGTCAAAGTTGCCAGACAGGGGGGACACACACGCTTTCTTCCCGTTCGCTCTCTATAGAGATTCTCTTTTTTTCTATATTTTCTGACTGTCGCATCAGATAAAATAATGTCGGAAAGATACAAATATTATATTGTTCCTAAATGTCGTAATACAACTGTAACGGCACCCGATAAATTATTTATCAATGTGCCAAAAAACTATGTTATTCGCAAGAAGTGGTGTAAAGCGATGAAGAGAGATCCGAAGCTAAATCCGGAATTATCAGCAAGCAGCGTTCGTGATGTCTGTGCAGATCATTTTGATGTGAGTTATTATACCTTATCTATATTATACCTATTAAAATTGTATATCATGAAGCACAGTAAATTCAGAATTCGATATCTTTTTTGTTTTTAAAAGAAGTGTAAGGTGAGGTTAGCAGCAAAAAAAAATTAAGATATTTTAAAGCAAATAGTTAAAGTTAATTAGTTTTTTCCCATTCGATTACATGGAATTTATTTTTTTATCCTTTGAGGGGCAATGGTAAAAATATAGAAGATCCCACCTTCTTTAAGAATCTTTTTTTTAAAAAAAAAAAACTTGCTTATGTTATTTTATAGCATAAATTTTTTCAATGGATATTCGAATGTTTGTTATGTTTTTTAAAAAAATACCAGTACTATTGAAAATTAACAAGAATATCTTAAAAATTAGTTTAAATTCATGACTTTTTTGATAATGAAATTCGTTTTCGTTTGTAGTTCAACAAAATAATTCGCAGAATTAACTTTTGATGCAAAATAAATTCTTTATATTCAATGAATGTATTACAATCAGAATTAGTCTTCAAAAAGTTAGTTTGCTCATCAATTATTATAGTTGAGAAAAGGTGGGATAAATTTATGTCATCGTGCATCTCGAGTTTGTTGATCGCAGCACTTAAATTCCTAGATCAGTCGCATTTGGTCTGGTTTGAATATTATTATAAATTTATATAGTTTTTTATATAATTCAAAAATTAACTAACATAATGAAAAAAGCTTACTTTGCAGTAAAGAAGGCTTACTACTTACAGATACTTTGTTCGTATCTTTTCTTTTCTTTTTTTCTGTAATTTACAAAAGTGGTTACAGTTTTATCATTTTTAATTTTTTAATGTATGTAAACTAGTATTTTAAAATTAATACTTGTACAAAGGAAATAATTTATATAGCAAAATAAGGCGTAGTAAAATAAAACTATATAAAATAAAATTAATTTTTAAAAGGCACAGGTGTGTTTTTAAAAAAATGCCGTACCTGAAATTATTTTGAACGGAACTTCT
Source organism: Araneus ventricosus (assembly GCA_013235015.1). Taxonomy (NCBI): domain Eukaryota; kingdom Metazoa; phylum Arthropoda; class Arachnida; order Araneae; family Araneidae; genus Araneus; species Araneus ventricosus. Next base: position 1,837,314 of record BGPR01000015.1, read on the forward strand.
GAAATAAATATATTCCTGTTTTTTTTTCTGTAGGAATACGAAATTTAATATATCATGCAAAATCAGGTTCTAATCTTTTCGTTCTTTCTTGTGCAACAGAAATCGCGGCGTCTTCTCGGAATGCCCGGGGCCCCCTCTGCAATTTATTGTTGCTTGATGGTTTCGAAAACCTATCCGTTTTTCCTAAGGCGAAGCCTTTTCTGTATAGTATAGAGCTTTGTTCCGGTTACTGAAAATGCATTCAAGGGAAGGACAAAACAACTTTTCTTGTGAGATAATTTACGAGTCGGCGTTTTGTGTCCAGTTTCTTTGTAGGAACCGAGTAATTACAGACACATGTACTGACAAAACCTCCAATCAATCCTTGGCAAATTATCCGATTTACCTTGTACAAAACCAATATCCATTGTGAAATTGAACGTTGAATAGTAGAAAAGCTATAAACTTCACTTTTAAAATGTTAGCTGGTACAAACGCCTTGATTCAAAGCAGGGTACAGAGCTAGCGAAATAGAAGTATGCGAAGGAAGGCACCCTTGACGTCAAAATCTACTCGGTCAATGAGAGTGCGTTTCGAATTGCATCATGATTCCTGCTATTTCAGTGCATCTTTCGCTCTCAATATTTAAATAACTAAATTTTTCTGTAAAATTTCCCTTGCATATTTGAAATTAGAATGATTTTTTTTTTACAAACTCGGATGGCCTTCACGTGTTTTTAAAAAATGCTGAAGTTCCCCATTAGAGAAAGATTTAAGAAACTTAATTTGGATGCATCTACATCAGTAACTCTCTTAGATGCACTGAATGACAGACAAGTCGTTTTACAAACCAACAAAGGACCGGTTTTCTGGTCACGAAAACAAGGCTGCCCTCAAGGTTTATGTTCTGGGCCTATGTTTTTGAATCTGATTGCCGACGAAATCCTTGCTGAAGAATTTACACCTGATGTTCACCTCCAGGCGTTTGCGGACGACTTTGTCTTTCACATTTGCGCTGGAACTAGAGAAGGCGTCAAATTCTTGACCCAACAAGCACTTGGTATCTATAAAACTTGGATGGACAAGAACTAACTTCAAATTTCTACCTCAAAGTCCTCAAACATGCTGATTGGGAAACTTGTACGAGTTCCCACCATCTAATGGGGAACAGAATTTATTAAAAGAAGTCGCACCATCAACTATCTAGGGATCATCCGCGATGAAAAGCTGAATTGGGCTGCTCATATTAAACATCAAGGCACGAAGGCTGCCCTCACCCATCAAAGAATGGCAAGAATAGTCGGGGCAACCCGGGGTCTCAAGCAAGAACATCGAGGGATACTTTATTCCACTGTGGTAGAGAGGATGATTCTATATGGTACTGCAGCTTAGGAGCAGAATCTCACATCCCGTCAGAAGAAATTACTCCTGACGATCCAAAGGAAGTTTCTGTTATTCATCACCGGAGCCTATCGTACCACACCAACAGCTGCCCTGCAGTCTATAACTGGAATCTTACCTCTTTACTTAAGGGCCCAACAAGAAGCTATTTACGTTCGAGTGACAAGATTAAGAAGAAGATAATACTTCCAAGGCGAAGAATCGCAGAAGATTTCGAAGCCAAAGATCCCTGCCCCAGACAACATCCTGCTAAATTTCATCTTGACAATAGAATTAATCTTTCGCCCCATAAGACAGATTCTAAAGGGCTCAATATTTATACAGATGGCTCAAAAATGGAGGGTAATACAGGTAGCGCCTTCGTGGCTCTGCAGGACAATACTCAACTGCATGAATGGATGGCCAAACTTCAACCAGAGAATAGCGTATTCCAGGCAAAACTTTTGGCAATACACGAAGCTATAATCTGGGCAACTGAACAAAACGTGGTTTGAAACATCTGTAGCGACAGCATGTCCAGTCTCCTTGCTATCAAATCACTTAAAACGTCCAACAAAACAGCTAAAACAGTTCAAACTTTGCTCTCCCAATTTCCAAATATAACCATAAACTGGATTAAAGCTCACGATAGCCATTTAGGAAACGAAAAAGCTAATAAATTAGCAAAAAGAGCTACTATAGAAGGAACTGCTTTCAATCTACACAGACCAGTTAGTCTTTTGAAGAAAACACTAGCACAGTTGTCTCTAGAATCCTGGCAGAGAGAATGGGAAGAAGGAACAACTAGCCGTTACACTTCCGACGTCTTACCAATGGTCGCACTGATCTCGAGGCAATGGTCCACGAACGAAATTCTATTCGCAACTGGGCATGGCCCATTTCCCAGCTACTTTAAAAGACTTGATTGGCACAACCGTGCATGTGGTGACGTAGGCATTCCATTCCACTATGCCACCGCCTGTCCTCTTACCCTTTCCTTTCATTTCAAAACTCCTTCAGCAATTCATAAACTTGCGTGGCTCCGAAATCTTGCCTCAAATCCACATGCAAGAAGAAGACTGAAGATCCTCTTCTATTTCATTCAGACATATGAGCAGTTGCTTAGATACTGAAACCTGATTTTGCCATCATCATATATTTTTTTACCAAGGATTCTGTACAAGTGTTTTTATTTGGAACTCTTCAGTCAGTCTTTGCTATTCTCAGCTTATCTACAGTACATACAAATATGTTTAGCTATTCTACTGTTACCGCCTCAGAAAGTATCTTTTAGTAAGTTTTTTAATTATCTTTTCAAGAATATGTATTTATATCTTTACAAGAGTATGAATTTGTTGTTTTAAATGTTATTCCTTGAACCCTGTTAGCCTGTTTGTAGAAGAGTGCGTATTTATGTAATTTACCCTCCCCTTTTTGTTTTGTCAGTTATAATTTTATTGTTTTCTATTTTCTTATTGTTCGTTGATACTTGTTCTTTCATTTTTGCATGTCACCCTATTCTAGAGAACATATTTAACCAGTGCGTGTTGCTTTTGTATTTGGATTTTTTTTCTCTCTTTTGGTACCTGTGCTGGTTAACACTTCGTATGCAAGATTTATACTGATAGCTAAAGTTCTTCCATTCTCCTCCTTGAATGGCGCAGTTTATCAGAAGAAAAAGAAAACGTTGTGCACATTGCTAGTTCAGCAACAATCTTGCCGTTGCTTTTTCCAGAATTAGAATGCTTTTAAAAACAATTCCACCCATTTAAATCTTTTTCCAATAGTTTTTAAATATTTTCTCTCCTTTTTTCTCATAGTTTTTTTCTTTTTTAAAGAACCCCCAGTCCTTCCCCATTCCCACTCACATCCATTCGGAACTGTTCAGGAGCGATCTCCGCTCTAGGAACGGGGATGTGACGTGGCGTAGTCGTAGTATAAGTAACTTTTTAGGCGCGCTTGTATCAATGGCGCCCCTGGTCCATAGCCTAATTGGCTCATTGGATAAGATGGACCTGACTCGATAGCTATTATAGTACTTAATATCTTATCGAGAACGAACGTTTTGTTTTTGATAGAGGTAATTTACTCTCGCATTTGTTTAAATAGAGATGACGGTGTTTACTGTTATCGAATATTTATATTTAACATTCGATAATGATAATCAAACAATAGCTATAATAAATTATGAAAATATCTAATGCTTACACCTCACTTATATAAATATCCGATAAACTTCACTCTTTACTCGGTGCATTCGGTTGATATGGTTTGTAAATAATTAGTCTGATATTGCAAATTCACAACTGCATTATCAGTATCGTTTTCACAAATAGATACAGGGACATTACAAACTCATTTAAGAATTTCACCGTCAAGATAATACACAGCTATAAGATTCATTCGTTTCTCTAGGATAAGATCGTTCTTGTCTTCATTTCTTCGACCAGACAATATCGCTAACGTGGTGTGGACGATAGAATGCGGACATCATGCTCAGATCTCATTATATAACCGCTATTAAACATTATGAAGTCTATTCGCAAGCATCCTTAACGTATTATCCGCATGGAACGATAGTAAATTTATCAGGTAATCCTGCAGGAACCAAAAATAAGTTTCGCTAATAGTGCACAGCGAAGTACTGAGAGAAGGCAGTAAGGGGGAAAACATGTCATCAAAGATTTCATTTTATAATAAAGATATGCATATTGAATTATAACTACACGATAATGGAATCGGTTCATGCCCACATGGTAAATGTCAAGTGATCCACGCTACTTCAGATTTTGAATTTACTGCACGCTGTACAATTCCTATTCGTAATGACAAGAAAATTCTTTTATTGATTGAAATAATTGTGTATTTAATGCTTCATATTTTCCTCGGTAATATAATTCTGATTTGTATATTAGAATTTATATTAGGTTTCTTAGTTTATTTATTAATTAATAATAAATAAACTTCATTATTATAATATATTTTTTAATATCAAAAATAATAAATTATAATATTATTATAATTACTAATAAATAATAACATTTATATAGGTATAATTTATTTAATATTGCTTTCATTAGAAACATTCGTCTTCGGAAGCATTATTATACTAAGTCTATTCTAAATAATTTTTTTAAAAATTTATAATATATATAGTTAATTTCACTTAAGTTATTTATTAAATTACTTTTTATTTTTTACAATTTAATAAATACGTATACCAGCGTGCTGTTTAGAATTTTAAGAGTCAGACCTGAAAGAACACGATACGCAGTCGGCTTAAAAACATTCCCTTAAAATGTTCCCAGGCAATGCTTTTAATAACTCAAAATTATTAAGTGGGAACATAAAAATATATTCTTCCGACAACTGCCTTTCTATTTCGCGTTGTATCAGTCTCTCAAGAGGCAAATGGTAACGCATTTTTTTACTTAAAACATTTGAGTAGAATGCAAAAAAAAGAGGGTGAAGTGTTAATGATAGACACATCTGCAGCAAATGATGCATGTTCAGATAACATAGACATGTGACTCTGGTGTCACATGTATCGACACCATTGAGATTTTAATGTTTATTTAAATATTTTTAATGAATAGATGCTTGCTTAGTTCATGTCTCCCTTTGTTTTACAGGTGGCTTGTCAATCTGAAGTATTAGTATGTGTGAGCTTTCTTCACTTGAATCTTCTCATATCTGTTTTTCTGTTGTGATACTTACATATTCTATATTTCCTTTTGCATTGCTTTTTAGAATTTAAATTTTCTATTATTTTGCAAAAAATACGCTAAGGCCATCGCCGAGTTACGATTTAATAAGAAAGAAGCAGTTATCACTAACAGCGTTTTCCATTCGTACACTCTGGTGGACGAGAGGAAAGCAGTGGCGAATCCAGGATTTGGGTCGGGGGGGGGGGGAGGCCGGGGTATAAAAAGTTTTGTATCCCCGTGACGAATTTGAAATCTTAAGGTTTATGTAAACCAAAACACTTTAACTTTACAGACTTTACTCACCTGACAATAAGATTCATAAAGAACACTATAATACTTTCGATAATTTAACGAAAAACACAATGAAATAACTAGCAAAAACATGTTTTTGACCGTGTCAACTCTGCAAATACGAGTGGAGTGACTACAAAAGCGGGAAAACTTTCAAGCCTGTCAAAAACCAGGAAGAAATGTTTTCACTTTTTTTAAAGGGAGATTAAGAAAATACAGCTGTAGTGATTTTAAATAAAATAAAGAATTCTGGTCTAGCTCTGGGGGGGGGCTGCAGCCCGATAGCCACCCCCCTGGGTTCGCCACTGGTGGAAAGCATAGCTACTTCATAAAGATACTGAAAGATCTCTCACTTAGAGGTGAACTACGCTTAAAGCTGAGAATTTTATTCTTCTTTATGATCTAGACATGAATATGTTTGTAAATTAATAAAATTAAAGTCGAGATAAAAGTAATAGATGGCTGATAAGAACGATCGTAATAACAAGCAAGCGACATCTGCAGTAGAATGAACAAGGACTTAAATGTTGACATCAACTAATTATAGATTAACCACATGCAATCTCTGTTTGAAATTTTAATGGTTTAGAATCACAACACCTAAACAAGATTAGATAAATACGATTCCAAAAAAATAAAATAGATTCATTAAAAACATGCAAGTTTTGTAAACAAGCGTTTTCTGTCAGAATCGCAGAATCGAAATTTTAATCAGAAACACACTCTCATCTTATTAAATAGATTAATTTCAATTTCAACACGATGATGATGATTGATTATCTAAAGTTACTAAACAGTTGTCATATTTGGAGTAATTGAAAATTGGATTAAAAATTTTATTCTCTCAGCGAAAATTTTATTATCTAATTCTAAGAAGCGAAAATGAGAGATCCAAAGTGGACAGAAGCGGTTCAATAAGAAAGGAAACGTTAACTTCTAGTTGTTTTATTATTGGCAATTTGTTTCAGCCTTACTGTACACTAAAATAGGGCAACTAAACAAAGTTACGCAATTAGGAACCACTAACCATTTTCTGGATTTCGGATTGACTATCGGAAAACGTACCAATTGCGTATAATATCCCGACCAAAATCGCATCAATTGCAGTCCGTTGAACAATAGACTTATTAATCAATATTAGGAAAATGAAACATTAAAATTTTTTTTTGTACAGTTTTGTGAAAACAGCTCTCTCTCAATATGTTGTTTTAGAGTTGGTTTCTTATTGCATAGCTACAGGGTGTACACAAATGAAGTGACACATTTCAAATAATAACAACAACAACAACAATAATAATAATAATAATAATAATAAACTAAAAATGTTGGAACTACGGTTTTTTAAAAATAAGAGCGCACCTCAAAATATTTTTTTTCCAGATAGGTAACATGCCATTTCGGTGGTCTAGGGAGTCATAAATTACTGGAAATCAAAAATTTGCTTAGAGCCATTATCTGAGAAAATATTAAAACTGGAAGAAAAATAAAAGCATGCACTTGTAGGGAATTTTACGCTCTTTAATTTGTTAATTCACATGTAGTGCCAAAACTGAAGAATTTTCGTGATATTCAAGAAAAAGCGAAAAAAGAAACCAGAAAACACGCATCGGTTATGCTGATCGGTAACCATTGCGTACGGAATTTTCTTGCTGTAACAAATTTAGAAGGGCGTAAAGCCGCGCTACCTATCTGGAAAAAAAAAAACTTTTTCAGAGGCGCTCTTATTTAAAGAAAAACCGTAGTTCGAACATTTTTAGTTTTTTGAAATGTGTCACTTCATTTGTATACATCATGTATATTTAATTTAATCTTCTATTTACGCCTCTAGAAAAAAGTATATACACCAAGTTTTCCTTTTCTTCTTTTATACTTGCGTCGTTGCCCACTACATCATAATTTTTCGCTCATTGTATTGATAAATATTCGAAATTGAAGTTAATTTTAGGCTCACGATACACACGTCAAGTGCGCTGCAGCAATGTAATTTTGAAATTCTTCACTCTTCTTGTCCAAGAAAAAGGGCATCATGTCACATCACATCGTAAAACAACAAGACACCATAACAACTAGGTGTTGGATGACACTGTTTTGTATGTGATTGTGATATCTTCTGAAATGCTTCGATTAATATATTTTGATCCAATCTCCGGTTCTTTGGAAAAATGTTCAGTTATTTTGTTTTGCGAGATCGATAAAGATCCTCGATGTTTACCTGTTGTACGACGGAGCTTAACCAGTAATTTGAATGTTCTAAAAATATTCCGGCGATTTCCGTTTAATACGAATGTATCAAATTTACAAAAGTATTTTTTGTCTTAACTTTAACTCTTAATTTTTTTTCTTTAATTTTTGCTTAACTTCAGTCGCTGTTCACTTTATTAAGTTAAACATGCTCTATAAATTTTCTTGTTTGTCTACCTAAGTCTTTAAGCAGTCAAGTGACAGATATTTGATTTTGTTAATTTAAACAGACTCACTGATGGCACGACGGGGTTCGGAAATTTCTAATATATTCTTTTTCGAAGTAATCGACAAAGATTCAGCATGCCCTTAATCTGTTTATGACACAATTTCCAGATTAACCCCAACTAATCTAATCGCAGAAGACTACGAGAAAGCAGACTTTAAACAAACAAAGGGTTATATCTGGCTGCTGATAGGAGCTCGGTGAGACAAATAATGCAGTACGATGCAATTAAACATCAGAATTATCGTAGCAAACAGGGGCAGCTTTATCAGTACTTCGTAATAGAGTCATAACAAGTCCAGTTGACTCATCCATGTGACAACAACAAAACAGCATTTAATATAGGGTGTTAGAAAACACACACACTTTGAGTAAACATTATTAAGAAATTACTAAAAAGCATCAAAGGTATAACTGGTATTAATTCATACATTAATTATCATCGGCATTAATTCATTAATTAATTTTAGTGATGAATTAACTGAACGCCTATCTTTATGGAATTTTGATAACTTGGTTAAGGCAAACAGGGTTCATTAAGTTCTCCTCCACATTCGCCTTATCTCAATCCCCATGTATTTCATTTTGTAAGTATACCGGGGACCTCACAGACCAAGACTAGCTAGAATGGACAGGCAGAGAGCATATTGTGTAAGAGAATGCTCCCAAATACCATTTGATATCATTAGGAACATTTGAAATTCCATCAATCAACGTCAGTACTATAAAGATCTATATTTAAATTGACACGATTCTATATTTGTGTTTATTAATTTAAATTATGAAAATTTGACGCATATGTTTAATTTTTCATATAGTTTTATAGGTATGAGATGATATCAAATAGTTTCACAGACTAGTTCTGTAACACACCAAGAGATAGCAGAATAAAGCCGCAGGGAGCACCGATTTTCATAAGACATTTTTTGCTAATAGACATCGTACCGCGTGCATTGATAGCTGTGAAGCTCGTGTTTTTGTGACCAGATGCGTTGCCGCTTTTGCGATCCCAACATGAACAAAAGGCGAATGTGAAATTTTGTGTGAAATTCGTCAAATCCGCCACAGAGACTTTGCACTTGATGAAGCAAGTTGACGCCGATGCTGCCATGAGTGGTATGCGCGCTTCAAGAGTGAAAGAACATCGCTGGAAGACGATGAAAGACCCATAGGGAGATCCAACGCGAGTCGCAGTAGGTCCTTGACACGCTTCAAGAAATGAATTTCCAGGAAGCGGAAAGAACGCTGGGACAGTTAAGCTGGGAATTCATCATCGATCTGTTCTAACCCATTTGGAAGGCTTCTTAGCAGACCGTTTCCATTTTCAGGCCATACAATTTCGTAGGTCATTCATAGATAGGACAGCGCCGACCACATCTACAAGCAACCCGGTTTCCTATGCTGCTGGGCTTCCTTCTCCCCTCACTTTCAAAACGAGATCCACCGGTCTGATTTTCCCATACTGACTCCTGTCCACACACCCCCTCCCACATTTTGTGGTTTTTGCTTTTGTGAGAGAGCCTCGGTCCCCCAATAGACTATCGTATTTCAGCTTTATGGTCTAGTGGGCCGAATGAATATTCAAATCGGATGGAATTCCAATGTTTTCTTCTGTCTACACCTATTTTCACCAGTTACTTACATTGGCGAAGGAGTTTGCCTCCTGTGTTCCAAAAAAAGTGGAATGGGTTACTGGTGAATGTCCCACTTAATATTGTGGTTCCAGGAGATTACGCTGAAAGCCACAGTGTGTCCACATAGATAAATAAAATAATTTCTTGACATAACAGCTAGTCTTGAAATTTTTGATACCAACTTGTATACATAAATGCCTTGTAGTTATTTAAAAATAGGTTTTCAGCTCATGACACTGTCTGAAGACAATACTTACATTATCAAAGACAATGTATGCATCAAAAGTGCAAAGCAGCTTACATTATTTATTAACGATTTATTTTATTTCAAGGACTGGGGCATCAAACCGGCAATTTATTCAAAAATCACTCACGTGCATTATGAAGTTTCAAAAAGAAGGAAAGCTTTAGGAATGGAAATAAAAGCAGAACGAGATGTACAACAATAAAAAATTTTTAAAAAGGAAATATGAAAATTCCAAGTCTTTCTGGCCGATTGTTTACGTAGATAAAGTGAAAACAAAGGATTCATTTTCCCCCTATTTCAATAAAAGGAAAATATTTTCAGATTCGAGTAGATATACTTAAGAATTCATTTGTTTTTACGCTTTTCCGCCTCACATGCCAAAATGAGGTTTAGTCTAAAAGAAAAGCTGAATTTGCGGATTTTGCATAGTCATCAAAAGAATACTTTTATTTTGTCTGAAAACGTTTTATGAAGACATTTTTAACATAACTTTTATTTTGTAAAAAAAAGAGAATTTTAACGTGATTATTTAGAGTTTATTTAAAAATAAATTTAATCCATTGTTAATTTGCAAAGAAGAATTTCTTTGATTGATAAAATGTTTCACAATAGGCTGAAGACAGGAATATACTCTTTCTCGTGTATTAAGTATACACAGAAAAAGGATTGTATTAGTCAATCATTTTGGATCTCGGGATTTTGTTGACTCCTAGATTTTAGATCTCTTTGAGTCTGCGTCCAATATGATTGTCTGTCAGTATATTTGTCTGTCTATGTATAAAAACGATAATGCTAGATAAATGAAATTTGGCATGAAGTCCTTATACTAAATTTAAAGCTATAATAAAATTTGGACCAAATCCGTCGATAAGAATAGAGAATTATTACGAGACTACACAAAATGCATTATGCAAATACACAGTAAACGGTATTGCTTACAAATACTTCTTAACGTTATATTTGCCTTTGATAAAAGTTAAAAAAAACTTTTTTTCATGCGCGAGGAGGGCATTTGTTTTGCAAAAATGCTCATTTTCAGTTGACGAGCCTCTAATGGGTATTCTCGATAAAGATGGGACATACAGCTCTGTGTCGTGCCTTAATCAAGGATACTTCGGTCAAACATCAGATTTTAAAGCAAATATTTGTCTAACGCTGCACGGTTTTTAGGCTAATGTTTATTGACATCTTAACAATGAACGAACTTCCGCTTCTTCTGATTATTCTTCACTTTAGTGAAATGTTCGAGACAGGCGACGCTGGTCAGGGTTCTTTTCAGAGCCTCTTTTCCTACAGTCACACTTCTGTCGCTAATCCCATTGCTTCCCAGGGTTTATCGTATTGACAATGTAAGTTTGGAATGATGTAGCGTGAAATAATCAAAGAGAAAACTTCAAATTCATCTCTATGTTCGAAATGAGCCTCGAAAATGATTTAAATCGTGAGAAAAAATGTCCTTAATATTCGAACCTCTAGCATTATAATGTTTTAGGTTTGATTCGTCTGGCTTGATTGCATCAGCCGTTGTATTGTGTGCGTAGCTAATTTTACATAATGCAATTTACAGAAAGAATGCCAACCTAAAAATAATCTCATATTTATGGGAACTCCACATCATCATTATGCGAGTGTGGCGCCCTCTACCATTTAGCTCTGTGCTGTGAAGTCCAGACCAGATCAGAGCAGATTTGGATGGGAGACTGTCCAGTAAGAGCAAGATAAGGTCTTGACATAAGACGGACTCCTGAACTTTTAAAAAGGAATAGATGATTCCATTCTCTTGTTATCCGACGGACAACGAAATGCTGTATTCGATATGCCGTTGCTCTAATTACCGGCTGCATTTGTACCTAGTTCATCCTTAATTATGTTTGAATAATTAAATATATAATTTGAATTTTACTGAGTGGTGATTGCGTCCCCCACATATTTATAAAAGCGAAAGTGAAAATTCTGCTTTGGAATCTTCTTGATATATAAAATTCAATGTCGGTTTGTTTGTGTATGCAATTCCACACCTCTTGACGGATTAGAACGAAATTTGGCACATGTGTTCCTTAGCACCTAGAAGGATTAACTACGTAATTAAAAAGTTGCTTTCTCCACCCAAAGGGGGTTAAAAGGTTTAACGTTTTTCCGCCATAACTTTGGAACCTATCATATCGACCAGAAACTATTTTTACAGCATCTTAAAATTCAAAAAATTAGCGTTTCAGTGACACCTGTTCCCTTTATGCAGACCTTTTTCTCTCATTTTAAATCAACTTTCAAAATTAATTTAGACAGAATTTGTAAGAGTTTTTTTTTTGGAGGGAGGGGAGGGCTTCTATTTATTGCAATATCTTTCAAAATGCAAAAGCGTGCGAGTGATAAAACAGCTACATAGTTTTATATTTCTCTGTTTAATCACATGAGCGCTTAAAATTAAGTTTATTTCTGTGGATATTTCTACATTACTAATGGTTTTGTGATCGCGCGATTTTAGCTTCTTAGATTTCGAAATGTATAAACAAAAATTAAAATTCTGCCAAATTGTTTTTAAATCCGCGTTGGCATTCCGTCGAGTGCACACTCTATAATCAGGTAATTCATTTGTTCTTAAGTTCAAGATATTTAAGTTTAAGATTTCTGGATTGGCTTTTAAAACGTATCAACGGACGAAAAAGAAATTTCCATTCACCTTTGCATTTGTTAGCTATAGGTTTAGGGTCTATTTTTTTACCTTCGAAATATCTATATTTCAGGTAAAATTATTTTGCAGCATTTGTTCCACTTCCATACCACTATTTCTTTGATTTTTAATCACTTTTCACAATTAATTTAAACACAATTTATAACGTTTTTGCTTGTTGTCATTTTAAGCCTATTTTACTTTTTAATCTCTCACGTGTTTTTGTTAATGTTAAAATTAATTTGCCTTCTTTGGAAAATTGCACTTTCATTTCCTTTTAGCTTTAAATTTTCTAACTACAAATTTCTGGTCTCCTTTTACCTTCGTAGTATCTAGAATTCATGAATAATTTCCCCTGTTACACACTACTGTCATATCATTTGGATATCAAGGCTTTTAATATAATAGGGTGTGAATGCGGATCACAAAATTTAAACCAAATACACATTTTATACGTATTTTCACAAAAATATAAACTCAACCGAACATATTTTCCAAAATTATTCACGTTGGCATTCCATCGTGAGCACGTTGTATCTTGCATAATGAATATTTATTTGAGCGTTGCTGAATTTTGTAATTGTTGATTTTTAGCTGCAGTTGATATCAAGATGTTTATCAATTAGTGGGAAAGCGTTGTTATAGCGTGTATTACCCATGCCTACATGTCAACACAAGATGCTTTGAACAGAAACTTGCAACATATATATCATATCAACTACGATGTGAATATTTCACAAGATATGGTGGGAACAAATAAACCTTGTCTAACAAAAGATCAGCCAACAGCGCATGAAGTAATGGGGAATTTGATTGCTGAAGAGAACGGTGAACCTCTCTTATTTGAAGTCTCATGTGGAACTGAAACAACATTTTAAAATTAATTTGAAATTACTGAAATCCAATCTAAATGTCCTCACTGAAATCCAATCTAAATGTCATATAGCTCTTGACCTTGCTCCATCAAGAATAGCTATCAGACATTTGATGGCGACTGCATAGCACATTCTACATTACAGTTATTTCTGGTTTTGCTCACACTGAGAATCCTATATGCAATATAAGCAAAAGGTCTGATAAGGCGATTGTCCAACAGATTGTAAACTTATCGTTTGGGATGAGTGTGCGATGTCAAATAAATATACTGTTATCGTGTTTTTTTTCTCCCATGGCATGTTCTGGAATGAACACTCCAAGCAATCTTTACAAACGGTGAGATAAAAACTCCCAAAACTCTCAAAAACTCTCCAAACGGTGAGATAAAATTGTCGCTTTTTCAAAACCTTTAAAGTAGTAATTAATTAGGTATTATTAGTTAAGATTGAGGGTACTAAAACCTCTTAAGGAGTTGTTTATTAAAAGTCGAAAACTGTACGATACAATATAAAAAGCATATACGTTTTTCTTTTTCTTTCATATGTATAGAACAGATAAACGCGTGCGGAGCCGCGGGTACAACGGCTAGTTAATGATAAAAAGAAACCAGCTCTTTTTTTTATCATAAATTTATCTCTGGCAAAAGCAAGCGAGTGAAAGATTTGATGAAACAATAAAACTAGTATGGATTTCATTACAAGAATAAAAAGCATTGTTAAAGTTATGTTTAAAATTAATTACGAAAAATTTCTTAAAGCCAAAGAAAAAATTGGAAGGAAATAAAATTGGTATCACTGAAAAGCTATTTTTAAAATTTTAAAGTGGTGTGAAATTCCTTTTTCTACGATAATAGTCTCCGAAGTTATTGAGGAAACACATTAAAATTTTGATTAATTTTTAATTAATTAAAAATCTAGTTAAAACTTTTAAAACCCTTTCTTACTTAGCACCTACCACCAATAAAGTAACATAATGAAACATTTTGCAGCTCCAGTTTTAACGGAACGTGGCATTCTGTGCGTAACGATTTTCGCATCACGCAATTTACAGGTAGTATGCCAGCCTAAAAGCATTATTATATTAGTATGAAATTGCCACAATTGTCGCGTTACTTTGCTTACATTGCTACAATGCTTACATACTGCTATAGTTAAGCATGCTTATTTGTAATTTTTCTTTCTAATTATAGATCAATGGTTTCTTTTAATTTCGCATTTACAGTAGAGTCCCGCTAATCCGGACCCCGGTTGTCCAGATATTCAGTTAATCTGGACGGGATTTTTTTTTAAGGGATGCTTTGTTTTGTTAATCCTACACCAATTCGTAAGTTAAAAACTTAGATCTATGCAAAAATTTAGGTCATACAGTAGTTTTAAAATTAAAATTAAGCTGTAGGAAAAGTTGTACGTATTTATGAAAAAAAAATATATTTTTATAGCTTTACCCATCTAAAACTTGTATAATGTGGATTTTAAGTTCCGGTCCCATCTAGTCCAAATTAGAGGGACTCTACTGTATTATAATTTGAGATCTTTTTCTTTTTACACAACATAACTAAAAAATCGCGAAAAAAGCTTTTACTTTTCACAAAATATTTCAACAATTCTGACGTTTAGCTCTTTTTTTAATGATTTTTTTTCAAATATCGTTCCTTGTAAATACCTGATAAGATAATTTTTTTCAAATGTCTGGAAATTTACTTTAATTTTCAGGCTATTTCTTTTTCAAAGCATAATATTATTCTTTCACGCAATATATATTATGATGTAGATATTTTGAAACTTATATAACCTGTTGTTTTTTTACTGTTAAATTCTATCATGTGTAGATAATTAACTTAAAACAATTAATACCAAAATGCTTAAAAATAAGTAAACCATTTTGCATAGGTAAATCATTTTCGAATAAATTTTATTTTCTATTAAATTAATATTTTTCAATTTTATCAAGACATAATATGCAAATTTTAATTAGTTATGAATAGTTTAACAGACAGGAAAGAAAATATTTCGGGCGAACAAGTTGGCCTCCAAAGGCGGCTAATTGTTCAGTATTGTAAAACAATCATAACAATATTGTAAAGTATCTTGTGTTTCTTTCGCATCTTTTCAGAACGAATCTGAATTTAACAATTAGAATATTGTTTAAAACAAAAACAGAATTCGTAATAAATATATTTTTGTTGACAGGGTTTTCGAACTTCAACAATAAAAGACACAAAAATACGATTACTACATTATTACGATAATGAATTTCTATTTTGAAAAAATTCCAGCGTGTTCAACTTCAGCTCCGAATATAATGAACGCATTTAAAAATGTATTGATGGAAAACATGACTTCAGAAAGCAAGACTCAGCAATACCACCACCCTGCACATTTCAAAGACATTTTTAAGACTGGAGAATTTGGAAGACTCCAAAAGCTGTCTGATGCTTGCCTTCACACTGAAGACGGTGGAGTTTTCTACGTCCACAGAATGTTTTTGGCCTTTCGAAACAGTTTCTTTAGGTCTCTGTTCTGCAGAAACAAGCATGAAAAACATTTCTACATTCCAAATATAGATGAAAAGACTTTGGATACAATTTTGATTTTTTTATATATCGGGAATATCAGCCTGACGGAAGAAAATGCAAAGAATCTGTTAACGGCGTCTAGTATATTAAAAGTGGAGGATTTGTTCAAACTGTGCCACTCATTTGCTTTGAAGAAGATGACAACAAAGAACTGCCTATGCTTCTTCACTGCAGCTTTGGATATTAAAGATCTTCAACTTTTGGAGAGTTGTTACAGATTTGTGCAGATACGTTTCGAAGAGGTTCTGGGGGATTCGAGAGAAGGCATTGCTGATTTACCTTTGGATGCTTTGTTAAGGTTCTTAGGAGATAGAAACTTGAATGTGACTAGTGAGAATACAATCTGGAAAACCATTGTGATGTGGTCAGAAATGGAAACAACCGAGAGATTACGTTTTGTTCCTCGACTACTTTCTGTTTTGAATTTTAAGGGAGTTGATGAAGATCTAGCAACGGAAATCCTTAGCCATCCTATCATAAAATATAACCCTTTTTGCAATGAACTGAATAATAGCATAGTTAGAGAGCCACCTATATCAAACCGTGTTAGCTTGTTGAAATACATTCGTAGAAGTCAGAATTTCATTCCAGACATTTACAATCACCGTATACCTTTAACTGTGAACTTTATTAGTTACTACAGTATGTCCAAAGAAAGTCCTTCGATCAAATTATACCTAACCTATGATGAAAATCTGGACATTTGGAGACAAGTTGGTGACATCGATTTTTGGCCGGATTCTCTTATCCAGATCAAGGAACGAATTTACATGTTCAATTCTCTGGAAAATCGCAGTCTCGCATTCGACGCCCTGAGTAATTCCTTGACTGAAATAAGCCCCAGTCCAATTCCTCGCTTTCATTATCACGTAGTGGCCGTGGGCGATTCCATATATGCAGTAGGTGGAGCAACAGAACGGGATGAAACCACTTCCTTGTTAGAATGCTACGATCCATTCTTTGACACATGGGAGATCATGAAACCAATGATTCCAATGATTTTATGGGAAGCAATTATCATGGATAGATTCATTTATGCCATTGGCGAGGATGCAACAGCAAATCTTGCGACGATGATGGTACAGGTTTATGATCCAGACTCTTCCAACTGGAGCTCAGTAAGTGCTCCAAAAGTATATCGTCAAGAGTTCGCAGTAGCCACTTTTAGAGGTCAGCTGTATGTAATAGGAGGACACAGTCCTTTCAATTGCCTCAAAAGCGTCGAAACATATGAACCTGCCACCGATACTTGGAGGGATCTACCGGATTTGCCGTTTAGTTACGTCCTTCCTAAAGCCGTTGTCCTTGATAGTAAAGTGCTCGTTTATGAAGATCTTTTCAAGGGGAAGCACTATGGTACTGTTCATCCTCCAGTTTACTTTGATGAGGAAAGACAGAATTGGGTAACTGTGGAGCCAGTTTCTCCTCTAACCGATATTCACTTGTATCAGTTTTGCTCTTTGGAAGGTTCTGACATTTTGAAGGAATTGGTTGCCAATAACAGACGTTCTGGAATTTCGTGGATCAATAGTTTCTTATGCAAAAGTTTTAAATCATTGAATTAAAGTTTACTTGACATATTTCTGGTTATTCCCATTAAAAATATGCCTTTCAACGGTTGTGCCTTTATTTTTTAAAATTTTATATTAATTGATTAAAGAAATGAATTAGCATTGCAGCTGAGACAGGAAGAAGAATTAGTTTCACAGCAAGTTGATTTGGGGCAACTGTAAGATAACGATATGCTTAAATGACCATTTAAGTTTTGATGTTTCATTTGAACTAAAATATTTTAAACTTATTTCAAATTAAATATTTCTCCTCAATATTTACAAGCATATAGTATAATTTTCAATATGACATTTTATGATAGGTAAACCAATATTTTGAGCTTTAATTTCCAACCAAACAGAAACTATTTCTTAAGCAACTTCGAACTAAAAACTGATTCCTCTCACTTTAAGTATTTATTATGTTATGTTCCTTTTTACTATCTTCTAGCATGAATTAAGATTGATGAAACTAGAGCAAAAGTCAAATTTTAGGAACTTAAAATTACCAATAGGAATCTTTTTAACCCACTAACGGAAACACTTCCTAAGTATAGTCTACAATATGAGCGTATCTGATCCTCGTGAAGCGATGAATGACTTCATTAACATTAATTCATTGTTAACCTTGCGTAATTTAGGTCGAGGATGTTGTTAAGGTGAAAGACGTCGCGCATACAATTATTTTTTTGACAGATATAAAGGAATACATCTTTCAAAATAACAATAAAAATATTAAATGTCATTTGAGTTTATTCAGCTCGTTAACTCAAGTTTAAAATTGGAAAAATATTTTAAAAACAAAACTTAGCTAAGCTGAACGTAAAAGCACTAAATTAAAGGCACCAACGCATTAATACAGAAGGAAGTTCTGTGTATTTCAGTGTTAATTCAACGATTGAATCGATTTAAAGAGGAAAATAGAATTATTAACCTAACATTGGGTGATTTTTTCTTTACAAAAAGTTTGTATGGGTCCTTAAGGCATAAATAAATAAATAAAATGTATTATAAATAACGTCAAAAATATGCATAAATTTTAGGTATTTAATACATGTTATGGTTCCATTTGAGATTCTACTCTATAATATTAAATATATCAACTAATCTGTGTTTTATCGATGCCCCTATCCTGATAGGAAAAATGCATTTTATAAATGGCCACTATTCAGAAGTTTTAAAATCAATTTTAATGCTTGTTTTACAAAATTGAAACGTCGTCGATTTCGATTGAAATACATACTGAATTCTTTAAGTTTCACAATTTAAAGTACAAATTATTTTCAGTTAAAAGACCTCCAAGCATGCTATGAAAGCATATTGTTAAGGGAGTCTTTACAAATGTTAAGGGGTATGGGTTTCAAAGTAAATTTTGTATTAAATGTTATTGAAATAGAATAATAGATTTATTTCTCTAATTGGATACATTATGCATTTCCAACAATTAGCAAAAGAGACCTGTCTAAAGCAGGTTGACTAAAGCCTGGTCAACCTGGTGACTGAATCGGTCTGGCGTGATCCTGAATCGGTCTAAGAAAGCACTATAGTGTATTTCCTTAAAATTACACGAAACTTATGTAGACTATAAGAAGAGTTCTTAAGGTATCCGAACACGTTCGGAGCACTTTTTTCTTAAATTGTGAAATAGAAACACCAAAATATGTTTTTTAGATTCGAATTTAATAAAGATTAATATTAGCGTATGATTTTTGAGTATAAATCATTATAAATTTACAAAATTCTTGAATTTCTGCTGCTTTTTAGAGGAAATTTCACAAAACTTCAAACATGCTACAGGTCAAACTTTTGTAATAATTCAAATAAAACTAACACTAAAATAAACTACATACTATGGACTAGTGCTTGTACTAGAATCTTAACATTCTTTGGATAAATAAAAATTTTAGAGCTAATCGAACAATCATTATAAGATTTTCAGCAAATTTTCTATGTCATTTTTCAAATAAAAGACCATAATTTAAAAAATATTGTTACAATATACATTATTCTAGTACATTCACTAGAGAAACATTTGAAGAAAGTGTTCACAAAATTTCAGAACAATCGAATGATAATATCTTGAGTTATCATGTTTGAAGTTTGAAAAATATGCATAAAATCTAATTTTGAGAAAAATCAAATTTTAGTTTTTCCACGCGCTCACATTATGTATCTAAACTTAAAAAAAAATTCCTAAAAATATACTGACATCATATTAGCTTGCAAAAAAGGAGTTTAAAAGAATTTTTGACAGGTTTCTGTCCCTTTAAATGACAACTTTCGGCTAATTAAACGCCCACTTCCGGTTTTCGGTTTGTTATAAAACAATTAATATCTCATCTTCTAATTAACGTACCGACAAAAGTAAATGTGTTTTAGAAAGGTAAATGAATGAACTATCGAAAACATCAAAAATTTAAAAAAATGGAATTTTGGTCGAAAATCGACTTTCGAACGCGCGTGTTCGGATACCTTAAATATTGTACTTTAAAAAATATTTTTGATTTCAAACCAATGATTACAGCCATTTTCGTAATTTTTCTCACTTTTATTTTTATGTCCTTAGAAAATATACAAGAAGAAACGAAATGGTTCGGGGAAGTATTTGGAGGCATGGAAGTCTCAATCAAGACAAAAATATTTCGCGTTCAACTTCAGGAATCAGTATCGTATATTTCCCAAATAAGAATTTTCTTTATAAAATAATCAAAAGTATGAAAATGGGAACCAATTTAAGAACTTTTCCTTGGGAAAAGGCCAACCTTTGAAACTACCGTAATATCCTAAAAATAGGATAAAAATTAAGCTGAATAATTCTTTGTATAGATTAATATCTATTTTGTTTTATTCCTTAAAAATTCAACTGTAAAATCCATATATGAGAAATGAAATATTTGTCTAAAATAGATGCAACAATTTCTTTCAGAATAAATGCTTTTCTTTGACAAATATTAGAGTTGGCTATGTCCTATACAAAATCAGTATATTTTGCCTCAGTGGATAAGCAATTATATATCAATTCGTTGCCTCCAACAGCATTTGCTACTAGTTTTCTCGAAGTAACAGATGTTTCTTTCATTTTTTTGTTCCGTAAAACTCCTGAACCGAGGCTTTAAACAGATGACTCAAATATCCCGTTATCTTTCTATATTTCATTCATAAGATTGCTGTGAAAAGGGTAGTTTATGTTGCTGATGACAGATTTTGTTTATCTTTGTTTTAACATGTGTCTTACAACTAAAATAAGAAATCGTAACGCTTTCGAATTAAAAATACAGCTTGACGAATTCACAAAATGAAAAATGAAATAATACGAATCAGTGCTATCAAAAGAGTGATAGATGAAAAACAGATTGAAAAGTTTAATATTTATTTCTGTTTAGAGTCACAAAAGCTATTAAATATCCACGCTGATTGCTTAAATTCATTGATTGCATTCTAGCCATTTTCTTGCATGTGCTACTATTGTTTGGGCGAATATAAAAGCAGGAAATTGAAACCCCTGTGTAATGCTCATGTGCAGAATCCACCTCATAGATTGCTTTTTTCATAGAACATCCGTATTGCTTGCAAAAAATGATGCAGAACGTCACAGTTTTTAGTTCTTTGAGGCAAAAATCCTTATGATTCCCAAATTTAATTATTCTCAAAGACAAGTAGAAAGTAAAAAAAGAATCGAGTTAAAGGAGTTATTGAATTTGTGATCTGGTTACACGGTTTATTGGGCATATAAAGGCGGAAACGTAAAACGGCACCATGTCACTGCAAAACCCATTGACAATTGTACGATTGGTGGAGTTTGTCTGAACAGTTTTCGAGCCTCGCAAGTCTAAAGTATAGTAATCAATGGAAAAATGACAGTTTTTTTGGTTAGAAAATATTCGCGCATTCTTTTAAAGATGAGCATAAAGATTTCTGCACATCACAAGTTAGTTACAGTAGAAACTTAGACTTCTTTGATACGCAAATCATTAGATATTTTCTTAATGCTTGCATTTCTTTTTGACTTTCTCGTACACGTAGCAAAGAGCGAACATTGTAATCATAAAAATATTTGACTTCGAGATTTTGATAAATTTCCACATTTCAAACCTTTCTCAATGGTAAAAAAATTTTCTAAAATTATGTCCGTCTGTGAATACAACATAAAAACTAATTGAGTTAGATGTATGAAATTTGGTATGTGGTCTTGATACTAAAATTGTGGATTTCTTTCAAATTTTAGTTGTTGGCTTTTACACTGATGTACATCCTAGGGATAGTCTCTTACGAGGAGAAATGAACTGAACGCTCAGTCGAGGGGAGTACAGCTGCCTTTGGTTTCTTGGTGAGCTGTTCATGTAAACAGCATTGTATGGCATGCATATTTTGAAGATTTTTAACAAGACGTTATAATACATAAAGTATAATTGCATAAACTACAGCGGATTATATTGTAATCATTACATTTCAGCAGCAAATTTTAAGTAAATTTCAGTTTTATCGGGTTTTAAATATGAATTTATTTCCTGTTAGTGTTATGCGTTGCATCTCGATAGCAGGTTTTCAATAATTTTCAATTTTTTCAGGTTTGGAATATGAATTTATATCTTGTTAATGTTATGTAAAGTTTTAGAATAGTACATATCCTTCTGATTTGATTTGTTATGAATGAAATCATGAATGTTAGCCTGATATCTAGAGTTGCCATACGTCCCGTATATACGGGACTGTCACCGTATTTCACTACTCAGTCCCGTATTACTTTTTGTCCCATTTTCGGATGACCCTTAACCAAGTTCCTGAATAAGAAGAAATACAACGTACTTACAAGCAAGAAACATCAATATTTGCAACACTGAGATTCTATTTGACCAGTTTGTATGTGTAAAAGATTACTCAGAGAAAAACAATACCAACCCAAACTGCGGACCAACTCTGAAATTGAGTATGGAAGAGAAATGGTTTAAGTTTTTTGCAGATACGAACTATATTGATCAGAAGTCGTGTCTATTAAATCTATGAGAATACGTATTTGCCATTTCAGCGCACAATGCAAATGTGGAGAGAATATTTTCCCTAATGTCAATTCGATGGTCGGACGAAAGAAACAGTTTGTCAGTGGAGGCAGTTGAAGTAATTTTGACTTGTCATCGTAATTTGAAAATGACTTGCGTCGAATTTTATAATTATGAGGAAGAAGAAAATGATATAATTAAGAAACTAAAATCGCCTTTGAAATATGCCCGAACTAAAGAGGATTAGCCTTGTATATTTTGCATATTTTTTATTATTTTACGTGTTCATTTTATTAGATTGCTTAGACTGAACTGATTTTTTTTATCTGAGTAAAATAAACTATTACCTGCCCACTTTTTCATATTTTATTTATTTAGAACTTAAACTTCTCGTATCAAAGTTTGGCAATTACGGCAACCCTCCTGATATCTCACTAGAAGCTGCCGTCTCGTCTATCTCTAATTTAACCCTCTTATCTCTACACTGTTATGTAATAATCATCCGAGATGTCAACCTCCACAAGTGACCTCGCATCTGACAGTGCTGCAAACATTGTTGAAATTGAGTCTAAATTGATTTTGTTCCAGATAAAGTTTCGCTGTTTTCGTAATCAACAGTCGGATCCAGTGACGTAAGACACCCAGGTATTTATTTTTAAGGGTAAATACCCAGGGTATTTACCTGGGTATTTATTTTTCAATTAACTCTATTCAGATAAAATACAGGCACTGCTGTGAAATATGATTTCTCTATATAATATAAATATGTATAGAATATACATTGAGTATTAGGTAAGAAAAAATAAGAAATCTAGTTTTATGAACTTTTTAAATTATATAAAGTCTAAAAAAATGAATGAGAAAAAACAAAAACGCAATAATATATCATAGATCTTGCATAAAATGCGTGGCTTAAATGTCAATCCTTTTTTAATAAAATGAGTAAAGGAATAATAATGTATTTGTTGCTTTTTAAAAATGAGAGTTATTTTAACTAAATGAAAAATAGAAAATAATGCGTTTGGTTTAAAATGATAAACAGCTGATAATAGAAACTAAAATGAAAAATAGAATCGTTTATCATTCTTTTTGGATTAATTAGTCAAAATACCAGACATTGCTGATGAAAAGTTAGCAGATCTTTCAGTTCTACCAGTTTTTAAAAGAGAATTATTCTGAAAGTAATATTCACTCATATTACTTTCAACGAAGTTGAGTTATCTCTGTAACAAAATTTCAGTAACAAGAAATTTGAATTTTTTGTTGCTGAAACTGTTGTATTATTTGACGATATATTAGATACACACACTCACACAAAGTTTCCTGGTTAGATGGGATTCATATGGATCATAAACAACAATACTTAAATGTTCTTGAAACTCTAAATTTGATGTAGTTGCCATGGTTGGAATTTGATTAAAAGAATATTCATCATCTATTTTATCCCTTTCAAAACCTTTTTTAATCCAATAGAACTTTTGAAATATTTTTTATGTGTTTCTCCATTTTGCTTACATTGGCATGTTTATACTCAACATTACAGTACTTACACTGGATACTTTTATCCTTTCTAAACATTAAAAGCTTCAAGCATAATACACTTAAAGTAAACGACTATCTATTCACTAAATCAAAACAAGAATGTTTGACTTCCAGCACGGCAATGTGAGTAAATTATGGATCACAAGATTCAGTGGCGGTGTCTATCTCTACTAAGAATAAAGGAGAATGGGTTCATGTTGGTGCTCTACAGGACAGACCGCTAGGCCAAGAGCAAAGAAATCTGTGCAAGCACACTTTCAAGCGTGGGAATGTGCACCTCGTAGCCGTTTTTTTTTTGAAATTTTAATTCATTAAAATTTAAGCGACATTTTGGAATTTTTCTTTAATAACTTCCGAAAATATCACACCATAAAAATGATTTTTACACCATCTGAAAATTTAAAAAATTATCCTTTTAACGATATCAATTAAGTTGTCATTCGATTTTTTCTCTAATTTTAATTCCATTGTTGAAAGCTAAGATAATATTTTATTGGATTTTACTTTTTTATTTCATCAATTTACCTGTGCAATCTGTAAGGGAAGTTCTCAAGATAGTAAGATATTAGGAAATAATCCAGTTAACTGAACAATTATGGTTGCTATGTTTTAATTCATTTTATCGGCATGTTTTAAGCCAGCTAACATGCCGCTGGACGTAAAACGTGCTGCGCTATTTCGATTTTGAAATCAAGTTTGTTAAATTATAGTTCGTGTCGATTACATACAATTGGATGTTACTTGACTCTATTAGGGATTTTCAAATAGACAAGGAACAGAACAAGTGCAAGGCTACGTAAAGAACGCAGGTTAAATCTCTATCGCAATTTGAAGTTTCAAATTACTTTGTCAAGGGAACCATGAATATCAAATTATGCATAAGAAAGTCAGTTGAAATTATATTCCCGGCGAAAAGATGATTGCCGAAGGCGACTAGTATTATCGGTGTTAAAAATTATTACTTTATTATAAGTGTCATAGCTTCAAACCGGAAAAACTAAATTATCCCCCGATCCTGTTACTTTATTTTAAATCCTGTTAGCAATTGGTTTTTAATAATTTAGTCAAAACTTAACAAATTTTTAAACTATGTATTATGTATATAAATTTTATATGCTTGATTTTGAATCGCCATTCACAAATACTTAAAAAAAAATCCAGTTTTGGGGTACGTACTTATTTTTTTTTATCTCATTTTGAATCACCTTTCGTAAATACTTTTTTTTTTTTGCAAAATACCCATTTTTTGAAATTTTATCAGTTTAATTTTGAATCACTATTCGAAAATGCATTATTTTATTTTTGCAAAATATATAGTTAGGAGTATTTATAAATTTTATATGTTTTATTTTGAAATACCATTCACAAATACATTTTTTTTGCAAAATATTTAGTGTATGGATATTTATAAATTTAATATTTCTTTTTGAATCACCATTCTCAAATACTTTTTTTTGTAAAATACCCAATTTTGGGTATTTATAAATTTTAAGTTTAATTTTGAATCGTCATTCACAAATACTTTTTTTTCTTGCAAAATATCAAGTTTTTGGGTATTTATAGAAGTTTGTATGTTTCATTGTGAATCAGCATTCGAAAAGTTTTTCCCCCGCAAAATACCCTGTTTTTGGGTATTTACCCAGGCCTTGGGTAAATACCCGGGTATATACCCAAAAAATATTTACATACCCACTGGGTATTTACCCACCCCCACATCACTGGTCGGATTGTTTAGATTAAAATACTTTAGAAAATGAATAGACACTAAATTGTAGACCGTACTTTGGAATTAAGTAGAGATGGAATCAAAACATGTGACATCACAGACACCTGACAAACATAACTGCAGATATCATCAGACATGCAACTGCACATTGAAACTACAGAGTCATTTCATATTTCATTTATACTTTTAAAAAACAATTCAAGCGTCTAGACAGTGGTCGGCAAACTCATTAGTCAAACGAGCCAAAGATCAACAGTACAAGGATTAAGATTCCTTTTGAGAGCCAAATTCTTTGCAAGATCCATGTTTTTAGCAATCGGTTTAAACTAGCTACTAACATTAAGTAAAAACAGACATTCTAATAATCGTAGGTAGTCGAAATCGATTTTTGACACAGCCGCACTCAAGTGGCTAAAGAGCCACATGCGGCTCACGAGCCGCGGTTTGCCGACCACTGGCCAGCCTATTTTTTCTTCTTCCCTTACCCCCTGTTTAGTCTTTTCATTTTTGAGAAACCCTTACTGTTGCCCCCCCCCCCCCTCCAACCATATCTCGGCGTAAAGTTTTTATTAATGCAGTATAACCTCGGTTAACCGAACTAAATGGAAGGGGAAACCGTTTTGGATCATGTTTTTTTCGGTTATTACTATTTTGTATCTAATTATAGTATGCAACATTGAAATGTTTTGAGTTTAAAGCGAATTCAAAATTCTCTTTGTAGGCTACACTCATGTTCTCATCTATCAGGCGCAAAATTCACACCGGTAAGTTCGGGCGCAATGCGTCTGACAGGCACAGATAAACAATATCGTAATTATATTGTTAATACCCATTAATTTTAATTCAAGCATTCTAAAATTAATCACTGACCTTCGTGGGGAGACTTAAAAGAAAAAGGCGGGGATGTCGTTTCAAAAACGTATAGCTTTCGTAATTATTTCCGTGCAGCACAGTACGCGATTTTTAGATTTGAGATTTCGAATAACCCGAGTTCGATTAACCAGCGTTTTACTGTAATATTACAGGTTTAGGTTAGCTTAAGAGCCACGTGTATCGAATTAACTTAATGCCATTTGTATGATTTATTACTAATTTGATATTGTATTCATTTTTTTAGAATATTGTTGATTCAACGCCAAAACAAATCAAAATGGTAATGAAATAATTACGCATTAACTTATAATAAAGGCTAAAAATTACTCATCGTGAGTATCGACTATTCAAGTGGAAGACTATTTCAATATTATCTTTGAGTTTGTTTCATGGAGCTGCGTTTTGAAAAATAAGATTCAAATGAAGACAGATAAACTCACGTCTAGGGCATGTTTTAATTCAATTTCGTGTTTTAATTAATGTCGGCATGTTTTAATTCAATTAACATGCTGCTGGATGTAAAATGTGCTGCGCCATTTTAATGTCGAGATCAAATGCATATTTTGCACGAGGAATAAGAAAGTGAAGTTGGCACCGATGACGTCCAGTCAGATGTTAGATGATGTGGACTGTTACTTGACTCCATTATGACACATTCATGTAGACAATGAACAGAACTGGTGGAAGACTACTAAAAAACGCGGGTTAAATGCCTATCACAATTTTGAAGCTTAAAATTATTTCGTTAAGGGAACCGAAAATATAAAATTATGCATAAAAGATTCAATTTAAATTTAACAAAATAAGTATTTCTGGCGAACAAGTTGCTTGCCGAAGACGGCAAGTAATAAGAATGCTCTTTTCACAAGTTCTGCTTTCGTGAAATTTTTTAAAATGTTTTATTGTTTTAGAAAAAAATATATTTATCAGGACTTGCGCAACTTTGATTTTTCACGTGAATTTGGGGGAACAAAATACTTTGCTTTTTTTCATTTTAAGTCTCTATGTTTTGTATTTATCGCCATTACCAACATTACTTTCGCTTACTCTTTCTACATTAGTACCACATTTTTATCTTGCCCTGATTTTTACATAGTTTAGCGCAAATCTAAACAAATGTTTGGCGCAGCTTGGCCAATTCTGGCCCTTGTGCCATAAAACCCCAATCAAACAATCAATCAATCGCTTACTCTTTCCGCCGCGCACCCTAAGAGATACTCGTACTACAGTTTGGAAAGCTCTAATCTAGACCGTAAGTCAAACTCAAATATAATTTATACGGTGTCAGACTTTAGAAGAAAATCTTTGGAGAATGTGTTTCATAATACAACTGCTTGAAATTTTACTAATATAAGTTCTTGCCTTTTTATATTCTTTAAAATGCTTTATTAATACGAGGGTAAGTCATTAAGTAAGTCACAAAGATAAGAAAAAAAATAAATTACCATGATAATCACTTGGAAACAATTTTGTTTTTCAACATAATCTCCACCAATGTTGATGCACTTATCCCATCGTTTTATCCCCCAATTCCACTGCATAAAATTCTTTGGTTGCTGTCTCATCCACAGTAGGACATCATGTTGAACGTCGTCATCATCGTCGTCAAAGTGTTTGCCTCCAAGATGTTGTTTTAGTAGACCAAACAGATGAAAATCGCTTGGGGACAAGTCTGGGCTGTAAGGCGGATGCGATGGCACTGACCAACCAGACTTAACCCCAAGCGATTTTCATCTGTTTGGTCCACTAAAACAACATCTTGGAGACGAGCACTTTGCAGATGACGACGACGTTCAACACGATGTCCTATTGTGGATGAGACAGCAACCCAAAGAATTTTATGCAGCTGGAATTGGGGCGCTGATAAAACGATGGAATAAGTTTTTGGTTGAGATTGGTGGAGATTATGTTGAAAAACAAAACTGTTTCCAAGTGATTATCATGGTAAATTATTTTTTCTTATCTTTGTGACTTACTTAATGACTTACCCTCGTATATGTCATTGCAGTGGCTGCATTAAGGTAAAACTGAAAATTTTCACATATGTACAAAAATAACCATTTTAAATTGAGTTCATATATATATTATTTTATTATTCCGTTCAGCAATTTACATCACTTAATGTGAAATGGTGGCAATTTACATGGAGCTAGTCACTGCTTACATTTAACTGCTTGTTTCTTAAACTTTGGTACGACGCGACGTCGTGCCCCTTTTTTTCTCTTACAAGACGAACAACAGATTCCAAAATTAAATTGGCGAAGAATATTGACTTGTATCGCATGAGCACTAGTTGGCCTCATTAAATTTCTTTATCAATGTTATAGGCTGCCTTCACAAATAATAATCGCATTTATAAATATTTCGATGATAAATTATTCGAAACTTTTAAATTTGAAAGAATATTATTTATGGTTTAAAAACAAAATTTTGTCTTCTTACAGACAGGAGATAGTAGATAAGTTTTGAATACGCGTCCGCACTTTGGACTCAACAGCAGATGCTGTATTTATTTAAATGCGGAAATTATCAAAACAGTCAGTAAGATATGTTTAACTCACTGCTTGGAATATTGTTGATGACTCTTGAAATATGACGGTCGATTTTCGGAAACGCGTCTATATCTCAAATTTATTTATTTGTCACATGTTTGAGAAACTAAAATAGAATTTAAAATTGGCGTATGTTTTGAAAGTAGGGCAGAATTCCACTTTCCTTTATTAAAATAAGATCCAGGTCATTACTCAGCTTCTAAAAATCAGAAAATTTCCTTCTGGAAGGCGATAACGAATAGTTTTTGTGTCCTCTTTTTAAATGCAATCATCTAATTTTAAGAAGAAAAATTATTAAGCATAAAACACCTAAAGTCACAACATTGCTTTGAAGTACAAAAGGAATGTTTTTTTTTTAAAACGAAAAATATGTTTCAATAGGAAGAATAAATAAGTGTGTCAAAATGAGATCGATCATTGATAATTATAAAATATGAATATTTACGCTATTAATATAATTGTACATTTAACTTCCTATTAACTCTTACGAAGAATTTGCATTAAACATTTTCACTTATCACTGATTTAATTCTATTTAGTAACAAACAATTACATAAAAATTTAACAACCGTTAACAAACATCGGATTATAGGATTTTTATTCGCAAAACTTATATAAAAAGACTAAAACTATAGTCAATTACCGAGACGTCATGCTTACAGGACAAACGTATAATATCATCTAACTACGCGTTGTCTTACTCTGCGATGTGACGTCACAATCTTTTTCCTCCCGCAAGATGCTTGATCGCCCCCCCCCCCCCCAAAAAAAAAATGACGGAGTGTATTTGTCCCACATAATGTGAACATGAACTGACTTCATAATACAATCAGAAATTGTTGATATTATAAAAATCTTAATGGCAAGAAACTGTAAAAGCGGCCATAGATTGAATTGTTAAAAATAGCACGGTGCTTTTCCCAGGACTGTTTTTTAGAATTAGATGCATTTATAAAATAAATTCTATGTTAATAGTTGATAGAAATAATGATTTGAATAGAAAGCAGGATTTTTTTTTACTATTTCTAATTAAGGAATTATATATGCATTAAAATTTTAAACGGCACTTTTGAAAGATAAAACTTTTCAAACTTCCTTCTGAGGACTAAGCAACAGAATTTATCCTTAGTACTTGATATGATAAATGACAGCATAAGTTTGAAGAAAGAAAGTATTTTAATTCACTATGAATAACAAAGAAAATGATTATATGTAGTAAATGAAAGCTTTCTCTTTTTTTATTTTCATTTCAAAGACAACATGGCATCAACTGAATTATCTTTCCATTTGTTTAACAATATAAATACATTTATTAACTGAAGATGACCAAAAATCATCCTAGAAATTTTTTTATGATTTCGCTTGCATTGATTTCTTTTGCTTAGTGATCATTCTCATTTAAAGATATATACAACTACAGGGGAAAAGCAGCGCGCAATCTTTAAAGAGGTAAGATGACGAAAACCACATCTGAGCAAGCACTTCTCTATCCAAACCAGACCACATTAGTTTATATCCGATTTCTGACTCTGCCTATTAGGTCAACATATATTGCAGCTTTCTACAATCTAGAAAATGCCCGCAGAAAAAATATAATGTGATTTAGGATATAATGATCAACATTTGCGAAAAACAGCCGTTCAGGTATTTAATTTCAGACTGAGACCTTTGTAGAGAAGTCTGGTTTTTGAAATTAGAAAATCGCAGTCTTTGTTTATCACTCCACCGAGACCATTTCCCCGCCCGAGATTTGTGTGCAAAATCTGTTCCGAGTAGGGATGGGGAAAACCTACCGGTTTAAACCGAAAACCCTTTTTTTTTTTTCTTTTGTTAGCCGTTTTGTTTAGTTATTTTTTGCCCCGGTTTAAACAGGTTATTTTTTAAAATCCAGAAACCGGGTCGGAAGATAGGCTCGATTTTAGGTTCGACTAGACTAAAATTTACCAAGTCGTGAAGCTTTGAATTTCATCATCTTAGGCCAATCACCGACAACCGCTTCCTCGAGGCGTCTGTTGGTTGGCGTATTACTGAAAGAGTCTTTATGAACAGAAAAATATGGGACAATTTCCTGCAAATACAATACTAATAAAAAATTTTGTCTACAAACGACGTGTGTTTTCTGCAGCCAAAAAATATTTATCTTTAGTCGGAAGTTCTGTGGAATCCAAAAGATTAGTATCTACGTTGAATGATGTTGCTTCCGATGAGAGGTGTTGACTGACGGATCAACACATTGCTGAAAGAGTCTTTATGAGAAGATTAGATGATAAATATTGACCCATGAATTAATTTCTTGTGAAAACAATGTTAATAAAAATTTTTATCTATAATACTTACTTATTGCAATAATTACTCATTTATTATTATTACATATTGTATTAATTACTTATTTATAATCATTACTTATTACATTAATTAATTATTGTATTAATACTTACTTATTGTATATTATTATTAATAAAAAATTCCGTCCACAAACGTTGCTTTAAAAAAAACAACCTGAAACCGTTTCTTTTCAAAAACCGGTTATTTTGAGCAGTTTTAACCGCCAGGTTAAACTAGAGGTGAAAATAACCGGTTTAACCGAAAACCGTTCTTTTTTTTTTGGCAATAACAACCATCCCTAGCGCAGAGATTCGAACTTCCTCCCACTGTTGTGGAGTGGAATTTCGGAAAGAGAGAGATACCTCTTCATATGACGACGTTTCAGAAATATATGATTTGTTACATTAATGTCACATTTTGAAGATGATAGATTAATGTCACATTTTGAAGCTGCTAAATTAAAGACACATTCTGAAGCTGCACGAAAGGTTGTTTTAGGATGGGTCTCGTGATTTTGAACCTTATGCAGATGACGAGGAGCGGCCCGAAGTAACTTTACCAACCAGGCAAGGCAACAATATGCCCCCCCCCCCGACCAACTGTAAGGAACTGGACATTATAGTTGCTGTTGCCTGCGGTAGATGGCGCGGCACAAGACTGTTGAGTAAAAGTCAGTTGACGGTCGGAGGTCAGTGAGGCTGTTTTTTTTGAGAATGAAGTGTCTGATAGCATTTTTTTTGATAGCATGACTCGAAATACTAAGAATTGTAATGTATAGTTTTCTTATCTTTTATGTTAAATGTATTTGTGTGTTTGTCCATTTATGTCGTGCTAGTCCTGTGTGTCATTAATAAACTAAATTAAAAAAGAAATATTGCCTAATTTCTCGGCTGCATTTTTATATGACATTACAAAACGCATTGTTTTAAATTCTATAACGTCTCTATTCTAAATGCCAAACAAACTTTTACTTAGAAGTATAAATGTTTTACCTGCAGACATGATTAAATAAAATTATGGTGAGAGTTTTAAAACTCAGCTATATTTAGATTATATAGTGGTGTTACTGAAACTAAATAATATATATTAAAAATATAAGACTTTATTTTTCAAGTCTATTAAAACATTTATTTTTCTTCACACACCCGCTTTAGCGCCACTGGCAGTTGCCCGGTTTGCCCACTCCTCGGGCCACCTCTGCCGATACCGAGGGGAAACCACCTGAACTTTACTCCACTCTCCAAACTTCCATGACCCATACTTGAATTGAATTGGATCTGGAATCCACACGATAATCTATTCTCGAAGTCGAGATTCTTTCAGGACGCTACTGTGATACCATCGACGAACCAAAATTTTTATGTTTATCTAAATACAGTAATGCAGAACCACAGAAAGGACGTTATGAATTTAGGGCATTTATTTCGATTCCACTGATTCTAAAACACACAAAGACAGCTGAATCACTAATATCACGTTTTGCGTTTTTTATTTTATCATCTTGAAAATTCTGGATAATTTTAGAATATATTATCTATTGAATTCACTGAGCATAAAGTTAGTAAACTATCGGTGGACTTAGTGGTTAAGGTATCCAAGGCAATGTTAAATGACAGAATTTGCGGGTATTTTCGAGATGTCTTGCGTCCTATCACGGCCTGTTATTGATTATTTGAAAACTGTTTTACTGCTTTTCCCTACAGTAATAGGAAACAAAGTTGAAACTATTTAAATAGATACGATCACAATTATATTTCTTTTAAAATAAAACATTTAAATGCATTTTCTGCATAACAAAATTAATCTTTTATACATGAAAATAATATTAGTACTCTTCAAATTGGGCCTTTTAAAGTAAATGATATATATTAGCGAATTTACTGAAAACATATATTATAATAATATAATTAGATAAAGTTGAAATTAAATGAATAAGTCATTTTGCACGTGCTACCGTTAGCATCAAATGTTAGCATTTTATTTAGCATAAAATGCTACCGTTAGCATTTTATGCCGAAACATGTGCATAAAAATCGTTCGATTTTCGGCAATTTTATAGATTTCTAAGTGAAATCAAGTTGAATTTTATAGAATTTTCAATTATATTTCAAGAAGAAACACTTATTTTTTTAAAAATAATTGTAGCGAATGTAAGCGGACTTTATGAAGTGTTAAATTTTAATTAATTTCAGGA
Source organism: Araneus ventricosus (assembly GCA_013235015.1). NCBI lineage: Eukaryota > Metazoa > Arthropoda > Arachnida > Araneae > Araneidae > Araneus > Araneus ventricosus. The sequence goes on from BGPR01000015.1 coordinate 1,870,900, forward strand.
ATGTGAAAAATTTCGAACTTTTCCATTATTCTAATAAAATGAAAATAACCAGTATTCAATATTAAAATTAACACAAAAAAATATCATTTCACTTCACAAACAATTTCGTACACTAAATAATAATTCGAATTCATAGATTGCAACCTAGATTCATAGATTAAAAAATGCATGATACCAAAAATGAAGTACTTTTTTATAAAACGTCTGTCTGAATATTCCTTTAAGCGGGGAATTACTACTTAAATTATCATATAAGAAAAACCTACTATTCACAATGTTGCAATTTGATAGCACATTTTTATTCTTTTCTATCAGATATTTAATGCCAAAAAGTATTGAATCTTTTTTTTAGCGTTCATTAAGTTATTTTAACAGTATTCTTTTAGAAATTCAAGAAATGATTAGTTATTTTGTTAATAAAAAATAAAATAAATATTTATATGAATTAAATTTAAAATAGAATGAATTGAATTTAAGTAATAAGAATTAATAGCCTTTATATTAATTTATTGAGTAATTAAAATGAAAATTTAAGACGAAATGAGACATAAAATTCAATAATTCCTATTAAACGCAAATTTGAGATTTTGGAAAATAGTGACCAAAGAAATATTTTAAAAACTTTAAAGTGTTACCATGTAGATGATATATTTTCCCGATACCGAACAACTATTAAAAAATGTAAAAAGATCGATACAGTTGATAAACCACATGACAACATTTTTTTTCTTTCAAATAATGCTTTTTTTTTCTTTAAAATAATTTATGATAAAATTTTTTCATTAAACTTGCCTGTGTTCGGCAAGTCATACAAACATAGAATTTTTGGCGAGAAAAAAAATCATGTTCTCTAAGGTTAATTAAACATAAAAATAGTGAACAAAGAGCTCTTTCTTAAAATAAAGAAAGCATAGTCACTATGTGGTCAGCGCTATAAATCTATAATATCCAAGACTATATGTGTTTCAAAGTCAATACATTTTTTTAAAAATTACAATGAAAATTATATGACAAAATTTTTAACACACTTACCTTGAGCTCTAAAAGTAGAATTTAACCTTTGATTCCGTTCCAAAGAATGCCAGAATTAAGCATACAGAAGAAATATGTAGAAGCCGTCGAATGATAGCGGCGAAATCGATAGTGACATAAAGAAAAAAAAACCCGAGAAGCTTTCGTCACAAGTAGCACTTCACCTGATTCGCCAGCTGAATGCGAACACTTTCGGAAAGCGAATCGAACTAAGTTTCGTGATTGTCTTACTTAAGTGAAAACTGAACTTTTATTCCTTGATGAAAATATACCTCAACATAACTAATTAAGTTTGTTCTTTCAAGGTAATCGGCTGCAGCCACGAGAAGTTCCTAAAGTTCAAAGAGAAAACGATTTCTTTTCTGCTAACGATATCAAAATATTCTTCGCAAATAAAGATGTGGAAAATAAAAAGCAGGATTGATTCGCTTTCGTTGCTTAGAGGGAAGTGTATTGTTCCTTTAGTTTAAAATAGTTTTAAGAGGAAGCTTTTGTTGAACGCTTTGTAGGATAGTCTGCTAAGGAGATGTGAAAAGAGATTTGGAACTTACGTAAACAGATCTTGAGGATAAAATAAAGAGACGCGGCTTCTGATTAAGCATATTTTTGCGCAGCATGCTTTCTCTCTCTTCGCAAATTTTCGAACACGTATGCATGCATTTTGAGTTGGAAGTTTTCAAAAGATAATGTGCCGAAATTTGTTTATACTCTCCTTAAAGTACAAATGTAACTATTATATTGGATGCTTATGAAATATTTAATGATATATCATTTGTTTCGATTTTGACAGCATTTTTTTAGCTTAACATAAACAAAATGTTCTAAATCAGATGACTTCAAACTTTTCCACTCTCGACATCTTCTCACATGGAAAAAGTTTCGTGACCCAATTTCTGTCTGAAAAATTTTATCGCCACCTCAAAATCGAAAAATAAAGAAGATATCTGAAAATTATTTTAAAAAGAAAGTAATATAAAACAGGTTAGTAAATTTTAATGATATATTTTATCCCAAGATAATATTAATTGCTATTTTTTGCTTGCAAATATTGATCAATCATTTAGAAAATATGTTTCGTGGAACAATAACGAAAGTATGTTCGCCATTGTTCAACACAGCTCACTAGAAATTGCTTCATACATTCTTCTAAGACCAAAATCAGTACTTTAGCTTAAACGATTTTATTATAGCTGAGTTTAAAGGGAAAAAACTTGTATAAAATATTATAAGATCCTAACATTAACTAAATGCGTTTCAAAATTAAATAAATGAAACACAACGATTTGTTTGTTTCATCTATTTAAGCTTAAAAATAATTAACACCAGTAAACCTATGCGAAACTTCTGCACATTCAACCTCTCCTCCTCCCCCCCAAATGATTTTGTCTTTTGGTGGGTTGTTGAAATTAAATACGCAGCGACGTGTATCGACAAAATAATGAAGACGGTTTATTGATGTAAACGTATTTAGAATACCTCTTTTGTATACAATATTTGATGTCAGAACGATATCATATTGAATTTTCTTTGTCATTTTCGGTAATTGATACAAAAATATTGTTAGATTTAGTGACTCTTGGAAAGGCTACGTAAGTTACATGATTTATATGGGTTAGTTTTGTAAAATAAATAAATAAAAAGGGCGTGAGGGATGTGCTCGTCCATGATGTCTATGGTATTTATAAAAGTGACAACAGGAAACATTTCATGAAACTCAGTAGATTTTATTACTAATACTCGTTTTCAAAATACCATGAACAGACAGCATAACTGCCCTGTTCATTTTAATATTATCATCCAATTCAGTTTAGTTTTTGAAGGGTTATTTTGGGACGGACCTCTTAATTTTGAACGCGGTCAGACGACGAGGACGACACTGCACCCAATTCAGAAGAATCGAATTATTCACTGCTCAAAAAATGAAAGGATCACCCTGAAAGGAATAATGTTTTCGTAAGATTATTCGCATCCGACGTGCGAAAGTTAATTAAAATATATAAAATTCGTATCTAAGGCTACGGAGATATAAACAAAAGAAGAGTCTTTATGCAAAACAGCATTAATGATGTCAAAAAACACAATTTTTTTAATTGAAAAAAAAAAACCGTCCGTCTTCTGGGAATCCAAAATTATGCTGTTGGTGTTGCATTTGGTTTGTTGGAATACGTTCTGCAGAATGATTGTGAGCAAGGAATCAAAGGCATGATTTACCAGAATCAATAGCACGTCGAATAACTGGCAAGGGGTGCATTGCAAAGACAAGTGGCAGATTTCTTTGATGCGTCTCAAAGTGTAGTTTATTGACTTTTCAGCCGATTCCGTACTTTTGGAGATGTTCGTAGAAGGTCAAGTCATGATCGTACGGGTGCAGTAGCACAAGCCAAATATAGATACCTTCCTATAACAGTCCATCGAAACAGAACAAGAAAAGCCGCTTGTCTGCAACTGAAACTACTTCGTCACTTAACAACAGACAATTGTACGGTCAGGACCTTTGCTGAATCCGTCAAAAACTAGCAATCATTTACAATAAATAAAGCAAAGGACCCGACACTACAGTGTATTAATATGTTATATATAAGACCACTAACGAATTGTTGCATTTCTGAAGAAAAAGACATACTATGCAAATTTTTAGCGTGTGTATTAAAAATTGATCGTGAAATGCTCTCTAACCAACTATATTAAACCAAACTGTACTGAAACTATTAAACAACTAAACATTAATCTAAATTTTAATATGATCTACTCATTTTTCTAAAAATTAAATAAGCTTTCTGTTAAAAAAATTATTTTACCACCTAGGAAAATTAGCACATTATAACATAACATTCGAATCATTATAAAAAGTATGCGTTATTATTTCGCGAAAGCTTTATCTGAGAAGCAAAGGTACAGGTTTTGATTGTGCTATCCGTGATTTATTTGAAGATGCCACGGGGTAAAGAGTTATCTGACTGCGAAGTGAGAAAATTTTTATTTTATAAGGATGTTGGAAAATCTGAAAGATAAATAGCTGGGCAGATGAAGCATTCTGAAACTGCCGTTCGCAATGCCATACTTAGAAAAAATGATTCAAACAAAATAAAACGATCCTGCAGAAAAATGATTTTGACAGCACTAGACGATAAACAAATTTTTCAACTATCAACTCAAAAAGATTTTTCGACTCGTGAAATTTCTAAACTTTTCAGAAAAAAATTTCACGTGTCACAGTTTGGAAGAATCTTAAATCAAATACTAATACAAAATTTATGAAAATGAAGAAAACATCAAAGTTATTGAAATATCGCCGAGAAGAAAGACTGAAATGATCTAAAATTGTCATGTCATGGAATGATGAGTGGAAACAAATTATATTTTCTGATGAAAAGAAATGAAACCTTGTCGGTCCCGATAGCTACAAACACTATAGGCATGACTTGAGAAAGGAATCTAAAAAATGCTTCGGTCGATAAATGGGAGGAGGATCAGTAATGGTTTGTGGAGCCTTTAGAAATGATGGATTATGCGATTTACAGCAAATTTTAAGATGTATGGACTCTGCTCAATATCAAGCTATACTATATGATCATCTAATACCTTTTGGGCCTTTCTTAGGTGGTGCTAACTGGATATTTCAGCAGGACAATGCTTCTTGCCATGTATTTAAATCCACTTAGGAATGGTTTAAAAATAAAAAGTTAATGTTTTGCCATGGCCAAGTCGAGGTCCAGACCTGAACCCCATGCAAAACTTTTGGGGTATATTATGTCGCAAAGTTTATAATAATAATAAACAGCTTTATTCTGCCAGTGAACTGGAAGTAGTAATTGTAAAAGAACGACACAATACTTCTAAAATTGAACTTAACCACCTGGTTATTTCAATGAAAAGCAGAATATTTGAGGATATGAGGAAAAATAGAGGACCAATATCATATTAATTTTCATACTTTTTTGTTTTTAGGCAAGCGGTCTTATAATTCGTTTACCAGTGCATTTTTCATTCATTTCTTATATTTTATTAACGTAATCGTTTATTGAGTTATTCAAAATTTTTGAAACCTAATTATAATGGATATGTTATAATATCGCATTTAATGAGTTTAAATTATAATTATAACATTTACTTACTTCGTAATTTTCAAAATTAAAGTGGTTGTTTAATTTCGTAACGGACTGTATTATTACACTCAACGAATTCTTCAAAAAATGAAGGGGAATAAGTTACGGAAATTATCTTAAGTGATTTTCCTTGCTACGAAGTTAAAATCAGTACGTGAAAAATTAGGAATAATGAATTTGCTATTACTTGCAAAAAGGAGGACTAATTAGAATGAATCATCAATAAAAATGATTGTATAGAGTCTTTCAGCAATTCTATCAGACTTAAAATGCCAGGAGAATGCACCCCAACGTTATCTTACACAATATCCCGAATTCGGAAGATGAAGCTGATATTCCAAAAAAACCTTTAAAAAGTGCTGAGGTACAGATGAAGATTTGAAATTCAGATTCAAACTCTGAGGAAGAGAAGAAGACACTTTTTACAGGATTTTTGAAATACCAAGTGAGATTTTCAATTCTCTAAAAAATCTTAATAAAATTGCAATAAATTGATTAAATTGATCTATGTTTTAACCGAAAGAATTCTATAACGACTATAAGTGTCGTTACTGAAAAGGTAACAAAGGTAACATCTCTTAATTGTAATTATTCCACGTTTTGCAGTTCATGTGCAGAAGATCATCCGAAATAATATATTCCAGAAATGCATCAGTTGCGAACAGAGTAAGACAACTATGAACACAAACACAGTCTACAGTCGTGCCTGGTCCGACCTGCTTTCAATTCATGCCCACTTAAACCGATTATAAAGAATCGTAATGATTCTAGATACGTGGGAGTGGCGATGGAATGGCAGTGGAGAAGATGAAGTGTTAATATATCTGAAAAGGGACGAGACTTGCAAACACAAACTGTAAGGAAATGCTTTCATCAGTAAGGTTTATATGCATGTAGACCTTTTGACTGCGTTCCTTTAACCGTATGGCACTATAGGAGAGGAGGAACGGCGGGTGAACATCGCATTTGGTGTAGCATAAAGTGGCGTTAAGTTCTCTTCACACACAAGTCAAGATTCTGTTTGGAGAAAGTTAATAGCCATATCCTCATAAATAATGAAATATGAGAAACAATTCCAATTTTGCGCGCGAAAGAACAAAAAATTGAGTCTCTTCGCTGATGGTTTGCGCAGGAGTAAGTATAGGTGGATGAACAGACCTGTATATAATCCAGAACGGCAAGCAACTTTAATAGGTGGCAGGTCTTAGGAAGAGATTTCTGAATCATTTGTTTTATATATACCGCATTAGAATGATCTTTCCTTTATTGGACGATAACGCTTCGATGTCCCAGAACACGTCTCGTTGGAGACAGCATTTTGCAGCAGATTACCTACCGTATTGACACATCAACATGTTCATCTGATATGAATCCAATAGATCATGACGGGGACGCTCTAAGCAGACGGGTTGTTGCCCCTCTCTGATAATTCGAGAATTAGATACAGCTCTTGTGGAGAAATAGGAAAGAGTTCCTGAGAATTCATAGGACCTTATTGTAAATGAGAATGTTAAGTCGTTTCAACTATTCGGGAGAGCACAAGTCGTACTGATGTCGAATGAAATCCCAATAAAACATTTTTTTTTAAATTTTTTTTTCTTTTCCAAATATTGAAGCTTCTGAAATCTCATCAAATACTTGACATAGCTTCTTACCTTTAACTTGAATATAATTCATTTTATAAGCCTAATCTTCTATTATTATGCGTTTGTAGAACTAAATATAGATCTTCATTCTATTTTTTTTAAAGATGATCGGAGCATATGTATTTTTTCAAAAAAAAAAAAAAAAACTCTGAGTGATCCTTTAATTTTTTAGCAATGTATATTTCAATAACATTCCATTTATAATTGTTTTTTCAGTACAAATGATGACCAAAGAATTAAGCTGCATAGAAACGAAAGACAAAATGCTACTGAATAACAAATACACGTCTCAAAAATCGTTTCCCAACGGTCAACTGTCGTAGAATCGACATGAATACTCAAATCACGAATTAAACTTTAAGTCAATTATGTAAATCTTACGAAAGTAAATTTGTTCAGTTAGAAAATTATACATTACTAGCTGTTACCCGCGACTTCGTGCGCGAAGAATTTGAATTGGTACTTTTTAAAATTCACGAATGTAAATGTTTCGTTATATGTAGAAAGGGGAAATCAAAAGTTCTGACGGCTGATAATACATAATTGGACGACTAATTTAATTCTCCGTTACTGTAAATTACATCATTGTACTCAATAGTATCACCTGCTCTTTGGAATATATTATCCACCATGCTATATGTCATCTGCTGCTACTGTTTAAAAGAATACAAAAGACAAAATATACCTTCCTATTCTAAAAACTCTGACAACCATATCATATACGTCAATGGACGATCCTGGTTTGTTTATTTTGGATTCATAGACCGTTTTCCGGTAACCTTCCGATTTAAGCAATCGCCAAATCTATTTGGCAATTGTATCAAGCGCCAAGCTCAAATTAGTTCTTTCTTTAGTAAACAAAACGTTGAATTCCGTGTTCTTTGGGTTTGTGTAGTCCTTTCTATTTAAATCGGTGAAAAACTGCTCTTAAAGCATTAAAATTCGAAACGGAACTATTGTAATTAGCTAAATCATTTGGTTACAAATTTAACCGCCAAAAAAATCTTGGATGTCGATGAAAAGAGCTATAAAAATAATTTTGGCAACCTTTCCACTAAATTAGGCTCTTATTTTAAGTAAACATTGAACGATATTTTCATTTAGTTATACTTAACTTTAGTTTTTAAATTTTAATCTAAAAACTCTTGGAACTATATCAAATCTACCATTAGATTTCTGTCCCGGAGTTTATTTTTCAGTTGTTATTCCAGAGATTATTTCTTTTCTCAGCAAGATCACGTGATGCATGACTTTAAAAATAATTTATTCCACATACTTGTGCTTTTCTGAAGGATCACGTGACATTTCATTTTGTTTACGCATTCCTTAAGGATCACGTGACAGTTGATTGAAAAATAAAGTAGTGATCTTCATCGCAAATCGCTAGTTAATTATTTAATTGTTATCTGTAATCAAAAATAATGAATTTAACATGATGTCACCTACCCAATGTAAGTTCCTGGGTTTCAAGCTACAACTCTGCCAATTTTCATCCAAATCGGTTTGGTAGTTTTGCCGTGAATGCGTAACAAACAGACAGACACACTTTCGCATTTATTGTATTATATGGATATTTATGAAGATAAGCAAAATTTTCAGAAATAAAGGTGAATTAGTTCAAAGTCTAACCGTTGCCTAGCAACGGAGTAGCTATAAATCTTCGTTATTTCAAAATCGTCTGCACTTATTTAAAAATTTTGGAACTTTTAGAAATTAATAACAATCGAAAGGGAAAATGCCAGAGAAATAAAATTGGTATCATTGAAAAGGTAAAAATTTGAACTTTAAGATGGTATAAAAATATTTTTTGTCAGACAGTTTGCTCCGAAGTTACGGCGGAAAAACGGTTTCGGTTAATTTCTAATTAACTGCCTGTTTAATTAACTTTTGGACTTAGAAAAGTCATAAGTGTCTTCCCCTTGTCTTAAATAATAAGTGTACAAAATTTGGTTGAAAACCGTCCATTGATTTAGGAGGAGATGTGGAACATAGCCACATACATACCCACAATGACTTTTATTTATATTAAGATTGACCAATATCATTCATAAAATATTAAATGAATTATTTTATTTTATTAATAATATACTGAAAATTTCCCGTTGCGCAGTTGTTGGGATTGATAATTTAGCTGGGAAAATTAATATAATTGGAACTAAGATTATCCATTGCTTTCAATTTTCGGCTTATATAGGAATCTATAAACAAAGCAAAACAACAACAAAAAACTTTAAAAGTTTCATTATAATTATAGATGGATTTTTCAAAATATTCCAACTGGAAGCAGTTGTCCTAGGGTGAGCCATCTCCAAATTGCACATTTTGAAATTTGTTTGTTGTTTTCGTACAATCTTATAGAAAATATTGTAATGCTCATAGTTTGTAAAATTATTTATTTTATTCTTAGTAGCCTATTGTGAAACATATTGAAATTTGTTTGAATTTGCGCACCAAACCACACAGAGTAGGTAGAATTTGCAATAGTGTTCTTGAAATCCATGAAATTGTAGCAGGTTGAAGAATACATAACTGATCTCAATTAATGTTTGCTCTTAGCATTGTACTCTACAGCGAAAATTGTCTTCAAAATTTTTATAAAATTATAAAAACTAAGAATAGGAAATTCTTGAATGTATCACAATTTACAGAAAATAATATTCAAATAAATTTCCCAGAGTTTCATTAAAGAATAGTTACTAGAATAATTTTTGATGTACAGTAATTTGCTTATCTATTTAACATGCTCTACAAGGGAATTCGCTTGTATTTTCAATAAACTGTTATAATGTTCTCGAAAATAACTTTACCATACCCCTACTTTCATATCGCCCCTCCAACAATCCGTCTACACAAAGAAATTTTTTATCAATATTGTTAAGGGCTTACGTAAGCTTAAGAATCAAATGACCCGAATTAATATCATTTGCAAGACTTATTTTTATTTTAGATTTTATTCCATTTTTACAATAGTATTAGGTCAACGCCAACACAAATGAAACCAGAATTGTAACAATTTCAGGTTTCCTTTTGTTTTCTTTTTTCTTATTTTCAGTGTAGACTTTAGAACTTGCACTATTTTCGCTTTTACTTTTGACATCAACTTTGGGAAGCAAAATTCTGTAATATTTTTAATCCCTTATATTTTCTTGTGTCCGCCATTACCGACTTTGGTTTCCCCAAATTGTCCTTCGCGTACCCCAAGGGGTACGCGTACCACAGGTTGGGAACCTCTGATCTAGACATATGTAAATTTTACACTAGACATATCTCAAAATAAATTCAAAATTTGGCTGCCTCAGATTATTGTGTTTCTATCAACTTAAATTGTTGAACATTTCGTCTTATCTCGAAATGTTGCGAAATATCTTTATTCTGGTGAGAGTGCCTACTTCTAAATCACACACATCAAGAATAGATTTGCTAATCAATTTACAGCATTACAAGTCCATTTATCAATCCTTAACACTGTTTTATTTCTTTGATATGCCTGTAAAGGCCAAAGAAAGCCTTTTTCAATTACTGTTTGCGTCCACTTTGTTCTGTAAATTTATATATATCTCATGTATAACGATCTCTGATACCTATATATTCAAAAACAGAAAAGTAAAAGCCATAGTTTTCAATTTAAAAAATGTAGATAACCGGAGGAGACCATTTGATTTAAAAGCTTCTTCAGTTTACGGTTGAAATCAGACGAAGTCAGATTTTATGATCATATAAAATCTAGAGATTGAATTATGTTAGTCTCTCTCTCTCTTTCTCTCTCAAACTTTTTCCACAGCAAAAATATGTTAAAAAATATTTTAAATCGGAAAAAATGGTAATTCTGTACATCCAGTAAAAAGTTTGGCATATCTGAAAGGTTTCTATAGATTTCTTAATTTATAAAATTAAGAAATCTATAGAAACCTTTATAGCCGTTTATTTGTCTATAACCTCATCCTAATTGTATATTTTTTTGAGATTTTTGTGGTCCCAGAAAAGATATTTTTTTTGTTGAATGTTGTTGGAGATATGCTTCATAAATTACGAACCATTATCACATGCCGAACACGACACCCGAGTCTTTACCATCCGAATACGAGGACAATTAATGTACCTCAGATTCAGATATAAATTGCGCACCAAACTACATACACACCATATGTTCTATGGAATCAGTTCTCTAATCGCACTCCACACAGGCTGGCACTAAGACTCTACTACCTCGCCATCACCAGTTACAAGGGTTTGTAATATAAAAATAAAATAGGTAAATAAATATTTCATTCCTGAACAGTTTTCTTCTTCTTTTTACTTTCTCGCATACGAAGAGAAAGTATTGTGATCTTCAAAAAATTCGTCTTGGAGAATTTGATGGTTCTTCATGTTTGAGACCTCTCTGAATCAGAAAGAAACCACCATATTTTCAGTATGTCTGTCTGTCTATGAATACGATAACTCCAGAACGATATTAACTTTAGACGGATAAAATTTTCATATAGTCTTAACACCAAAATTGTATTTTCGATCGAATTTTTGACGAAATTTGAAAAAAATAGAATGAATATTTCTATCTAGTTCTACAAACGTATGACACTAGAATATTAGACTTACAGGATGGATTATATTCAATTTAAAGACTCAAGCACTTGTGGATTGGGAAGTTTGACTACTTGCCTATCCGGGTACATGTGGACACAATAACTCAAGGTAGCAGAGAGCTATACAGATGAAATTTGGCATGTGGTTTTATTATTAGAATTGTAGATTTATACCAAAGAAGAATATAGAATCCGCCTATGCAATGTTATTTGTTTGTTTGTCTCTCTGTGGGTACGTGAAGACAATAACTCAGAAACCCAACTAGCAAGATTGATGGAATTTGGTATGTGGCATTGACATCAAGATTGTAGGCCTGTGCCAAATTTTGCATTAAATCTGTTAAAGGGAAGACATCCAAAGTGTATAATTTTTTTTCTTCACTGTACTGCGAAAAACGCGCCTTATTTTTCACGAACATGAGAAAATCGAGGGCAGAATACTTCCATTGGTTTAATTCTGTATCTACATCTCCCTGTTTTAGCTATGGCGGCATTTTCAGTTACGACAAAAGTAATGATTCATTATATTGCATAAAATATTATGTATGAATAAATTAAACATATTAGTTTAAAAATAAGTAATGATAATATATGAAGAAATTTTAGAACAGTCATTTAGTAAATATTAGTTAAACTTTTCATGCCAAGATGATTTTTTCAAATTAGTTTTTCTAAACTAAGCTGAAGAATTGGATTGGAGCACTTGCTTCCCAAGTTTTCTGATCCCCAAAATTCTTTTCTTAGATCCTGTTGGAGATTGCAATCCACCGTGTAAGAAGTTCAGCAACTAGAGAAGCTCTTTCTGTTACGGAATGGATTTCCCTGCAACGATGTGGACACTGAAGCGTCAGTAGAGCAGTAGGCCGAGCCGGAGCATCAGTCTGTGACGTGGAAATATGTCTTCGGAAGAGAAGCAATCAAGGCCATTCTCGCTTTCTCGCCTTTAAACTCTTGTCACGAACCGTGGAGTGTAACTTGCTTAACAAGTGGAAGCGTTTCTTTTTACCACGTTTTTATTAACTCGGTTTCTTGTCTGTCTGTCTGTTCGGTACAAATTTTGCAATGAACTTTAAACTCACTTCCCGATTAGCTGGAGACTTGAAACTTTAAACATAGCTCAGAACTAGATGACAATGCAATATTAATTCGCTTTCTTGTTTGTCTGTTAATTTTTTATTTCATATTTCGTGTTTTACCGACCCAGAGCTTCGATAGATGGCGCTGTCCAGGCTTCACTTGTGAATAGCGAGGAAGGGAAATCTCGAGTTCGAAAGATTCCAAGAAATCGCGGGGGAACATCGAAGAGTGGATTGAAGTTCGGAGGGGAGGGTTTGCTATACCAGAGTGACAATAATTTGTTTGCCGTGAAATTCCAGAGGGAGGGGGGGGGAGTAAAATGCTGTTCGGGTGCTAGTTGTTTTCACGAAGGTTTCTGCGTCAAGTAACTTAATTTTTCAGGAAAATAACAATTTTCTATTTATGACCAGGTGAAGAGAAACTGAAATAAACCTGAAATTTGCCACATGTCTCCATCATAATCTCAACAAGATGGTTAAAATCGATTGCAAAATTTCACACACAGAAGACTAAAAAGCAGAAAATAATTATTTAAATAAAATAAAAATTTTAATATACCACGTTTTTAAAACGGACTAAAAAGTAAAAAAAAATTTCTTCTAGCCCCATACAGATTTATAACCCCATACAGATTTAAAGCGAAAAACGTGGGGCTCATGCAATATTTAATAGTAAGGTGTATAGGGAGTAGCTGTCGTTGAGAAAACTCACACAACAGTTCATATAATTTCCATTGCAAAAAAATTGTTAGTGACTGAAATAAACTACTTATGCATCAATTATCTATTGCATGCGCCCAACGTTTTTCGTTTTAAATCTGTATGGGGTTATAAATCTGTATGGGGCTAGAAGAATTTTTTTTTACTTTTTAGTCCGTTTTAAAAACGTGGTATATTAAAATTTTTATTTTATTTAAATAATTTACTTTCTCGTATACGAAGTATACAAAGAGAAAGCATTGTAATCGTCAAAAAATTCGAACTCGAGATTTTGGCGAATCTCCACGTTTTAGATCTCATTGAGTCCGAAAAACACAATTTTGGAATTATATCTATCTGTGTGTCTGTGAACACGATAACTCGAAAACTATTAGAGCTGCGGGGATGAAATTTGGCATGTGACACATAATTTGTTGGTTTCTATCAAATTTTGGACAAAATCCGTCTAAGGGAAGTCTGCCTGTCTGTCTGTCCGCGTTCATGAGAACACTATGACTAAAAAAACTTGAATAGCTAGATATATAATATTTGGTACACAGTTTTATCATCAGGAATGTAGGTCCGTATAAAATTTCGGGCCAAATTCCTCAAAGGGTTGACTGTCTGTCAATCTGTATAGTCGCAAACTTGTGAACACAATAACTCTTTAAGATAATGACTTAGATATATAAAATTTGGTATGTGGCCTTCTAACCTTAATTGTAGATTTGTGTCCAATTTTCGTTTCAATCTGTTAAAAAAAATGTGTTCAAATTGCATATTTGGTTCAAAATGCACATTGCGACAGTGTGTTAGCGAGCGTTTCGCTGATTTTACTTAAATTAGTATGGTTGGCTTTTGGCCTTTACGGTCTACGAAGGAAACTGCAGCGAGCGGCAAAAACGTACTTCGGAAATTATGGCAATCCCCTAAGACGAAACTTCATTCTGACATTCTTCAGACGGACGTCTGTGATTAACCAGAGGTATGGTGGTGAAATATTGTGTGATATCTTAGTAAGATTTCGTACTCAAAAACGTTAAATAAAGTTGCGGTACCTCAGCGTGCGTAAAAAGTGCGAACATACGCAATTTTTTTTGCAGAATATCAAGTTTTGGGGAATTCATAAATTTTATATGTTTAATTGTAAATCACCATTCATAATTTTTTTCTCAAAATAACCAGGCCTTGGGTTAATACTCCAAAAATATTTACCTACCCTCTGGGTGTTTACCCCCCTCCCACATTATTGGTCGTATGCGAGAAAGTTTCGGGGAGGCCACTCCCGCTGGTTTTATAATTCAGCTCAATTTTGCGAATAATAATAACCACAAGATCTTGATGAGGGTCTGTTGTCTGTCTGTAGACTACAGACCTTTCTATAGTCTTTTCTTTCTACATACTTTGGATGACTCTTAAAAATTTATGAGATCCGTTTCCAGTAACTTTCGAGCCCTTTGAGAACCACAAGGCACCTTAATTTATCAAATCAGATACTTTCTTTGTTGATTTACTAAAATCTACTTTTTGTATTCGATATATGTGAGCGTGTTTGAAGAGGTCGATGTCGAATTATTAGAGATCTTTCTTCTAAAGCTTTCAGTAAGATGCAGATTACAATAAAAGGAGAAGAGGGTGAATGCATCTTTCCAGTTATTTATGTTCCTTCAGTTACAGAAAAAGTAAAGCCGTCTAAAAATATAACATTGTAGCGAATTATCGTAAAAACAAACCGTATTGTAATAGCATTAAAAAAAACTCGAGAAATAAAGCATGCTCCATATCAACCCGCTTTTTTTATTACTGTAATTTGTTTAAAACCAGCGGGAGTGGTCTCCCCAAAACTTTCTCGTATCCGCCCTAACGCGGGTGGGGAAAAATACACAGAGCGGTAGTAACACTGACGATTCCCTAACACGGGGAGGAACGCGAGAGCCGTTTTTAGCGTAGTAGAATGGTGAAGAAATCGAATATGAACGCCTTTTTTTTCAACCGATTGAAACCAAAATTGGACAAAGATCTACAATTAAGATAAGAAGACCACATATCAATTTTTATTTATCCAAGCCATAGGGTTTAGGAGTTATCATGTTCACAAGTATGCAATTATACGAACCGACAGACAGTTAACCCTATATTCCTGATGATAAAACTGTGTTCCAAATTTTATCTATCTAGCTATTTAAGTTTTTGAATTATCGT
The DNA here is from genome assembly GCA_013235015.1 of Araneus ventricosus. Taxonomy (NCBI): domain Eukaryota; kingdom Metazoa; phylum Arthropoda; class Arachnida; order Araneae; family Araneidae; genus Araneus; species Araneus ventricosus. The sequence goes on from BGPR01000015.1 coordinate 1,886,244, forward strand.
GTTCACATGAAAGAGGACAGACAGACTTACCATGGACGGATTTTCTCCAAACTTTGACAGAAACGTACAAATTAGGTGTAAAGATCACATATCAAATTTCATCTCTCTAGCTCTAACAGTTTTTGAGTTATCGTGTTCACAGACAGACAGACACGCAGACAAACAGACAGATATAATTCAAAAATTGTGTGTTTTGGTCTGAAACGTGGAGATTCATCAAAATCTTGTGTTCGAATTTTTTGATGATTACAATACTTTCTCTTTGTAAACTTCATATACGAGAAAGTAAAAATAGATGGCTTGCATTTTTGCATGACCGAAATACCTACCACTACATAGTAGAATAATCATAGGATCAGCGAAATAAGTTATCTTTTCAATATTTGGGAGTCAGCAATGCATGCGATTGATAGGTTATAATTCGTCGGGATATTAAATTGAATACGTTGCTGTGGTGCTTCGGAGGTCCAGATCGCTTTACTTTGCCGTTATCACACAGAGCTCGGTGACATTTCTTATAATGTCGATAGATGGCAAACTTGAGAGAAGTGAACCCAGGGGTGTCCGTGACCTTCTAGGGTCACCGATCATCGAGATTGAGGAGGACACAGAGATTTTGGATACGAAGTGAGCGAGTGTGGTTTTTCGGGTTGCTCTGCGCAATAACTGTTTCGCATTCTATTTCTCTGTGAGGAGCGTAGAATTGCGCTCAAGTAATATATTCTCGCCGAGGAGAATAAGAGATCATTTGTATATAAATGAAGGAAGACTAAATACAGGAGATACAGTCTGTAATCCAGATTCTTCCTTGTTTGAACGAACCGTTGAACACCACAATTGCTCTTTGAAATTTTCTTAAAATCCGTCACCTTTCCTTTTAACTAATTAAAGAACTATTAAACACGAAAAGTGTACATAGAAAGACTATGACGATTATTTAGGGTTGTTTTAGGGTATGTAGTTAGGGATGTTTGAATGTCGTTTTTTATGATCACTATGGTCAATTCATTGTTGTTTAACGCGATTGAAAGATAATAACTATAAGAATAACCACGTCTGATAATACAAGATATTAGAAATAAGTGAAAATTTATACTTCAAATATTCAGCTCAAACAGTGTAGGGTCACTGTTTGTCATGCAAGGCTGTACTAGTAAGTATTTAAAAATCACGTAGAGAAAAGTTAGAATTAAATTAAGTAAAGGTTTTAAAATCTTTGATATTACTATTATGAACTAACATATTTTTATTTCTGTTAAAGGTTCGTTTATAAAATTACGCGAGCAACAAATATAGACCAGCAATGCTGTCAAGCTAGGAACGTATCGGAAGGGGCTGACAAGGAAAGAGGAGGGGAAGATGAGAACTGCTTTTACTTAACTAGCCGCCTTTGGCTACCAGCTTGTGCACCAGGGATATTGGTTGCTTTTCGCATCATTTAAATTCCTTGTATTGTTCTTAGCCAGGTATTTACAGGTTCTAGCCAGGTGCTTGAAACTTCAGATTTTGAAAGCCATTTAGCCTGCAAAATTTTAAGAGCCTCGTTGCTGCTCTGTATTGAGTAGCAGGTGACTGCTGATGAGAGTGATCGATCACGAGACAGAAAACGATTTTTATTTGTGTCGTAATCTCGTGAGTTCCCTATACTGTCTCGGCATCGAGATTGGGTTATTTTTTCCTGACGGCTGTCTCGGGGAAATACGGCTCTTTCCTTGTTGACGGCGGCTCGAATGTCTGGCTATCGGTCTGCCGGGAAGTTCTTGCTGCCTGTAGGAGGGTGGGACACGATTTATCGCCTCACTCAATATTTATAAAAATAGACTCCGTTGGCGGTGATAACGTGAGTTTTCCGTGCCTCCCGGGCCGATTTCAAACTATCTCATCTTCTCTGCGAGCGGATCGGCCCTTTGTGCTGTTGACGCGACGACCAGAACCGTATTTAAAGGAAACCATTGATTTTCTGCACCTGTGTCCTCCACACAGTGCATCTCGACGCTTAAGAAACTCGCCCGTCTGTCTGGACGTTGTGAGTGGCGAACCTTCTTTAGAAGGTAATGAGAATTCCGTATACTTCGTCGTCGAGGTTTCCACCGCGTCAAGACGTCGCGTCTCGTAATATTTCGGATTCCTGTTCTGTATCGAGTCTCATGCAGCTAAGAAGGTACTGGTTAGGTCTGAGATCTTACCTAAAATTAGAGTTTCAGTGCAAAGAATGATGCAAAATTTATCTAATATAACAACGCGTTAGATAAGTTGGAACACAATCATAAAACTAATAAAATGTTGCTTGTACCGGGTATGCTTCATAATTTAGTTAATACCTCAAAGGAGTTTTGTTTATAGATATAATGAAAATATCAGTGTGCTATATTTAGAAATGGACAAACTGGAAAAGTTCATCTCATCATTTATTACTTCTGAAGTAAAATTTTAATGGTAATTATTTCAAAATTAAAAACCTTCAAAAATTCCATGAAACCTGCTTTCAGACAATATGTAAAAAAGAAAAAAACCTCAATGAGTTCAATCTGACAGACAGATCTTAACAAGACATTATATAACAAATGGATGATTTAAAAAATAAAAATACTAAAATATAAGGCAAAATTAAACATGCCAAACAAACAAAAGAGGAATTCAAACATTTTCAAAAGGTATATTACTGCTTGTGCATACTACGAATTAAAAGCGAAAGTGAAATTCTGTTGTTAAAGTCCAAAGAAAGCAATCTTTTATCATAGCTTTAAATACCGGAATAAAGATAAGATTGAATAACTCGATACAACAATAAAATTGGTTTCAATTTCATTGTAACAACGGAAACCTTTGTACTTTTCTGAGACTCAAGATGATGCAATTATCATTTTCGCGAAATAATATTCTCCGAAGTAATCACAATAAAACGCCAAAATTTCGGTTAATTTCAAATTAATTAAAGTTCTAAACAAAATTCCTGAAAAATTGCTCCTATGTGCATATCCCCACCCAAAGTATAACTGTGCCTAATTTGGTTTCCCTTGGCCCCAAAGATCCGGCCTGTATAACGCCATCACACAGACATTCCCTTTAATTGTTATAAGTGACAAAGATTATTTTTATTTTGCTAAAACTGCCTCCCTCTGTATGCCATTTTCAATAGAAAATGTTATTCCAAATAAGATGATTAAGCTGATTGGAAGAAAATATTTTATTCTCAAACTGCTTTCACTGATCCGCCGTTTTCAGTTTATCGAAAGTGACATTCCAGGTGAAGGAACTGATTGCTTTCATTTTTTGTCTCAAATTTTTGCATGCATATACAGTTTTTAATTAATAGCAAGAGATATTCAGTGTGAAGGAATCAAACAGGAACTTGTGAGAAGTAGAATTTTTTTTATCGGAACTATTTTCCATCTGTATGGCATTGTGGTGCAACATCAATGCATAAAGTGACCAAATTGCGGCAGTGCAGTCCAGAAAGTCAGATAAAGACAGATTTTGACTGTTGGTTCGGGCTTCAAAAGATGAATAAATCCCCCTTCCATCCCAATATTTAGAGGGACTCAGGTTTAAACTGTGGGAATATGGTCATTTTTGCCTGATAGAAATTGATTTCATTATTTCTGTGCATAAAACACAAAACAAAAATAAATCTTCCCCAAAACAGTTTGTTTAGTGAAAACAGCATGCCTAAGGAATGATTATTTATTGTCACGTTTGTTTCTTTTCCTCCCAATTAGGGATGGCCGTTAATGCAAAAAACCCCCCGGTTTTCGGTTAAACCGGTTTGTTTCACCTCCGGTTTAACCTGGCGGTTAAAACTGCTCAAAATAACCTTTTTAAAGCAACGTTTGTGGACAGAATTTTTTTATTAATAATAATATACAATAAGTAAGTATTAATGCAATAATTAATGTAATAAGTAATGATTATAAATAAGTAATTAATACAAATGTAATAATAAATGAGTAATTATTGCAATAAGCATTATAGACAAAATTTTTTATTAACATTGTTTTCACAAGAAATTAATTCATTGGCCAATATTTATCATCTAATCTGCTCATAAAGACTCTTTAAGCAATGCCTTGATCCGTGTGTCGACACCTCTCTACTAATCTTTCGGACGCCAAAGAACTTCCGACTAAAGATAAATATTTTTTGGTTACAATAAATAGACGCCGTTGCAGACAAAATTTTGTATTAGTATCGTTTTTGCAGGAAATTAATCCATTGGCCAATAGTTATTTGTTCATAAAGACTCTTTCAATAATCCGCCAACCAACAGACGTCTCGGGGAAGTGGTTGTCGGTGATTGGTCTAAGATGATGAAATTCAAAACTTTATAACTTGGTAAATTTTAGTCTAGTCGAACCTAAAATCGAGCCTATCTTCAGACCCGGTTTTTGGATTTTAAAAAATAACCTGTTTAAACCGGGGCAAAAAAAAAGAAAAAAAAGGAAAAAAAAAAACTGTTTTCGGTTTAAATCGGTAGGTTTTTCCCAACCCTACTTTCAGTAACATAATTAAGAATTTTTCAGAGCATCTTTATCTCTATACAAGCCTAATTTTAATGCGTAACTCTTATGAAAACACTCTTTTTAACTGAAAAGAAACAAATTGCTGGCACGTTTTTATCAGCTGATCAACGCACGTGCAGTTTTTTTCTTGAGCATTTGGATAAAATTATGAAACTTGCCTTGTTAAAACCACACATACTTTATTTCGAAGGTCACTGCGTCTGCAGTAAATACTATGGTAAAAAATATTGTATTATAATTCTGATTATATATATTTTAAAGGGTCTGCTATCTAAAATCGTTTCCAAAAAGAATAAAAAATAAGTATTCCATTCATTTTTTTTATCACAGACATATTCCACTCATTTTTTTATTTAATTTTTTTATCACAGACATAAACAACAGGCGTGAGGGGGATACCTGATTTTCCAGAATGAGATACCCCCCTCACGCCTGGAAAATCAAGTGGCCATTCTGGAAATTCAAGTGGCCTCTTTGATTTCCAAGGTTAACTAAGTAACAGAGATAATTTAAGAATACATTATTTTCGAGCGTTCTTCTCAAGACAGGTTTTGAGGCTCATTTCGAATTTTTATATCATTTATGCATGGTGCTTACAATGGGGGTTCCATTCAAATCTTGCCGATTAGAGCCATTAGAGCTTTTCGAATAATCATTTGGTTTTTCGTAACACAAACTGTCAATGATTTTGAGAGTTAAAACATATATATTGAATGAATAGTTAAAAAAAATCCTTCCTATCAAAATAGTTATCTTGAAAAGTACAAAAAACAAAGCAATCTTTAATTGAACCCACCTCTCAATTTCAAAAATTTTGTGCTCAGTGACTTTGATTTATGTAATTGCGATCAGCAATGCAACAAACGGATTTAATTCTTTTATTAGTAAAAATTTTGTCTAGAATGAGAACTACGTTTTCTTTATAGCATTTTTCGTTCTTTATAAATTATATTCTTCGAGAATAATATATTCACGTCTTTTTATGTTCTCGTATACGAAGTGCATAAAGAGAAAGTATTGTAATTATCATAAAATTCGACCTGTAGATTTGTTCCGTTTTTTCTTTCTGAAAGGAGGTTATTTTCAACAGTTAGGCGTTTTCTCTTATACATAGGCTTGCCATTCGTCCCGTATATATACAGACTGTCACTATATTTCACTACTCAGTCCCGTATTACTATTTTTCCCGTTTTTGTCCCGTTTCCTCCATTATGTTGATTAGAAGTCATGTCTAATAAAGCTATGCGAATACGTATTTGTCATTCCAGCACACAATGCAAATGTGGAGAGAACATTTTCCCCCTAATAACATAACATAACACCACTCCATGGCCCTGCAATTATAACCTTAAGGTTATTTAAGCAGTGTCGCGGACATGAAGTGGAAGAAAAATCACAACACCCGAGGGGTTGATCTCTCTTAAAACTTGACAATTACACGGCTGCCTAATTTAAAACGCAACAAGTTTACAAATGTTTACAGAAGCTATTGCATTAGGAAGGAGTGCTATTGTGCTATAAATATAAAATATTTTGGTAACACAGAGTAAAATAAAACTTCGAAAAAACATAAAATTACACAGTTAAACATGAAATAACTGGAAAATAATAAAAAATATATGTAATGCAAAAACTATACGAAGAGTAAAAAAAAACATTCAAAAACAAAACAATAAAAGGAAAAAGATGAAAAACAAATTAATACAGTAATAAAGATAACATAAAAATGTACACAAAAGCAGAGATGGGCCGCACAGAGTTTTAATAAGTTCGATTTTGAAGAAGAGTTAGCTGATGGAACTCTATTTGAAGAAGGAGAAACACGGTGGATCTTAGAAGAAAGTCCTGAAAGAACAACTAAAGCAGTTCTGAGTTCATTAGGGGATGATGGGTTGAAGAGGAGGCGAAGTTGAATGTTGAACTGGGGAAACGAGACCTTCCATCTCCAAAGAAAAGGATGGAGAGATGAAGACGCAGGATGGACAGTTGAAGTTTGGTGGGTTTTAAATTAACTCATCGCAGGAGGAAGAGGATGTTCGGTTACAGAAATTTCTATCTGTGAAAATGTTGGCCAAGATTGTGGGAATGGGACGATAGCATTGGACTCAACTGAGAAGATTATTGAAGGAAAGAAAAAACAATTAGTTGGGATCTGGACGGAAGAGACTGGTTTCCCTTTGGTGAAACAATGTAAACTCAATGATCGGACGAATAAAACATGTTGTCAGTGAAGACAACTGAAGCAATTTTGTATTGTCATTGTAATTTAAAATGACTTGCGCCCAATTTTATAATTATGTGAAAGAAGGAAATGAATTAGCCTTGCATCTTTTTTATTATTCTAAGTGTTCATTTTATTACATTGCTCAAGCTTTATTGATTTTTTATCAGAGTAAAATAAACCATTGCCAACCCACTTTTTTCATGTTTTATTTATTTAGTAGTACTTCAGTGTCCCGTATCAATGTTTGACAATTATGGTAACTCTACTTATACACCACTATCAGAAACGCTGGAAGCATTTTGCATAAAGCTTCTGAACAGGATCGATTCAAGTAACAATACAGTCAGGTGACAAACATCTGTTAGCATGCCGTTTGAATGTAATGTTGTCTTACTCACTGCAGTGATATACATTTTTCTCCAGCAAAATCCTTATCGAATTTCGAAACAGTGCGTCACGTAACAGAATGAACAAATCCCGTTGTACAGTATCTAGAGATGAATAGTTTCAACAGGTGATTTAAAGTTTGACTCGGATAGAAACATTTTATTTTAAGACAGAATTTTCTTAGTTTTTTTTAAACAAAACTCCTTGTTTAGTATAGTTATATTAACGCCCCGTTTTGAAGAAACGCGAGTGTTACTTGGGGATGCACCTCATCTTTTTGAACCGTGTTTACATGACGAGATTGAACCGGCACCTCCTCTCCAAACTTCCGCGCAGCACCATTGGGGGGACATTTGATCCTTGCTTTAGTGTGCAACAGGTCCACATACACGACCGTTCATCACTGAAATCGGTCTTCTCACCAGGAACCCTTCTGTCCCGAAACCTACACTTTACCTTGGGATACCATAGCCTACAAATGCTCTTGAGAATGATTAAAAAGAGTAATTTATCTATTTTCTTGCATTGCAAAACTGATTTTCAACTCTCAGATATCCTGATAAATTCGTCCGGTTCAACTCGTCAGGAAGAATTGAAAGCAAGAAATCGTACGAAATGAGATGCTTTATTATACTACCGTAGATGTGCTTTTACAGACTTATTTTTGAATTTTTAGATAATCATTTTGTTATTTTAATCATACAGCTATTGAAAGACTAAACAATGAATAATATGCTGTAAAAAGCCAGACTCACCAAACACTTTCACGCATTTGCACGCTCGTCTGAGAAAGTGATCCTCAGCTGTGTTACCAGAGATAAAAATAGTTGGTAATAAAAGAAAGTAGTTTTATATGAGCTAAAATGTCGTGTTTGATGGCCATTGTCCAACACACATAAGGAAATCTATTAAATCCAAGCATTTCAAATAAAGTTATTGAATAAAGTTATTTCATTGAATGATGTGATGAAAGAGGAAAAATCTAATGTCTTTTTTATTTCTCTTAAATTATTAAACCTTTTGAAGATGTGCGAAATGAATAAAGAACCACTTAACCAATTCATGAAATAAAGCTACGGTGCCGTAAAAAAGAACAATGAATAGAATTGATAATTTGTCTCTTCACATATATAAAATTTTTTTTCTTTCTCTAAAAAAAACAACATCCTTTTAAAATATTTTGATTTCTTTTTGCATCACTCTATAAGTCTATAAAAATATTCTTCTGCTTCAATTTTGTTGGCAAAAGTAAGATTTCATATTTCATTTGATCTAAAGCTAACAGATAATTTGCTGAAAAAAATATTATATTAACCATAAATAAAACTTCCTAGGTTATATGGAAACTTCGCTGATGGAAAAATTCTTCTTCAGATACTGGGAAGGAACTTTTATATGAAATAATTAGAAAAAAGATATTTTATTTCTATCAATTAATTTTTCAAAACTTTCGACTTGGGACATCAGTTTAAACACACACGCACGCACCTCCCACTCACCCACACATACGAGGGCCCAAAGAGTGGACAAGCAGGGTAGAAATATTTTCATGAAACATTCTAAATAATAAACTCACGAATATTCCAACATTCTAAATAGTAAACTCATAACATGCTCATAGAAAGAACAAAACTTTAGTTTCGAAAAGAAAATATCGGTACAAAAAATAATATAAAATTTAAAAAAAAATTAAACTACCAGAAGTAAATCCGAGGTAATTATGTATCAATATGAATTTTAGAGGCACCTAATTTAAATATGAGGTTGATTAACCTGGTCGCCAGTATAAAAATTCCACCATAAAGTAAATATCATGATCGAATTTATTTTATAAAATTATCATCAGTCTACCAGCCTCAAATATTAATTTTTTTCCACTATTCTGTCTTCTCTGTTTGAGGAAATCGTCAAAATATAACTAAACACATTTAGCTAAGGTTTTCATACGGAAAAACTACCAGGTTGCCTATTTGGGTATTATACTTTACTATAATTATTTTTTAACCCATTATATGTCAAAGCTCTATTATTTCACTTTTTCCAAAAAAAATACAATAATATGATAGCATGATTGAAATATCAAAGAAAACATTACTTCTGAAATTTTTTAATTGAGCCGATTAATTAACTTTTAATTAAAAATTCTTTTCAATTAGAAAAATAATTTTTATTGGAATTGTACCTTTTATAGCAGTCAGCTGAACACTCAGATGCAGCAATCAATGCTAAAAGCTGTACTGTTTAGGTGAAAATAAAAAGAAAACAAGCAGCCCAAAAAAGGGACAATGGAGAAGATGGAGGAGAATGGCAAACTGAACCAGTTATAAATAAAAGAGGGTCATCACTTTTCCCCCAAGGCCTTCTAGGCTTCTTGGCAGGCAGTAGCTTGAAGATGTTACAGATCTTTATTTGTTGGGGACGCACTTGAGCAGACGGCATCAGCCATCCACCGATAACATCATCATGTTGGAAAATGGCAACAAAAGCGAAAGAAATCTATTGTCAAGCAGCATATTGGGCTCAAAATACTTTGATGCAAATCCTTGTGGAGACAAAAACATGTGTTATTTTACTCTTTTCCTCCAGCAAGATGCATTATAAATATGTGCATCACGTAAGCAGGAATTGCCCTCATTGCTGTTGACTCTCTCATCAAATTACTATATATTCATAACAAATTTCTGTGGAGCTAGAAGATTATGAAATGTATGCAATAAAACAAATGTTAGATAAAAAAATTAACAAAGGTGAAGTCGCTCTTGTGGTATTAACTGTAACTGACTGTGTTTGGCAGCAGAGGCAGCATCCTCTGGAGCTGTGAATATTCAGGAGAGACCAAGCAATTGACTGAGATGGTTTGTAAAGAAAAAAATTCTCCATTTATGTTTTGTTTAATTTTGAAATTATATGCGCAATTTAAACATGAATAAATAATTATTAAACTAATTCGATTATTTACTGAACCATAACTGCCCCCTCCATAACGGTAATTTTCTGCCAATATTTCGAAACAAAACTTCTAACCAACAAAGCGCTAAATTTACATCGATGTAAGACAATTCTTTTTGTCTAAAAAATCCAGGTAAAAGGTTTAGGTTCCATTCTAAGCGATGACTATTTTATATCTACAATATAATGAAAGAATATCTTCTGAGGAAATATAGATCAATATCGTGACAGCATCAGAGAAATTTTAATATATTTTTTAGAGTAATAAACGAAAATTAACATACAAAGTTTGAAAGGATTTGAACAATAACTGACATTGTACATTAAACCAAGAGAGGTAAGCGATTTTGATTTCTTTCAAATTATTTTTATTGCTGATAAAATAAAAGAATGCCAAGCGATATAAAATATTATGCAAAAGAAGAGAAATTTAGATTCTCCCTGAAAGAACTTACGATAGAATTAAATAATTTTATATTGACTCAACCAAAGTAAAACAAACTTCCAACCCACGTGGAGAGTAATTCTATTGTTTTTAAAAGACAACTGCTGTTATTCTCTTTACATGAACTAGAATAGTACCCCCCCGATTTTCTCTTAAACTATAATTTGGCACGCTTGACGCTTAGCTTTATCGCACATTGAAGATAATCGATTTATTGAATTTTTCAGTTATCCTATTTGCAGGCACACGAACGGAGGACATAACTTACCAACAATAGAGTCCTCCAAAATTTGATAGACATCTACAATTTTGACTCAAAAACCAATACCAAATTTCATTCGTTTAACTCTCTGTGTTTTCGCGTCATTGTGTTCACGGGCAGACAAGCAAAAAGATATACTTCCTAAATTTTTTTTCGAGCCAGGGCAAGCGAGCTTTGATTATCGCTGTTTTCGACGAATTTAGATCATTTCAACGGCCCGCCTCGAGGATGATTCTCCGATCAACGTGCAGCATTTGCTCGACGATGCCGCGGATTGGTTTAAAATTATGAACTTCAAAGCTCAATAACTCTGTCAGTTTTAGTCGCAGAAGCGGGAAACTTTTCTTTGTTTTAAATGTTAATGAGCCAAGAATATTTAACTAAATATGGCTAGTAGGATCGAGGAAATGTATAAAAATTTAGACTTTCTAATTTTTTTTCAGAAATACAATTTTGTACTCCAAAAGCATAAGATGCGATTCTTTTCGTCATTTAAAGCATTTTTCCATCTGGAAGTATATGCCTATCTCTAAAGGTTTACAAATTAGCTACTGGGACACGTTGCGAGGATTAAAAGAGAAACTTTTCAAGATTATTTTGTGGCTAACAATAGAATTTAGGTCCCATTGACGAAAATGGTTGGTAGCAGCTATGACGTACTCACCGAAATCGTTTATTTTGGCCTTCTAAATCGGACCAATATAGCCTAGAACACACAACGACGAGATGATTACAATATCCCTGAAAACAGCATGCAAAAATTAGGGAACGTAAGAATGCAATTTCAATATAGAACTTCTTTAAATAAGACAGGCTCGCAGTGGCATAGTGGTAAACCTTCGGCTTCGGGGCCGAAGGGTTCCAGGCTTGCAAACCCGATTCCATGGAAGATTCGCCGTGTACGTGGACATGTTGCACGCTAAATAATAAGTAGGGGGGGGGGGGGGGCAAAACATCCTCCGTTTGTGTGGTGCGGAAGTTTGGAGAAGGAGTGCCAGCTCAGGAGTCGTCTTTGTCATCTGACCGCGGTCCAAAAGTACGAGGTCCGTACCAAAGTTGCTTTCGTGTTGTTTCAAAACGGGTCGTTAATGTAACTAAACTAAACTTTAAATACGAAAATGAATCAGATCCGAATTCTTGGAATCAGAACAAAACCTGGTCGTTTTCCAACTAAATTTTTTTCATGCATTGGCTAATATGAACGGCACGATGAAGTTGGAAACATTTAAGTTCAACACAGAAAGAAACAGAAAGTGATTTTTTCTTCTTAAACTAATAAATGATTAGATTTTGTGTGCTTAATATTTGGGGTCGGGGGAATTCAACATGGAAGAAAGAATAAAAAATCGGGTCTATCCCGAGCAATCCGAGCGAGATGTCTGATCCCATTAGCTATGACACTAACGATAGTACGAGGGTTTATAAAACGGAAATTAATAATAATCTTAAGAATGGGGTCAATTTATGCTCACTTAATAAACTTAAAGCATAACGATTTTTGAATCCATTACACTTTTTTTCATTTGCTGCTCTTTATATTATGCACAGCACAGCGTAAGACAACATGCAGTTAGATGGCATGCGAAAAGTACTTGACGTTTGCCACGTATCTGTGACATCTCATGAATTGACATTATTGAATTTCCATTATTCACTAAGACATGACAATATTTTATGAATGAAATTTGTGAAGGAGAATTCTTCAGAAGCTAATATTTTAAAATTAAAAGAGTTAATGCAAGGTGTTTTAAATTATTGCATTCATTTCAAAAATTAATAAAAAATACCCTTTAATGTAGCAACTTTTTTTTTAAATGAGAGAGTAGCTCCAAAAGTTTTTTTTAGTTAGGTAACGTGCCTTACGGCGCACTAAATCTGCGCAATCCAACGCAAGTGTCAAAATGGCTACCGTGCAGCAGAAAAAGCGTCTTGCATGTCTCTGGTTCCACGAAAGCTTAACTGTAATAGTTCAAAGAATTATTCGGTTGGAGTATTGAAATTGTCGGTCTCCAAGTAAGAACTCCTTTAAGCGTTGGTATGAGCAATTAAGGAGTGTAAGTCTCCCTCACTGATGCACATTTCATGTTCCTTTAATTTCTCATATCAACGCTTGAAGTTCTTACTTGGATACTGACAATTTTAATGCCTTAACCGAATAATTCTTTGAACTGTTACAATTAATTTGCTTTGTGGAACCGGAGACATGCCAGACTCTTCTTCTGCTACACGGTAGCCATTTTGACATTTGCGTTGGATTGCGCCGTAACGGCGCGATACTTTCCTGAAAAAAGGCTTTTGATCTACTCTCTCATTTAAAAAAACTCCGAAGTTGCTGCATTATAGGGTTTCCTTTATTAATTTTTAAAATGGGTCCAATAATTTATGACTACCCTGTGCTAAGAAAAATAGACTGTTTGCTTATAAATAAGAAAAGAGGAAATCCAGGACATTTTATACAAAACCGAGTAATCCGAAATATTTTTTTCTAGCTGGTACAAAAAGTAGAAAAACTGGAACTTCCCGACTAATCCAGGAAGCCTGGTATTTCAAAAAATGCGTCATGCAAAACTACAGTTTCTCTTTTAAACATCTCCGTAACTGATCAATGACTCAAGGTCTGCGTTTGGACAATGTTCTTTTATCAGAATAAGTCTTGTAAGTTAGTCAAATGATTTAAAACGTTGTGTAAAAATCAAGATGCAGATTTTAGCGAGTGATTGAATGAATGTGCAATGAATTATACGAGCACTTTAAATGTCTTCCCCATAATATTTCGGTCATACGTCCAAAAAAAAACCCTTTTAATAATTTTATAGATGTGTTAAAAAATGTCAAAGAAATCTTTTCATTACTGCTACAAAAATATTATATGCCTTTCACTGATCCCATTTTTAGAAGTATTGATTTCTTAACAGTACAGACGAGTGAAACTCTGCAAGTTAGCAATAATAAGATTCAACGTATTTAATCTCATGGTATCAGAAAAGAGTAAGAGCTTAATGTTATATTTTGTTTAATTTTTGATGAGAATTTATAACAGACTGAGTTGCATGACTGATTTCGACATCTTGATGGAATTCTAGAGATTGACGACTCCATGGAAATACAACTTCCACTTTTCCTTTTGTTTGAAGATAAAATGCGATATTGATAATATATAGAGGCGATTTCTGTATTTTATCTGCATCATTATTTTCGAATTCTTATGCCATAGAACGATACTGAAATTTCCTTTCAATTCTTAAAAATACTTTTTAAAATCCCTTTCCCCTCTGCGTTAATATAAGGATATCTTTTATTGCAACCAACTGATTATACCCATGCTTTATCAGTTATTATGATATTTTTTTTCATTTGTTTCCGAAATGCATGTCATACCGAATTGTGCACGAGTGTTTTAGTCCCATGTATAGTATAAAGATGGAATGTGAAAGGAGTCCATGCATTCATAGGTTCTTAACCTCCGGCCATTGCTATTATTGAAAGAGAAGTGACATCACAATGCAAGGCACCAAAATTTTTGAATTGTTCTAGGTTAATTATTTTAATTTTATTATGCATTTGGCTACCAGATTTAGTTTACAAGATTCAGTTATGGAAAAAAAATTAAGGGACATAAAATAGTATTATTCAATGCCGATTAATGGCTTCTTATCGGCCGATTCTCATTCAGCAATGCACGAGGGCTGTTTTTCTCAACCTCCGATCGAGCCTCTAAACAGGCAAACAAGTGGTAGGAGGTGGGGATGTACGGTGGGCGACTGCGCATGTTTCTAACCATAACCTCAAATACTGCCGACGCCAGCTGGCCAGTTTGAGCTGAGCTGCCGGCACATAAACATGGAAACACGTATTGGTAGAATCGATGCTCCCGCCAAGTGCGAGTTGCACAGTTTTATTCGCTTTCTTCAAGCAGAAATTTGGTTTGTGGAAATAGATGAATGCAGTTGTTTATTGTCATACTTTACGAAAACTGCCAAGAACCATTCTGTCTTCTGGAGTTGTCCTCATTCACGAAAACCCCCGCCCGCACAATGCGGTTGTAACCCAGCAGCTTCTGATGCAGTTTAAATGGGACGTGTCTGATCACCGGCGTATAGCCCCGACTTAGCGACAAGTGATTTTCATCTCTTCCCTGAATTGAAGAACTGGCTAGGAGTACAAAGCTTCCAGAAGAATGAGGAGCTTCAAAGCAACGTTAAGGCCCATCTCACATCACTGGCGGCAACGTTCTTCGAAGAGGGGATCGGAAACCTGGTCCTCCGATATGACAATTGCCTGAATCTTCACGGCGATTATGTCGAAAATTAACCATGTTTGAAAAGTAACTTTTGGTAATAAATTCATTTTCTTCTCTACTCTTCTCTTTTTTTAAAAGTCCATCGGAGGTTGAAAAAAAAAATGGCCCTCGTATAAGTCTAACGGAAAAAAAGAGAAGAACAGAGTCTAGAGGGGGGGGGGGAGAGGAGCAAGGATGGTAAATAATGCATGTTCTACATTTTAACATGATGATGCTTTTAGGTTGCAAGGATTTCTGTAAATTGCGCGATGCAAAAATAGTGCAAAGCGTTCAACAGGGCATAAGCCAATTTTGGTACGTAGTTACTTCTTGGGTAGTAGGTGCTCACTAACAAAGAGATTTCCAGAATTTTAATTAGATTTTTAAGTGATTAAAAATTAGTCGAAATGTTAAAATTTTTCCTCAATAAGTTCGGATAATATTATTGCACAAAAAACATCTTTACACCACTTTAAAATTTAAAAAATAGCTTTTCAGTTATATCAATTTAATTTATGAGCAATATTTTCTTTGATTTTGATAAATTTTTCAAAATTAATTTTAAAAACAATTTGTAACAGTACCTTTTATTGCTCTAATGAAATTCAAACCAATTTTATTGATTCATTAAATCTTTCATTCGCATTCTTTTGCCATTGTTAACGTTGTGATAAAAAAAGTTGCTTTTTGACCAATTTCAAAGCAGAATTTTCACTTTTATTTTTATTAACGTGATAATATTTCTAGGCTGGCATTCTTTCTGTAAACTGAGTGATGCAAGAATAGATACGCAAAGAATGCAATGGTTGATGTAATCAAGCCAGACGAATAAAATCTTTCGGATTAGAGGTTCGAATCTCCTTTATTTTTTCTTGATTTCGGTTAATATTTATTATTTTATTTTAAATTTCAACTAATAATTTAAACTTTTTCATTCTTCTCGAGATTTCTTTGGATTCTGGGTATCTTTAAAAAATCAAGATCCACCAAATCAAATCCCTGTTAAGTTTCGTTTCTTCTTTCGGAACATGTTAAAGTTTCTTTTCCAATTGAAGAATAGGTTTTCATTTTTTTCTTTTTGTCAAATGATATTACTCATTATCGTGTCAAGAAGCTCCTTGATTTCATACTTTGTATGTTTAGAACGACTGGTTTCGAATAGATGTGTTCGGAAACATCTAAATTACGCAATTTATTCACTAATACAATTTTAGGCTTGAAGAAAAATATAAGCAACGAAGGATAATTTAAAGCTTCTATAATTATGAATTTTTAATAGCCATTTCATTCGAAAAACAAATTTTCGTATATTTTTGTGAAAGAAGGTTTTAAAAATTATAAAATTTCAACTTCAGCTTTAGTTGTGTTGCTTTATGTTTCTTCAGCAGACATTAATGTTGAAGATTTAATTTTTTCCCTATAATATTCCGACAGCATTTTCCGCAGAAGTTTCGTGTCAAATTGATAAAGTGTTTTTTCGGTCTGTCTTGAATTATAAAATATTAAGACGAGGATATCTCGAGTATTTTCCAAAAGATTTTCAAAGTAAATAAAAAAATAAACAAGTAAAAATATATAAAATAAAATTTTAAAAATGAAAATATTAATTTGTCTACTCTTAGAAGAAACTCAGAACACCAGCCTGAAAAATTTCTTTCATCGAACGTGAAATATGTTTTGTTGTTCTCAATACAAAAACGGGACTTGGAATACTAAAATTTAGGCAACAAATTAGACAATTTTATTGATAGTTTGTTTGAGATTTGTTTTAATTTTATAATTTATATGAATGGCACATAAAATGGAATTATATGTAGGGTAACCATAATTTTTCAGTTGAAATCTGGACGCGCCGGGAGGGGTCAAAGTATACTTTAAAATTCTAAAAGTTGCCTTCCAATGACTCTCTTAACACTAGCACAGAGTTTGAAGAAGTGAAAAAAAACATTTAAGGCGTCAGAACTCAAAGAAAATACTAATGTTTTATAATTCAAAATTATAATAATGAAGAACAGATTTAAAATAAAGCTGGCAAAACTTTTAAGTTTCAGTTTGTACTACGGTCTGGATAAGGAGGCTTGTCCACCTTCTCATCAACAATGGATGTGAACAGTGTAAACAAGGAATTTTCTTTCATTGGCGGAATGACGTCAACTTTTTCGAATATGTTAGATTTTCTCAATCGCAACCAAATTTCTCTCTCGCCGCATTCACTGGCGTAAATCCGGACATTCTGAAAAACCGGACTATAGTCCGGACATGAGCTTGAAATCCGGAGTCTCCGAAGGAAATCCGGACGTATGGTAATCCTAGTTATATGTAATAGAGATGCAAATACTAGTTAAATACGAGGAAACGTTTAGGTTGTTTGCATTTTGATCAAACAAGTATAAAAATATGTGTTAAATAAGAAAACAGATGTATTGATTCAAATGCCATCCTACACAAACGCAAACAGGTAGAGAAAGCTAAAAGGATGGTAATTTTACTGTAACGATCCATATAAACAAAGAAAAGTTTTGACAAAATATGAGCAAACGTTAGGCGAAATATGTCAGCAAACACAAGAAACGGGGCTTTTCAAATAAAAATGTTTCAAATGAACCCCATATCCTTTCAAATTATTTAAAAATTTTGATGCAATTTTGTAAATGAATGGAAATTCTTTTCCAACACCGACCCACTTGCTTAAGAAACTACATGATGATTGTTTCTGAAGAAGAAATGAAAAGGAAAATCATCCACAAAATAACAAAATTTAAAGAACAATAATTTTTAAATTGCTGTCTAATTAAATTAAGGAAACAGGAAAATTCTTATCACAAACTACGATGAACGTTTATCCATCTAATAAAATGCCTAATGAAGGAAGTTCATGTCCTTTGTTTAATAGCTGGTGTTTGAATTTGTTGTCTTTTTATTGTTTCCTGATGTGGAATTTCTACCACTTACCTCGTGAGAGAAAGTAAAATTATATTTTTTAAAGTTTTGTATGAAATATAATTGCAAGTTTTAGTGAAATTGTTTTTAATTCCTCAACAAATGCCAAACAGTGTAACAATGAAATATAATAAACTTTCACCCTCCATCAAATACTGTTGTAGAAACATTAACAATTACAATAAAAGTATGGCTATACTTGTAGGATAAAAATATGATCCATTTCTGATTCGATGTGTATTCAATTAATCTTTCTCTTTCCGTTTTAATTCATCGTCTTCTTCCCACTTCTCTCTCTGAAGATTGATTTGTCAACAATTTTTAAAAACTGTACTCGTATTTTGAAATTTAAGTTTTAATCACTTTGTGTGTCACTCATAAAAGCAGTCTCCGTCTCGCCTCGTAGCAACACAAACTTTTAAAACAAAACAAAAAACGAAATCATTTACAGAGAAGTAACAGGAAGAATAGCCCATTAGTGGACAAGGCAAGTGGATTAAGGCCAGGCATGGAATGTTTGAGGAATCCGAACCAGAGGAAGAAGGTCACTGACAAGAAGACTGGCTGTAGTCTTCAAATTACTGTTAAAAACTGGAAGACCGGTGTTCAACGAACGGTCCGCTGCAATCGGGCAGGCTATTGGAATTTTTTTCCCCTGGTTTTCCTTGAAACGGAACACAATTGTGGTCAGATTTCTCACGAAACTTTTAAAGGAAGGCAACCTATAGGAATTAAGTCAAACTTTTTCCTGAGGTAGGGAAGAGTGGGGTAAAACCTGGCACTTTGATTTTGGCGCTATTAGTTCTCCTTCCTAGTAGACTGATTCTGAATTATACTTCATTAGTCAAGAAGAAAGAATGACCATACTGGTTGCGTTGTTGCTGCTGAATTCACTGCTTTTGTGACGGTTTATTTGTTTTAAGACGTCAACTCTTTAATGCTAGTATGTTTTTAAATTACCCTTACTTAATAAAAATTACAATTCAAAAAACTATATTTAGTCCAACTTATTATATGTTTATTAAGGATTTATACCTTGTTAAGCAATAAGGATTTAGTCCAATAATTGCGTGGTTCTATTTAGTTTTTTATAACCTCTGCACTCGGGATAAAACCGGGTACTCCAATTGACGCTAGACGGGGCCAGAAAGTATTGATGATTCTTCCGCTGAAGATAAAAACATTTTTAATTCATTTTCTAATTTAAATAAATGCAAAGGGTGGATCAAATCCAACTGTCTTAACTGGACCACGAAATCTGCAGTGGCGTGGAGGAAGAAGACAACTGCTTTGCATGTGAATTTTGTAACTAATATTCTTAAATTGTCATACAAAATAAAAAAATCTGCTACCTTTCCACTGAAAATCTATTTTCCTAATCTCCCGTAAAGTTGACATATGTACCCGGTGTAACCCCACTAGAGGGGCAAGATTGGGTAGACTGACTTTTTTACATATAAAAAAATCATTGATAAAAAGTAATGAAACTAGGACTTTTCAGGAATGATATATTCTACTCCGTTAAACAATGAATCTACACTATTAAAATTCGTATGTATGTATGTATGTGAGGCTATCTTCTCACGAACCGCTGAACGGAGAAGCGCGAGGAAAGTACCAAAAGATGGGGAATAATCCAAGGAATCCATTTTGACCTTTTAAATTCCGAAATTTTAATTAATAAAAAATATATTAATTAAAAACTAATTTACAATAATGCTTTCCATTGTTGTAGCACAATTCAAACCGTTTTCATTGTTCAAACAAATATTTAATTGCGTGTTTCTGTTTCATTGTTGAAAGCAACAACAATGGAATATGGATCCCGCAACAATGCAATGTGGATGGTGTTGTGTGCGGGTTTTGGTAATTGATGCAAAGAAAAAGGAAAAATTAAATCGCTCAAATGGGGTTTTTACTAAAAATGTTATTTTCCGTGAGGTTTTAATTTGTGATCTCATGTATGCAGTGCATCTTGCTTCATGCGTATATAAATTGGAGGCGGGGCTATATGAAAAAAGTATGGATCCCGAGCAACGCAGGAATATCTCCTTCCCTCCATACTAAATTCAGACAAAAATCATTCCGGAATCGGATAGACCATTCATTTTGCCACGACACGACATAATATTTTCTTACAAAATAACGGTATAATTTTTAAATTTTAACGGTATAATTTTTTTTATTATTTTTCCGATTTCAACGCGTTTTCGAGGGCGGGATGTTTAAACCGCTCTTTTCTCCTTATTTTTTTAGGAGAGAATGTTAGGCATGTGTCACATGACCTCACTTCACCTCTCCGCCAGGGAAGAAGCGGAGAGAAGAATTGAGTTCACTAGATGGGGTAAATTGTTGCATTCGAGATAGCCCGTGCAACGCCGGACATGCAGCTAGTACTTTAATAAAATTTGACAAGCTCTATGTCGAATAGTTCAGCTCCAATAGGTCTTCGAGTCTTAGTTATCCAGTTTTAACCCAATTTCCTCTTCTACCTAGGTGAACTGAGTCGTAACCGAGTCGTTTTGACCAACAAAAGTTGGTAGACTTTTCCTTTATCAGAGTCCTTGGCTCATATACTCTACTTTACACCAGTGGGATTTGTCAACAACAATAGGAAAGGAAATCGGCTTAAATCGGTCAAATTGGCTTTAGACTATCTTGAACCAAGATGAATTCAGTGGATATTTACTTTCTTTCGAAGTTGGTTACAATATTGCGCACAAATGACAGATAGTTTTGAAAATCCATGATATTGTGAAGGTTCTGTTCGAATGCAGAGAGTCTATAACTGGTCTCTGGAACTTTTCCAACTATATAAGTCCATATTAACGTCATCTAAATATTATCATGAAGCATTCTTTGGTTCTATTGTTTAGCAACGGTTTCGGAAACCCTCCTTGCTTCTGCGCATGCGCCGGGTAGAGTTATTTTCACCAAATAGGGGGAAAGTGCAGAATGGAAGGGTGATGTTTTCATTTTACTGAGCGTGATCTAACAAAGAACTCCAGAAATGCGCTCATATATCTCATTGCCTGACACACCTTTCCTATGTAAAATCGTCCAAAAGTGGTAGTCTCGGAATCCGTTGCTGGACAGTATTTTATTGTGTTTCCTTTTCCAAAGTACATCCGAGTCTAATGCGCATACTTGGCTCTCACAGAGAAGCGAAAACATGCTGTTATACTTTTAGAATCTTTTCAGATGAATTCTATGTTAATCTCATGTTTGTAATGCCAACTGAGAACTGATATACTGAAATGATGGCAGTTTTTTTTTTTTTTGGAAAATAGCGACTATTCAATTTCGATATTTTACGAAAATTTTTCAAATGCATTTGGAAGATAATTCGACAATTTGCAATGATGAAATGTTTAATCACTGAATTATTTGCCAATTTATAAAATCACTTTCGTCTCAACAAAAATTTACGGAAAATGAAACATTGGCATGTATTGATAAAATCTCCACCGCTCTCAGTATTTTATGAAACCAAACATGTTTTTGTAGATTATGATATTTCACAAAATTCTGAATCGTAACAATGACAAAACAATAAAACTATCGAATCATTTTTTTGAATTAGATCGAATTACTTCTTCATGAGACAAGTGTAAATGTAACAGTGATTTTTTTACTAAATGTTTCCTACTCAATATATGAATTCTAGTAGAACCACACACACAAAGCCGAACGAACCATTTTTTCCCTTCTGTAAAAATCTAGGTCAAAAAATCTATTACAATTTCTTGTTTCGAAAAGAAAAGCATGTCTTTTTTTAACAGATACGTACTAAAGCTAGTTAATTTGCAATAAATCTTACTAGCATTCAAAATTTTTTAGTTCGAGTGTAAGAAGAGGAGAAAAAAAGACGTGGTACTAAAATTTATGTATATTTTTTAGCTTATCTATATCAGCTACTTTATACAGTCTGAAATCTTTGTTTTTACGCTCTTACTGACAGAATTTACAACGTGTGCCATAAAAGAGAATTGCGGTAGGAGAATTAATGTGAAATTTTTAAAGTTTCATCTAGAAAAAAACTTACGTTCATGTAATGAAAAATTTCGATTACAGAGATGAGTCAATACTTGATTTTGCAGAATATTTGATCAGCAAAAGGTTTTTTCATGCTTTTGTTTAACCTGACTTTCTCAATGTTTTTAAAGATGAGCAGTTTAAAAATGTTTGAGAAATTTTGTACGGTGGTGTGTCCCGATGATAATACAATACAGTCGGACCTCTATTTAACGAAGTCGCTAACTCCCGAAAAAAAGTTCGTTATATGAAAAATTCGTTAAATAGCGATTCACATTTTAAAATACATTAAACTACATAAAACAGATTTTAAATTCATAAACACTAAATATTATTAAAAAAAAGTAATTCATCACACCTTTATTCAGTAAATCAATATCTATTTGTTTTATATATCTTACCCATCAAAAGGAAATCTGCAAGGAAAACAAGAATAAAACAAAACTTTGTCCGGGAATACACTATATTTTCAATTTAAACAAATAATCTTATATTAAAATTAATGAATTTTAATGACATTATCACATTTATTATAACAAGTAATTTTAAGCATACATTACCACATCCGTCCTTAAATTTAATTACTAATAAAGTCTGTTGATTTTGTCTGAGTTTTTTTGTTTGAAAAAGTATTTTCTCTCATAATACGTCTCGCATCTTTGCAATACACCAAAAAAACCCTCCAGGCGTATTTTCTTCAAACTGTAATCTGCGTCGGATTGTTTCAAATCATTTAAGCATTTCATCATACGAAGGTTTGCTGATTTATGCATCATGATCATTTCCATCTTCATCTTCATCGCAATTCGTTGCTGCATTGTTTTTTTATTTTTCACACCGTCCAAAATATCCAATTCAGTTAGTGTTTCCGAGGTTTCAACGTCAGAATCAAGTGAAAGAAAATCATCAATCAGCACATCATCTTTAATTTCTTCTTTTTCCCTTAGCTGTGTCCACATTTTTTTAAGTTCCTCAAAGGGAATATCGTCTTCGTCCTTGCCGAATTCTCATTGCTGACAAAGAATCCAGCTTTACAAAACTGTTGCGAATAGTACGATCTGTGACATCATAGTTCCATGCTTTGGAAATTTCTGATATGCTTTCCCGTAAGTTGATATTTGGCAGGGATTGATTGTTCTCAAGCGCAGTGATAACTTTTCTCTCTGTTCTCTTGCGATAGTGTATTTAAGAAATTTTTTTATTACCCCTTGATCCATTGGCTGCAGTTTTGATGTACTGTTGGTATAGTGTTTGGCAAGTAAAAAACTGTAACATTTTTCGCTTTTTGGTTGATTTACTTAGGATGGGCGGGACAATTGTCAAAAACGAGAGCAATTTTCCGACACTCTGCAATCATATGTTTGTCCAACTTTTGAACTCATTTTTAACAAATTTCTGACGTCATCCAAGAATTTTTGTTAAAGTCATAATCGACCTCCAAAGATTTTGCGCCTTTGAAACATCTTGGATTTTTGCTTCTTCCGATAACTAAAGGTTTCAATTTCTGATGTCCAGTCATATTTGCACCTAACATGACATTTAATCTTGCTTTGCTTTGCTTTCCTCCAAAGCATTTTTCCTTTTTGAATGTTAATGACTTTTGAGCCAAACATTGAAAAAATAAAGCAGTCTCATCCGCATTAAAGATGTTTTCTGGCTTATAGTCTTTTAAAATTTTACTCAGTGTCTCCGCTATCCAATTTTCACTATCATTATCTGTACTTTCACCAGATATTACTTTTACCATAATTCCGTGTCTTCTCTTAAATTTTTCAAGCCATCATTGATTCCTTGAAATTCGTCGTATCCCAATGCCTTCGCAAATTGAAGGGCTTTCTCAATTATGAAAGGCCCTGAGATCGGAACATTTTTATCGAGCATTGTGTGTATCCACTTCAAAACTGCCTCACCCACATCTTCATAGACACATGTTTTTAAACTTTTTGAACAAGAATTCGATGAATCATAATTTTGTATCTTATCACGATTTTTTATTATGGTTGATAAGCTGTTTGGAGGAATACCAAATTTTAAAGCAATATCCTTTTTCTTCACGCCTTTATCTACCTCATGAAGAATTAAATTTTTTTCTTTGATGCTCAAGCACTTTTGCTTTGACATTTTCCAGCTACAAGAACCGAAATTAAAAACACGACTCTGTTCAACAATCTAGAAAACGGGAGACTAGTTCAAGGGCACGGGACAGCTCCATTGAGGGTGAAAGGGGGATATTGAAAGTTTTTTTAGTGAAGTGGACAGTGGGGTGGAGTGGATAAAGGTTGCACTTGCTGGATGAAATGGAAAGAATGACAGCGATTTTACGGCTCTCGGTAAGTTAGACGACCGGTAAAACCAGTTCAAGGTCATCGATAACCATAATATGCATTAAAAGAAAGAATGAGTTTGAAATGTTCAGAAATATTTTGAGAAATAGGGAAAAAAAATTTGTATCAGAAGAAAAAGTTCGTTAAATAGAGAATGCACTTCGCTATTTGGAGGGTATTTTACGAAGAAATTCGCAAAATGTTCTTGGTTCCATGGAAAAGCTCGCAAAATAGAGGTTCGTTAAGTAAAGGTCCGTATTTTAATATTTTCCTAAGTTAATAATCAATAATTGATCAATTTTAATTAAATTTTGAATCAATTTTTATAAAAATTAATTCTGGAAGTCGAAACAGAATCGTACGGCGTGAGGCGCTAAAAGCAGTAGTAGAAGGACATGGTATTGTTGCCACCTTATAATTCGAATCGTGGATGAAGCAACAAAAAGTTTGTTTCGTATCGAAATAAAAATGAGAATTCTGAATTTAAAAAAGCATTTATTTTTAAGACTCGCTACACACCGGAAATCGTCATAAAAGTAGATAAAAATTTCATCAATCTTTTGAACTGTTGCCAATAAAATTACAATGAAGAATAAAATTAAATATAATCATTCCTATTAAAATCTGAAGGTAAACAAAAGTAGGTACATATGTCCGGCTATTTTGTCACGAAACACTGAATGCTGAAACGAGCCGAAAGTACCAAAAGATGGGAAATAATCCAAGGAATCCATTTTGGCCACTGAAATTCCGAAATTATAATTAGTTAAAAAGACATTGATTAAAAACTTCAAAATTAATGAATTCACGTGCTGCCATCTACTGGCAGCATGGTGAATTCATTCACGGCGGATTCTTTTTCCCTATTATTAGTTTTCACATCTGGTGTTGCATTTTTTGTATTTATTCATTTAACGGAAGTTGGTATTTCTTTTTTAGCGGGATTCTGTGTTTGAATTTATTAACATTAGAAAAAAATCGTTTTCATGCATTTTTTCTTTCTTTTTTGTATTTAGGTGTTTAACTTCGTTACGTTTGTTGGGGAAACTAAATGACAATATTTGTTGATTGTTGAGAAAAAAGGAGGCGGGGCATATGAAAATATATGGATCCCAAGGGTCTCACGTGACCTCACTTCTCTCCGCCAGGGAATATCCTATTATTCGAGATAGCCCGTGCAACGCCGGGCCACACAGCTAGTAATGAATACATGATATAAAAAAGATATTTAAGAAATGTTAAATATTCATCCATTACATTACTCTTCCATTAGTAACTACATTAGGCTACGACGGAGAGGAAATAAGTAGTGACTACAATAACTTAAGAAAGAAAAAATGCTTAACATACATTAAAAATTAAAGATGTATTTTAAATGTGATTAAAATTCTAAAACCCGAATTTCCAATACAATATTTCCATCAGTGTGTCGCGTTTTCACGATTTTATTTTGTCCACCAGATTTTTCATAGAAAATTTATTTCCCACATTAAAGTACACTAAGAAAGGCGATTTTTAAAAAACTTCAATTTTAAATTTTTATTTGTGTATATCTTTATCTTATTAAATAACTAGCTGTGTACCCGGCATTGCTCGGGATAGAAATATTTTCAAATCTTTAACTAATCTAAGTCTTTAAACTTAATTAAATAGTTTTTCGCTGCTGCGACTTTCATCGATTTTCGTTTGTAATCTCCCTCCCCTCCGGCCTATGGAAGGCCTTACACCCTCTTGGGTAGGCTGGGCCGGGGCGTGTTGTAAGTAAGTAAGTTTGTAGTCTCCCGAGTCTTCTGACTTTTCGCCCAGCCGAAAAATCGCTCTCTTCTTTTTGTCTTCGTACTTTGAACCACTTGGCACGGGTGTAACAACCCTTAGAATTCCATTTTATCTCCTCATGACTGCTATGGCAACAACAGAAGTTTGCTTTTTATTGCCGTGTCCCGAAGTACCATTCTCTTCTTTTTGGTGTTTGAATGCCTGACCGAAAAAACACCGCATCGTGTTCCTTCTTTTTCTCCCTATGTCAGGAACAGGACTTAGCAACCGAATGAATGAGCTGGCATATTGATTAGAATCATTTAAAAATTTGTAAAATTTAAACGAAACATCACTTGGTAATTAAATTAACGTTATTGAATATCTGTGCGCCATATTAAAATGTGTGCATGCTAAGAAATTAAAGCGAAAGTAAAAATTCCGCCTTGGATTTAAAGTCCAAAGAATGCAATATTTTTAACATAACTTTAACATTATCAAAAACACGTGAATGAAAGATTTGATAGAAAATTGATTTGAATTTAATTACAAAAATAGAAAGCATTGTTACAAATTGGGTCTAAAATGAATGAAAAACGTCGAAATTTGACTTAATTTTTTATTTAGTTAAATGTCTTAAGAGCTAATTATTTTGAAATTTGAAAATAAAACAACTGACCAAGAAATGGTCCAAGAAAGGCATGCACAAATTTCATGTGGCTTCAATCAATTTTTGATTCTGATGATTTATCGTATGTAGAATATACTAAAAAAAGGAGCAAGTGAATAAAGTTTCGGTTTGTTTACGTACCTTATAATTCAGAGAAAAAAAATTAAAAAATTTGAATCATCGTGAAAACAAACGGCACAGCAAATACACTTTTAAAAAACCCTTATTCAAACAACAACCGCTTATTCAAAGTGGTTTTAAACCTTTATTTATTTTTAACAAAACGTTCGTCTTTGTTTTTGAAAACTAATCGAAACGGATACTACTTAGAGGAATCGTAGGAGTTGCGACAGAAATCATTATGAAGATTTAAAATGCCTTTTTTAAGGTTCCATTCAAAAAACAAGAAATACAACCAAAGAAATGTTTCATATATTTAGTACTGGTACCTTTTATTTCGAGGGAAAAAAACATACCCTGTACTGTGCAGTTCAGCTACAGATATGACACTGAGTATATAAAAATAACTAAAGATTTGAAACGAAAGAGTATTAAAAATTTTCGTTCAGCATTCCAAAGAAATCATGTTTTATTCTGAAATCCTTGATTTTGTCAGTCAAGACAGTTTTTGAATGTCAATCGTTTTTCTCAGTCGGCCTTCTTCTCCAAATCTCTTTGTAGTCGAGCATAAGCCATCCGCAGTGACTCCAGTTCTACAGAAAAATGTAAAAAAATATATATTATACATGGTGCCCACTTTAAACGTGGCTCAATAGCTAATTTCTAAACTGTTAGAGATAGGCATATGCTTCTGATTGTAAAAATTGCTTGAAATGACGTAAAGAATTATATTTTATGCTTTTTGAGTGCAAAAATATACTGCTGGAAAAATCACCAAGTCTAAATTTTTATATAGTCCCCCCCGGCTCCTGTTAGCATATTTAGTAAGATATTCTTGAAACGTTAAGATTTTAAACAGAAAAAGTTCCACACTTCTACGACTAAAGCAGGCCATTCACCGTTGATCCAGTTTTGAATTTTTGGAACATGGGAAAGAAAAACCAATCGTAAGGTCGAAAACCTATGAAATGAATTTGAAGTAAATGAATTTGAAGTGGTGAAATTCTAACGAACTCAAAATCCAGAACTCCATCCACCGATTCCACTTTGGAACCTCAATTCGAGGGTAGCGGTAAAACAAAAGATCTGCCTACGTTGAGACCTCACGTCGAGGCTAGAAATGAAACTCGAAAATCCTCGTATGGGGGAGGAGGAGACTGGGTGGGAAGAATTCTGCGACTTTCAACCTTGTCACAGAACAAACTATGGAACATCCGTGAATACTTTGCCTAATTTTTCGCCTAAAATGGGTGGAAAAAAAAACCGGTCTTATGACAAATGGCATAGCTTAGCCTTCTCGTGAACGCCCAGCTTAAAACTGACCGAGTTATGGAGCTTTCATAATTTGAAACCAAGCAAGTGCTGTTCATTGGTTGGAGGATCTTACACGAGGAGACCAATGAAATGGTCTAAAATCGTCTAAGACATCGATATTCAAAACTTCATAACTTGGTCAGTTTCAGTTGTAGAAGAATGTTTTTTTTAGTTAAAATGTTAGTGTATCAATAATATTTTTCTAAATATGACTAATAGGACCGGGAACTGTATATAAATTAAGACCTCGTTATTTTATAAGCAGTACATTTATGTACTGAAGAAGCATGAAATCATTACATTATTTGAAGTATTTTTCTGACTGAAAGTATATACTTATTTCTAACGGTTTAGAAATTAACTATTTGCCCACGTTTAAAGTGGTTACTGTATATAAAGTAATTTAGTTTTAGATCAATTAATATTTAATACAATGCTTTTTCGTAAATTTGGAACAAGATACTGAACAGGTGTTGTATTCCGCAATATGCACTTTTTTTTAAACAAAAGAAAGAAATAATATTATGTTTTCAAGTCTTTACGTAGTGCCAGCTCAGGTCCTCGTCATCTGATCGCGATTCAGAATGACGAGGTCCGTCCTAACTAGCTCCCATGTTGCTTCAGAACAGAGCATTAATGTAACTAAACTACACTGATATGTGATACACTTTAAATGTGCCGCTTCAATTCAATTTTGGAATTTGTAGCGCAAGAAATTCATAAGACAGACAACGTGAAGCTAGATGACATGCGCAGTTAAGTTTTTCATGTGACAGAGTCACGTAGCAAACGTAACTGTCATGTCTCGAAAATTGACACCATTAAAAAGCTAGGTCATTTTGATTTCTTTTACATTTATTTGCATTTCTTTTTTTAAATATAGAAATGCAATACATATGGATCAATTTCTTAATTCTGCCTTGAATAATTGACAAAAATTCTTCTTAAAATTATTTTTCAGTATTAGAAAAACGAAAAGTTACATTTTCCAGTAATTTCAAAAGAATTTGGACCATCGTAACTGGATATCCCGTTTAAATGAATCTGTGATTTGGTTTGTGGTCACTTGTGCTAAATATAATAATTTAAAATTCATATTTAATTCTTTAAAAAAACACGAGAAAAGGTACAGACGTAAGTTTAGTTTATTCGTAGGTAAAACGTTCACTAATCTGTATGGGGTAAATACTGAGGGCAACTTTTTTTTTCCTTTTTTAGTTTCGAAATTGCTAGGTCAATCCACAACAGGATTGATTCGAATGAATTAAAATGCCATTTGTCGCAAGGCTAATTTTTCCTATGTCATTCAAAATAAATTTCTTTTTCGTTTGTCTTGTACTTGCCCTTTTGAATTAAATATTCAGCGTTTGAAATTAATAATTTGACTTCGCTAAAAGCAAATAAAACATATGATTACTTCATTTTTGAATATTGTTTGCAAGAAATAAGTATTGTTTTTTTTATTCCACTGGTGAGATGAGGAAGTTTGGAGAGGTAGCGCCAGCTCAGGCGTCCTCCTCGTCATCTGACGTAACGCCACCCTGAACCCCCGATACCTATGACTGCTAGAGTCACCTCATCGGTTTTAAATGAGCACAGGGTGGATAAAGCACGAACGCTACAACCAGAGCCGGCGGCCCGCACAACGGACCACTTTATTGAGAAACAAAATTTACAAAACAATTTGCAATTTCCAGAAATGCGCAGAATTGAAAATGAAAAATATCAATAATAAATGAATAATAAAATAGAGTTAAGCACTAACAAAATAGCAACCTATTCATAAAAGCAGTTCAATATGTTTCACAATAACAGTCTTATTTAAAAAACAAATGTACAGTGAATAAAAGTTATTATTATTTTTTCACTATTCAATCTGAAATATATTCAAATCGCCCTAGAACATATAGTTGTTGCCGCTATGAATTACACTTTAACAATTAGTTTTTGCCACTAGAACCATTAGCTATTGACATTATGAATCTGGTTGGAACAGGAATTCATATTGATGAAAGAAATCTTTTTCCTTGAAAGTCGGTTATTGGCTGCATTCTTAAACCATTGATCTTGAAATTGCATGGCAGGAGGCTTCATTTGCCGTGACAGAGTAAATATGCATGATGTAGCATAGCCAATTTCGCCACAACTACAAAATGGCGAGGGTGCCAACTTGAAACCATGAAAGTATATTGGAAATGGACCGTTTTGGGTGAAAAATAATATTTCCTCTCTATTCCAGTGAAGCGGTTTAAAAGAAACTTTTGGAGCTATTATATAAGTCGATCAACCCGTATCACCATCTGTCCAAATGTTCTGCCACTTAGTCAACAAATCTTTCTGGGGGGACCCTTTTAAGATGTGATATTGGATATTTCAATGTCAAAACATTAGATGATATTTCAATTGCCTGCAAAATAATCTGCCTGCTAATTTCCAAAATAGCCAGAGTGAGCTTGAATCCAAAATAAATAGATATTCTGCGCCTCCAATTGATTAATAAATATTTTCTTTGCTGTTTCATTTCTATTTTTTGGATTAATCGATGCCAATATACTCGCTTTATCATCTAAAAATATTGTTATATCTTCGTTAATATAATTTATTCTGGCATAATCAGCCGCTTTGAATAGGGCTATTAATTCTGTATGATAGACTGAATTGCTATCTCTAAGCTTAATGGACTATCGATAAGACACTAGATTGTCTTTTTAAAACACAAAATGCAGCCTCTAGACCTGAGGTGGTTTTAGTCATCTGACCCATCCCCGATAGAAGTGGGCACCACTAAGTGTGGATGAGTTGCTCAGGTTTGTATATGAAGGAACTCGCCCGCCTCGGGGTACATGAATTGGGGGGGCGGCAGCCCTCCTCCAGTGATAGTACGTACCTCCTACGGGAGGGGTTGGGCCGTGAGGCTGTGTTGGCCATTAGGACCCGACCTCAGTACTCGTCGCTATCGCACGACTGTCATTCAGTGAAAACCCGTGTGCCTTGGCAGGTCGGGGGCTGTATTTACGGTTAGTCATCTGACCCGATTCAGAATTATTTGTTTATAAATATCACCTATTGGAGAAGATGCATCATCTTTTTATACACTTTAATTTGTTGTTTCATGTTTCCAAAGAAATAATTTTGTAACGATTTTTCACTCACTTCCTGCTGTACTAGAGTTTTGAAATTTGTACACTTGTGTATTCCAAATGACAAAAATGACAATTAATTATTTTAATATTCTCAGAGCTTAGTTATCAGTTAATTGATTAATTTAATTAAGTTTTCATTTCATACTAGTGTCGTCACGTGGTAGTGAATTTGATAATTCATTTCAAGATTCTATAAGACTTACAGTAATGAAAAGTTGAAAATAATGAAAATTTTAAAAAATGGTACTTTTTATTACACTAATAATAGCGTGTTTTTAAAAACTAGCTTTATTAAATTCCATTGTTATAAAAATTCTTTTTAGTAATACAGTATGTACACAAATGAAGTGGCACATTTCAAAAAATAATAGTAAAAAGAAACTAAAAATGTTGGAACTACCGTTTTGTTTTTTTTTAAATACGAGCGTATCTCAAAATTTTTTTTTTTCAGATAGGTAACGCGGCGTTACGCCGTTCTAAATTTATTACAGCGAGAAAATTCCCTACGCAATAGCTACCGATCTCGCAGAAGCCGATGCGTGTTTTTTGGTTTCTTTTTTAAGTTTTTCTTGAACATCACGAAACCTCTTCAGTTATCACACTACATGTGAATTAACAAATTAAATAGCTTAAGATTCCCTACAAAAATACATGCTTTTACTTTTCTTCCATTTTTAATATTTTCTCAGATAATGGCTCTAAACAAATTTTTGATTTACAGTAATTTACGACCCCCTAGACCACTGAAATGGCATGTTACCTATCCGAAAAATACTTTTTGAGATGAGCTCTCTATTAAAAAAAATCGTATTTCCAACATTTTTAGGTTTTTAAAATTAATTTTTGAAATGTGTCACTTCATTTGTGTACACCCTGTATTTAATGGGGTTGGAAATTTCTTTAAAATTTACCAGAAGTTACTTGATGCGAAATTCTTCGTTCCGTACATTTGTTCTAGAAAAAGAGTGACTTCAAACGAAATGACTAAACAAAAGGGGAATAAACAATAATTTCACAATAAATCTTTAAAAAAAATGTTTAAGAATTCTAGAAGTATGTTCAAAACTTGATGTTTTGTCTTATCATTTTCACAAATTGCCTTCTGCTGTTTTTGAGTAAGTGCTTGTATTTTAGAAAATGTTAAATTATGTTTCTACTGATACTTGTATACACATAAGTTTTCAAAATTCTCCAAAAAAGATTTATGTTATGTGAATGGCAAAGA
This sequence comes from Araneus ventricosus, assembly GCA_013235015.1. Taxonomy (NCBI): domain Eukaryota; kingdom Metazoa; phylum Arthropoda; class Arachnida; order Araneae; family Araneidae; genus Araneus; species Araneus ventricosus. The sequence continues at coordinate 1,918,836 of BGPR01000015.1, forward strand.
ATTGAGACACACCTATAGAATTCGTTGATTTTTCCTAATTAATTTAATTAAAAAGACATTAAGAATAATAATTAATATATGAATACTAATTAATCTTTCGGTTGGTAAAAGGGATTTTAAACTACTGAAAGGTAGACTAATTTTATTCTCCTGCATGTGTGATAATCATGATAAAAGGGCTCTGTAAATTGGTCTATGTATCGTACACCTGAAAGATAGTCACGCATATACACAAAATATCTGATTGATTCGATGCGTTTGAATTTAACACATCAAGTCATATAAACACAACTTACGTTCTTTGGTTTCATCGAGCTCGAATCTCAGCTTTTCCACTTCCAGGTTGTCGTCGAGTCCTTCTACCAAGTCCTTTTCATCTAGTTCTTCATTCTGAAAAGTACACTATCTTAGTATGCATATATGACTTAATTCATTTGCTTTAAGGCAATTTAAGGACCTCGAGGGTTTGGTAGAAATCATCTGAGCTTCGAGGTGGTTTCTAGTGAAAATCACAGTATGTGGACATAATTTCTGTCGTCACGAATAAAATGTTGTCATCTGACCGTGGGATGAAACTTAGAACGTAGGTACTGAAAGAGCTACCGTCATCGTCATATAACCGCGCTTCCAAATTACGAAGTTGAATCCCAGTAGTCCTTCTATTCCCACTGTAGGACATTGATATGACAAATGAAACAACTGTTAAAAGATTTAGCTTAATGTCCATATAAATGACAAGAGCGGACTATTATTATTTCCATTTTACAACTTTAAGATTTTTTCAAGTCAAATATCTGACATTTTATTTTGTACTAGCCGCCTACGGCGACCAGATGGTTCGCCAATCTTGTATTAATAATAAGGCTGACATTTTCAACATTTCAGTTTTTGTAAGCTGAAAGCAATAAATGCAATAAGGGCAAAGAAATGAATTTAAAAACACAAATAGTGAATAGGTTAAATAGTATAACTGGATTTTAATTCTTTATAAACAGAACGAAAATGTACAGGATGTTTTTGCATATAATGAACTTTGAGTTAATCCCTTATATTTAAGTGTTAAAAGTGACAAGTAAAAAGATTCTTTAAAAAATGGAAAAGATAATAAGTAATGAAAAATTTAAAGTACAATAATTAAATTTCTCAGCTAAAAATAATTTACATATTAAAACTAATTAAAACTCAAAATAACTAAATAAAGTTTTTTCTGTAAAAAAAGAAGAGAATTCATTACATTTTATGAAACGCAAAACTAAATGATAACCATTTAAATCTAGTCAATAAAAACAACCATTTATAAATAAAAAAAATTAGTGAATTAAAATGTATTAAAAAAACAAATCTTGAATAATTATTCTGTGCATAACAAAACAACAAACACACACTAAGAAATTGAATATCTATAAACTATAAAAACACAAATTGTCAAATAATAGCTTATAATACCAAATGATAAAAAATGAACTAAAACAGGCATATGTTTGGATAATAGTTAATAAAACTAAATTTACCATTCTAAAGCTATCTATTAGGCTTAATTAATCGCCGATAATAACATTGTGGAGAAAAATTTTGTAAAATTTGAGAAACATTTAGATGAGGAGAGAATTTTAAATCTCAAAAGAAATGTTTAAAAATTACAGAGAAAGTAGTATCAAATAAAATAAGTGAAAGCAAAATGAGAGTATTGGAAGAATATAAATCTAATGTTTCCTTTTAGGTATACAAAAAAGAGGGAGAAAAGATGACGAAGTATTTGTTGACCCTGACGAAGGCAAAATTCAGTCCAGACTCGAACCCGAGTTAAACAGGGTGAGAGAAACATGTCTAACCGACTGCGCTATCCAGCCCGTGAGAGGAAAAGTTTGAAGCAGTTGTCATGGGGTATAGAGAAAAAAGGGGAAGGGCAAAGAATAACGAAAAAGGAGGAATTATTTATATAAAATTGATCTGGAGCGATTACAATTTACATGAAGTGATTTTTAATATTAGGGAGATTTCCAAAGAATTTTTTGGCTAATTTTATATTTAGAATAAACTCTTTAAGGCTAGGAGCTTAAGCGCATTTCTCAGAACAGAGTTAAAAATGTGGAACGCCTCACCATTTTACGTATTATCCTTGCAAAGGGTCCATGCCAATCTTCTTTGTATTGTTCCAATTTTAGTATATGTACTGCCGAAGCGATTACATCAATAATAATTTTGTTTTGAAGATACACGCGGTCATTACAGCTGCTACGCCCCACCTCCCCTACCTCAATTTCTACTCTCGCAACCAGCGACCTTAAAATTCCGGTGACTTTAAAAATTTATAAAATACAGATAAAATTTTCTACAATAATAAAACTGATATCATTGGAAAGATAAATTTTTACTCTTTAAAGTGACATAAAAATTTTGTTTGTTAATTAATTTATTCAGAAGCTATTGGCAAAAAACTACGAAATTTGGTTTAATTTTTAAATAATTTAAATTTGAATTAAAATTTAAAAAAACGGCTCCAAGGTGCACATCTTCAGCATCCAAAGTATATTTGTGCCACATTTGTTAGTTCTACGTTCTACAGTCTCTTCTGTACACCGCCAACAGACGCACAGACTTTCTTTTTTATTATTTGTAGAGATTTTAGGGTTCCAAGTGGATTTAAATTTTAAATTTTCAAATTGGATACAAGAAATTAACTACCCACCACATATTTCAATAAATTTAATAACGGACAGTAAATCTGACGACAATCATTATTTTTTTGGTCGGTGAATCAGGGGATAAAATGCCCTCTTCAATGAAGCAAAATCTAAATTTTATTTTGCGTATCGTTTTTCATTTTAAGGATGTTATTCTTCAAAGTCATGTACTAAATGATAATAAAAATCGCGTTTCGCTTTTATTCTCCCTTTATGATGAGCTTTCATGGTAAAACAAGACATTTTCACACTGAAATTGTGGTTATGGGATGTAATTGCCACAGTAGTTCTCAGTGCCAGATTTCCCATTGAGCCAACGCAGGCCTCAGGCGCAGTCGTCAGGAGAGGCATGTACAGAAAAAATAACAGCAAATATTTAGACCTTTTTCAGCGTTATTTTCAAAAACTATATTTTTAAAACGATGTTTTTGAAATTTACATTCGTTATATTAAATGTATTGAGCGATACATTCTTTGTCTTCATTTGACCTAATATTGTCTTGCCTTTGAACTTATTTGCACTGGAAGAGATTTAAAAATATGTGTCTGCGTCAATGACCCTTCAAACCTATTCACGGATAAAAGCGCAAATGAAGAAGTTCTATCAGGTATTTCAAGAAATGGAGCATTTTTTGTAGCCCTTATTATTATGTTGTTTCATAAGTAGTATAATTTTGAATTAAAAATTGAATGTGATTCAAAGATTACAAATATTGTATTAAGTGCTTATATGTTTCAAAGAAAAATTATTGTATATTAAATTGAAAGTTATATATTAGCTTTTTTGAGACGGGAGGGTGCACAGAGCATGTTTTTGGCCTAGGGCGTATAAATGTGTAAATCCTGACCTGGTAGTTCTCAAACTATGAAATGCTACTCTCCCGTTTCTGAAAATCTAATTATTGAAAACAAGAATAAGGTGATCAGTTGGATAACAGTTTAGTTTGAGGTTTCTTTAGGGTTAACTAGGAAGTGATCTCCTAATTCGGAACAACGGAGAGACAGCGAGGATGACACTTGCATCGGCATTTCCATTTCCGAATTTCCACATCACATCGGAAAGAGGATATTTCACGCCAGCAGATTTAACGTGCACGAGGATTGTACACTTGGTGGAACTTGGATAGAATCAGGTCTCAATTAGCGATTAGCCTCTTGACCACTGTTGGAATTCCCTGACTAACCCACAAGATAATGTAACCCTTTTGAGCACATGCGAAGTGGTGACGTCAGAACGAAATCCCATGATTCCCTGAACAGAAAGTTAGTTGGTAAAAGATGTAAACGAACGATGGTTGTATGTGTTCAAAGCGGAAATCAACAATGATTTATAAGCGCGCACGTTGTAATTAAAAATGTATATAATGCATTTGTATATATGCCATATACTTCATCATATCTATATGTGTGTGTGCTCTACAATATAATAAACACAAGAATTAATACCGAATTCTCTCCGGATTTATTTGGAATAATTCATACGGATTATTTCAATTTTTAGATTCTGTAAGAACCTGGAAAGACAAGAAAGTGAATTTTCTCTGACATTTTGATATTGTTGAAGTTTGGACCTAGAAATCCCCAAAACCACCGACTGTTCCAAACTACAACTATGTTTAGTTTAGTTATATTAACGTCCCGTTCTGAAGCAACACGAGGGCTATTTTTGAACGGACCTCGTAATTTTGAACCTCGGTCAGATGATGAGGACGACATCTGAGCAGGCACCCTCTCTCCCAATTTTCTCACCACACCAACGGGAGGACGTTTGGCCCAGTATGTATGATAACTAAAACTAAGAAGGGGTTAATTGTGTTCATGAAAAAATAAAATGTTACCTTCAAAATCGACAAATATATGTAATTGACAGAAAATGCATTTTATCTTTTACTACACAAGATTTCAACAGTCCTTGGAAGAGGACGGGAGAAAACTACAACGGAATTTGGATCCCAAATACTAAAGGGTGAGAACTGCTGGATTAAGAAATAATTTATGCTTTATTTATTTACCTCCGATTGTCAAATTGAATGGAAACATGGGAGAATGCAAAAAGAAAACACGAGCTTCTTAAATAATCGTAAGGATTGCTACAGATCTGCAGCTACAATGGGCGAACAGCCACAGAGTGAAACATTCATTTGGGAAACTGAAAAGAAATCATACTTGTTTATCATATCGATCAACAAGCTGGATTGAAAAATTTATTTGTACTCTGTGTACAGCAGAATTGTATCTGAAATTTAAAATCTGAAATCGAATCGAAAAATGAAAATCGAGAGACGTATTTAATTTATTTACTCTTATTACTTTGCTTCACTTTATTGGAATTTCATGTAGTTCTCCACGACTAATTTGCGCCTTCTTTCGAGAAATTTTCTAGACAAAAGAATAGACAACAAAAAACAAACAAACCGATGTATATGGGTAAATAGGTAACAATGAAAATAAACGGTCTTTCCATTTTGTTTCTTTGTTTTATGTGAATTCGCTTCCATACATTAAGAAATCATGTGAGACAATTTCGTGACGAATTTTTCCTAACAACCTTCAATAAATCGTGTTGATGTTAAAAAAGAGGTACTTAATACATAAATTCGAAGCAATCATTGTGTTATCACAGCCATATTTAAACGAAATTTCGGTCATTAACTTCATTCCAATGTCATCTTTCCCGTATTGTCAACTGGTTAGGTCTGCACACAGCCGGTTCACGCAACAAATGGGATTATTTCCCTTTCACGCTTACACAATGAAAAGACTAATAGGGATCAAAGACTAAGTTTATATGACATTAAAAAATAAAATCTTTTAGAAACGGAAGTAATGTTTGCTGAAACGACGATTTATATATAAACCGTAAATACAGCCCCCGTCCTGCCAAAGCACCCGGGTTTTCACTGAATGACAGTCGTGCGATAGCGACGAGTACTGAGGTCGGGTCCTAATGGCCAACACAGCCTCACGGCCCAACCCCTCCCGTAGGAGGTACGTACTATCACTGGAGGAGGGCTGCCGCCCCCTCAATTCATGTGCCCCGAGGCGGGCGAGTTCCTTCATATACAAACCTGAGCAACTCATCCACACTTAGTGGTGCCCACTTCTATCGGGGGGCGATTTATATATAAAGAATGCAACGTTGAAACAATAAATGTTTTCGTATCGGTATCACCACCTCTTGTCATTCTTACTATATCGATGGAAAAATTTGTTCGCAGCGATTACTTTTCCGATCTGACCAATGATGAATGCAGTAATCCTTGACTTTAGAACAGATTCATTTATTTTAATAAGACTCACATGGAATTATCCCTGTTATGCCTATTGGTATACCAGGGAGGTTGAATAACAGTCGCTGTGACAGCTCGAGTACTGAAGCCAGAGTCCTAGTAGCCATCAGCGACCACGTCCGACCCCTCCCGAAGGAGGTACTTACTATCATCGGAGGAAGGTAACTCGACACCCACCATTATTTTACCTACCAGGGAAACGAGACCTCGCTTACTTATCTGGCGGCTTGTCATCCACGAACTCGTGATGTCCCCTCTCCCATTGGGAGAAATAATGAATCTTTTTATAAGTGTAAATATTTCTCGCGCTGATGTGTGTTTACGTAGAGGTACAACTTCAACCTTGAATTTTGGAATGTGCCGAAAACTGGCTGCGAAATAATTGTAAATTCAGATACACCAACTTTAATAATTAATAACCAATAATAAAAATTTTCAAAAATAAGCAGCGCTAAGTCTCAAATAATGCCATTAACACATCTTTAGTTTGCTATGTTTAGGGAGAAAACCAAAGAAAAAGAAAGGAGAGAGGAAAACATCTTAAAATGATCTCAAACTTATCAAATGCCTCAACTTTAGTTTTAAAGCTTAGCCTTTTCTTCGAACATTTTGATACAGATAGCCAATACTAATACTAACATTAGTTAATAATTGCGTACAAATTTCAGATGCTTGCTGGTTTTGTTATGCTAATATCTTATTTTAAAATTTCGCGCATGCGGTTTTGAACGGATCTTGTGATTCTGAACCACAGTCGAATGCCAATGACGACATTTGATCTGACATTCATTCCACACACACAGAACTGTGAGGCAGTCAAACATACCCTACAGATTTAACATGAATTAGGTCTAGAAGCACAGTGTATCTTCGACAAAACCTGGTCCCGAACCTATGATCCTCCGAGACTAAAGCTGAGAAATTGTCACCAGGTCCCACCGCCCAGCAATTTCCAAAGGCATCTTTAAAATAACAGAGTATTAGAGTTTACATTATGCGTGTTTAGATTTCAAATTTTTGAAATTTTTCGCGTATGTTATTTATTTCTTTTCGTTTAATTTAATTCTATTGTGAACAAAAGTTTTATGTAGTGCAAATTTTAGAAATTTATTATAAATTTAAGTTTTTTATAATATAATATTTTTTGTACATCAGGATTTTTAAAAAATATTTAAATAAATAGAATCTTAAAATTTGGCAATTTAGACAGTCACTTAAAAAAAATATTTAAATAAATCGAATCTTAAAATTTGGAGCCATCAAAGCAAAAAGAACAAAAAGAATCTATCTTAAAGAACCATTAAGACCACCAAAAAAGTTTTATTTGCCATCATGAATTAGAGACAAAATATAAATACAGAGACAAAATATATACAAAATAAAATAAAAGATAAATATTTTTTCCGATTTTTTGTTATTTCTTCTCAGTATGCTTTAAAAATGTGAGTAGTATTTATAGAAATATTATTGAACTATTATTCCAACCTTCATATTTCCGCGATCACACATACTTATTTGCATTAAGTGTATTTCCTTTAGCCACCAGTTCATGAAAAAGACTCGGGTGGATGATACGATGGATATACAGATTTACACAGGATATCGCCACCCAAATGGTGCTATTATTTCATTGTCAATTTGATTCTCTCTCTCTCTTTTTATTACTTAGAAGTCTCCAGGATGCATTTTACGATTCATGATGAATTTAAATGTTTTTTACTAATCGGCTTATTTGGAGAGAGAAGAGCTAAACACATTTGAATTATAGATTTATCTCTTGGGACAGAACAAGATTCAGAGACTGGAAAAAGTAGTAAAAATTTCCGTAGATTCAAGTAATAACCACTGGATGATACATTTTTAGAAAAATAAGAAAAGCAAAGAAAATCTGTATTGTCTAGATCAGCTATGGAGAATCTTCCTGAGAAGTGGGTCAAATTTTGTTGATTATTTTTTTTCAACACTAGCCCGTTGGTTACTGAGTGGCGTCGTTTGGAAAGCGGTGAGAGCGTGTAAAAAGAATACCAGTGATTCGGAAACACCGAAAGTTTGTTAACAGAAAAAGTTGATATTTGACTTTTTTTTCTCACTTTTACAATCCTCTAAAAAATTTGTGTTTCCTTTTTGTTTTTATAACTTATACTTTTGTAAGTGAAAAGCAAGCCAGAGGGAGTGGTCTCCCCTGAACTTTCTCGTATACTTTCCCAAAAAGGTGCTGTTTCCCCTTCCCCCATGTGGATAAAAAAATTCGAACCAGCGATTGTCCTTTTCCGTTCGTGTGGATCGAAACATAAATAATGTGTAATTACGTCTTCGTTGCTTTGTTCAACATTGATTAAATCTATTTATTCATTTTCTTGCTATTGGTTTCAGCAATTCATTTACAGAACATAGAACTATCTTTCATGTGCTTGCCGATGCCGATGTTTTACATTGGTTTTCATCGTATAGAAATTCCCCTATTTAACTGATAAAAATATTCAGCTCTTCCTTTCGGTTATCTTTTGTTCGGATTCGAGTTCTCAAAGATTGCCTACGTTAAAATGTCTTCACATTTGTGCGATGTTTGGAGAGAAAAATTCTGGCTTAGGTTTCATTCTTTCTTCTGATCGTGGCCCAAAATTACGGAGCACATCCTCAATAAATCTTGTGTAACATAAATACTGTGCATTAATCTAAAGATTCGAATGTTTTTTTTGTTGAAGTTTTTCCATATTATTTGCAATATTCTATTAACTTCTTATAACACGGAATTTTGATAACACTGCTTTCATATAGCACAGTGTGGAGATTGAAATTATTCCTACAACAAGGCATCCTGATAAACCTGCAGAAGGACTTAAGCCTGGACATTCCTAATATACAACGAAATTTTTCGTCATTATGGGACTTAAATTAACACATTAAGCACCATTCGTATCCAAATAAATACAGCTATGCTATCCTAATAAACCATTTGAGTTAGTATCAATGCTTGTGACCTACACCTCTCCAAATCCAGCCCCCACCCCCTAAAAAAAGAATTTTTTTTTTATGGTGGCACTCAACGTGTTAATTATAGAAAGCTAGTTTTGCTTAGCACAGTTTCTATGGAACATGAAACGGATTAACCGTGTTAGAAAAGGATTGGATGTAGTAATTTTACTTTCTCGCATGCGAAGTTACGAAAATAAAATACTGTAATCGTAAAAATTTGACCTCTAAATTTTCATGAATCTCCACGTTTTCGATCTCGGTAAATTTAATTCCTTTTTTTTCAGAAATAATGTATGTATATCTGCACTTTGCGCTTATACAAGCAACGGTGACTCAAAGATGCAGCGAACTACAAGAATGAAATTTGGTATATGATCTTACGCCGAAATTGTGGTTGGGCATCAAATTTTGAACGATATCTGTTTAAGGGAAATTTCAGGCCATCCGAGTTGGTTTGAACAAGAAAACTCAAAAACGCAACGAATTAGATGGACGAAGTAAAGCATACGGTTTTATCACCCAAACTTGTAGATCTACGGTTAATTTTGGACTAAATCTGTCAAAGGGTAAACTGTGTGTTTGTAAACACTATAACTTAGAAATGGAACGAGTTAGATAAATGAAGTTCGGAATGTTGCATTGTAACTAAAATTGCAGATATGTGTTAAATTCAATCAGTGAAGGAAAGAAATCCGAAATGCATTTTCGATTATTTTCACTGTATTACGAAGCTAAACCTAAACAGAGGGAATGTTCTCCCCTAAAGTTTCTCGTATACTTCCCTAAAAAGGTGCCGTTTCCCGCGTGGCTAAAAAAATTCGAACCTAATGTTATCCAGAATCCAATCCGACTAACAGCAGTTTTTTCATTGTAGATTATAGTGATTGTAAAATATTTAGGTAAAGAATCAAATTCAAAGAGATGCGTACCGATTAAAACCATCTAGCACACACTTCCACTTTTGCCGGCTCAAGGGCAAAGTGACGTAATCCTTCCGCGTGCACAGAGATTGCTACCAGTACGCATCCGTATAGAGAATCGGATTAGAAAAATTAATTATGCAATTTGAACGCCTTTTTTTAACCGATTGAAACGAAATTTGGGCGCAGATCTATAATTAATGTTAGCAACCGTCATACCAATTTTTATTTATCTAAGTGAAAGTGTTTAGAAGATATAATTTTTACAAGTATGTGATTGTACAGTCCGACAGACAGTTAACCCTTCGACGGATTAGGCCCAAAATTTGATACGAATCTGCATTCATGATGATAAAATTGTGAAGCAAATTTTATCCATCCAGCTATTCCAGTTTTTGAGTTATAGTGTTCACACGAACGTGGACAGACAGATTCCCCGTGCACGGATTTTGTCCAAAATTTAATAGAAACCTACAAACTATGTGTAAAGACCACATACCAAATTTCATCCTTGTAACTAATAATTTTCGAGTTATCGTGTTCACAGACATACAGACACACAGACAGATGTAATTCCAAAATTGTGTTTTTCGGACTCAGGGAGGTCTAAAACGTGGAGATTCGTCAAAATCTGGAATTCGAATTTTTTGACGATTACAGTACTTTCTCTTTGTATACTTCGTATACGAGAAAGTAAAAATAAATAAATTGATATCAACGGGGTGATAGAATACTCTGTGGCGACTCTGAAAAATTATAATAAAGTTGAATCATTAAATACTTCTAGTCGCGTACGCCAAAGCTGCAAATAAAATCAACACTACGAGCTGGTGCTACATTCCTGTTCTACGATGCAACGAGTTTATAACCGAATTTAACGAGTTATAAACAGGTGCAGTAAGACGATAGAAAATCAGTTAGCCAACGACCACTTGGAAATGCTTTTTTTATAAATTCGACATTAGATATTTATAGTTTATTTTTTTTTAATATTTTCGATTGCCTGTTCTCTCTTTTATAATGCAAAAAATAAGTTTATAAAAATCAACGCATGGGTCATTTAAAAAGCTTTCGTGAGTCAGTGTCTGATCCGAGGGTCAAAGGTTCGCCACCGCTGGTCTAGATCTTCTCGTGAATCCGATTCCCAATCAAAGTCAGTGGATTCATTAGATACCATACTATATCGTAATATTCATGTTGTAAGTCATATATAATTATGTTACAGAAAGAACCGTTTAATAAAGGTAATCTTGGCAAAGATATTTCGTGACGCAGTTTCATTATTCCAAGAAATTATGGCAGATGGCTCGCTCTGGCGGACAAACTGTTCGTAAATTCAAACGGTAATGACAACTTTCGGTAAGGATAGCAGATAAAAATTGCTGTCATGCTTCGGGGAAGCTCTTCGTTTAAGCGGATTGATTTTACAACACGGTGCAAAAACCATAAAAAGAAAAAGGTTTTTCAACTTTTTTATGCTTCTAATATTATAAGAAGAATTTTCTTTCCTCTCGTAAGTTAGAAAATAAAAATAAAATAAATTATTTAAAATGCAAGTTAAGAAGAAACTCCGTATGAAATACTTATTCAAGAATTTTAATGAAATGTTCCAAACCAAAATGGTCTTCTACAAGGTTTCTTCTTACTCTATTTCTTCATAATCAATGAGAAATTTGAAAGAAAAAATGAGCCACGAAATTTTTTCAACCCTTCTTGAGGACGAAATCTACCGATTAATAAGCTTTCAGAGAAAAATTAAAGAAAGGAAACTTTAAGTTCCAAGAAATAATAATATTAATCTATTAGTTTTTCTTTCTCTTAGAAAATTATTTTCATGCTAAGGGGCTTTTTCGCACGAAAAATTTCGTGTAAATTTTTTTTACTGCAATGAACTCCAGTTTATTTGAAAGGACAGAGCACTGGTTTTTGGTCGTTTTAAGGGTTATTTTGCGAAAAGCAGATTTGCATTAACGGATGTAACTTAAAGTAAAATACTATTGGAAATGAACCTTTACTGTTTGAATATGATAGCAAAATTAAGCAGAGAAATTCTAGCATGTGAATCTAAAAGAATAATGCAGCAGTGAAACAGAAATTCAGCGAAGAAGAAATGAACTAATTTGTTTAAATTTTGGGGTAAAAATTATTATGCAAGAATTATGACAGATGAACTATACAATGGAGGGATTTTTTTCCCTAATAAATATTTGCGCATCATTTACCCTTTTAAAACAAAAATATCTTTCAATGCTTAAGATTGATGTGCAATATCTTGTTATTTCGGCAACAAAATAATCACGAAGAAAAGAACTCTAATTTTATAAAATTTATTTCACTATTAAATGTTATTTTTAAAAATTCAATGAAGTCGCAAATAATAAACAGAAAAAGCAAATCTATTTTATTCGCATGTTTATCAATAATTCTTTTAGTGATCAGAGCTTGATGATGTTATATGAATATCTATCCGGTAGATGGCAGCACGACCAAATGAATAAACTTAAGCAATTTTCAGACATATCTCAAAAATGAAATTATTTTTATGGTGACATTAGGTGTCGGGGTTGCTCGGAGGAAAGATCTCTGGCTTGAACCGATTTCACCCAAGATCCACCCGTATGAGGATCTGGTGCACAATAAATCTGCCCTCGAGGATCAAACATGTGCACGTTGGCGTGATCTGAAACAGGGGTGGCGCCAGTGGCGGGACCGGGGGAGGGGGAAAGAAGCCCCCCTGTCGGGGATGTACTTGTTCAAAAATTTTTGTTTAAATTTTTGTACTCCGTTCTCGCAACGGGGTATTCAACTAGTAGATAAATAAAGATCTGGCGAAAATTTGAGACCGATTTCAATACACTTATCCCCCCGTGCAGCAAGTCGTGCCACCCTGTCAGGGAAACTGTGCCCCCACCCCGTCGGGCAGACACTAGAGCCACTCCTGATCTGAAAGTTTGGAAAGTAGGCAGCCAGCTTAGTTACCAATCTCATCATCTGACCGCAATTTAAAATCACAAAATCCGACCGAAAGTAGCTCTCGTGTTGCTTCCAAACGGGATATTAAGCAAACAAGATCAGAATAAATCAAACCAATCATGGCCGATATTTTAGACTTCGTAAACAGTGGTGTAGTCTCAAAATAAGTAGTGCCGGAACGCTCTAAAGGCAGTGGCACAACGTTCTAACCTGGGCGACAAAAATCGCGCTGTTTTAAGGACGTTTTCACAATTTTTTCTTATTTATTTCTCTTGAATAAAAGGCCGTGCCGGAACGCCGTACCGGTGCGTTCCGGCTCCACTACACCCCTGCTCATGAAGTTCATTTTTGAAATCACAGTGAGGAGCAAATGATAATTATAGGACAGTTTATGAGTGAAATAGCTACAATTGTGAGTTGGAAAGAGGTAAAAACACCCGGTGCTACTTTTGAAGGGGTAAAAAAAACAAAGTATTGGGCGTTTGTTTAATTTTTTAAACTCAAATAAAGGGAGAGAATGAAAGGACACCTTTATTGCCTTTACCGTTAATTACTACGCCACTGAAATTCATTGCTTCTGTCTAATGATTTAATGCAAGAAATAACGGAATATTTTTGTTTTCAGTTGCCACATTTGGCTATAATTTAAAATTACATTAATTTGCATCGCTTAAGATAAGTTATGAAAGTAAAAAACTATAAATAATTAATTTCCTTTCATTTGGATTATTTAATTTTTTGGAGTAAAACAAGATGAAGTGCTGATTGTCTTTACTCAAATTACCGTTTAAAATTTAATCATATAAGGATATAATGTTAATTAAATTTTTCGTCCATTTTTATGTTTATCCTATCTGTATTAAAAAATCAGAAAAATAATTGTTTTTCCTTAATTGTAAATGATGTGACTAATGAGCTTGTATTTTCTGAGAGAGTGTCTGAATATTCGGTTTGCGATTAATCGTTTTGAATTTATGCATGAGTATAAGTCAATTTCAGAAATTTGGTTCCTCAATTTATATCTAATGGAATTCGTGTTACAAAATGATTACTTGCATAAATCTGTAGACTAGGATGTACTAAGAACACAAACTGAACACCTGCATTTTGTCGAATGAGACCAGACTGCGTGGTTGATTAGGGTCTGTACCTCAAAAAACGGTGTGTTTCGGTGGCAACGTCTAAACAAAAGTGAAATATTTGATTTCAATTGCTAGTTTCCCATTTCGAAACCTCTTCGAAACGATTTTAAAATACCTGTAATCGACCTCAGTGTCGTGAAAAATTTGGCGAGATCTGCAAAACATTCCTTTCAATTTTATAAACGAATCCTTTAGAATTTACCCTTTAAAAATTTTGTCATTGAAACTGTGAGAATTTAAAGATTATTATCATTTTTTGCTTCAAAATGCATATAAATGCCCCAAAACCCGCAACTTGCCGAGTATGGTTCTAGCCCTTTAAACATCCAGGATATAGTAGATATAAGAGTAGCTTCAAGCTTCATTATTTGTGAAAGGTGCTAATAAGGATAAGAGCAAGGGATGGTGGTGGAGGATCTTTCTTCGGGCTCTGACTGACTCTAATGAGATAAATGCTTTGGAAGTTTAAATGTGCGAAAAAACTTTTCCGCGAGAGCTATAAACCAATTTTCGAATTTGGGCGAGAAGATTAACTATATTACTTATTTTGAAAAAAATTTGGAGTATCAGTATTCCAGATTTTGAATTAAAAATTTTTTCATTGATATGATCTTGTAAATAAAAATTAAAATAATACATGGTAGTTCAAATCAATAGCATCTATTGCAAATGTCTATAACTGCAATGCCTATAAGTGTCTATGTCTGCAATGATAGGAAGGAACATTTTGAACACAATTCCAGAAGGAAGCTTATAGTTTTATTTGAGTACATAATATGTAATTTTGCGTATAAAGGAAGGAATTCATGCTGATAACCTGTCCCAATTCAAACTGGGAATCCATTGCGCATAGTTAGATTCCTGACCATAAACAACTATTTTTATTGTTGGAATTAATTACTAATTTTCATTTATATTTTCGTTTCTAATAAAATTCTGATTTTTACTTTATATTCTATGATTAAGTTATTTGTTTTTCACATTAGTTTTTAAACTTTGTTTTATTTATTCAACATTGTTATCTTATTACACCAGGATTAATCGTGTTCGTTATCAATATTAGAAGTAATTTAATCAAAATTGTATTGAGACTTATTTGGTTAATTTTACTTCTATTATTCATTTGATTATATTTTATTTTTATATATATCGGAAAAACCTATAAATGTAAAAGAACAAACATAATGATGTAGACGCAGTCCATGATTTCAATGGCTCAAGATTGTTAAATGGAAGCTTGAAAGCATTTTAGTGCAATAATCGTCTTTCTCTTTTGCATTATGGCACCCAAAATTTGAAGAATGATAAAGCTTTCTACTTAGAAAGTTTATGCAAAATAAAAACAGTGCAAATCCGTAGTTCTTGACAAGCTAATGCACAGTGCCGTAAAATTATCCTTTAGTTGCGTTTTTTGGGATGCACAGTTACATTATTTATGTGAACACTTGAATTGACTCCATTTTATCCGGCTTTTGTGTTCTTCTGACAGGCATAACGCATAGTAGTCTATTTAACATTTTTAAAAATTTGCAAATTTATCGTATTTCTAAAAAAGAAATGCAAAATGAACAATGAATGTTTAAGCAGCTGTTTTTGAAAAAAGGATACTGCAACCAAAATTTAAGGAAAACATACACACGAATATGCTAAAATTTAGCTTTTATATGTTTAGATAAACATATAACATACGTAGATAATTAATAACCTACTCATGTAACTCACTTGTTCTAACTAACTTAATAAATCATGTAACTCATTTGTGTTAACTAACTTAATAACTCTTGTAATTAACTTAATAACTCTTGTAACTCACTTGTTCGAATTTCAGACGTTTTTTCAGAAGTTTGCAAGTCTTTCGAAGAGATGATTCATTAGATAAATGGTACAAAAATCGATGAATCACCCTAATCAAATTAAAATAAAAATTTCAATCAATAAAAATTATCTAGCAACGTATATTAAGAAAATCAATAATATCATAAGTTTCAGCTCACATATTCCTCAAATTAGTTGTTGCATTAGCCTTGTTTTGAAAACACTGACAATCTTAATCAAGCAAAATATAGATGTGAGCTGAAATCGGGTATACTTAAATGCTTATTTTAATTTGTTCCTGAAAATAATAACACATAGGAAGATAAAAGACAGAAGTGTCTAAATATCACCTTAATTTCCCCCCCCCCCCAGGCTAGAAAAATTACAAAAATTATTCTATTCTACTTGCCAATATTAAAATCTTTAATATAGTTGTATTTGAATCGAAATACTTCATCTTAATTCAAACTACTAAATCTGAGCATCTACCAGACGAATTAAAAATTTCTGTAGACTGAACGATCGTCTAACAGTTCGGCGGAACCCGTCTCGTGCAGATTTGTCTCCCATTTTACGAAAAACTGTTGTGATACTAATTTGTCTCTGCTTTTTACACTTTTAAAAGCGTTTAACTTACTATTTTAACCCTTTCAGTTCCAAGCATAGAATTATTCATTCTAAAATTCTGAAATTTGGGAAATGTACTCATTTTGGGCCGAAGATGAAAGGTCAAAACAGAAAAAAAAAATTGAGAAAGAAAAAGGAAAAAAAAAGGAGGAACATAAATTTAAAAAAAAATAATTTTTAAGAAACGCAGCTGAAATAAAATATTTTATCATATTTAAAAGTAATAAGAATGAAATTGTACCTGTAATTTCATTCAAATTATATTGAAATTGATTTTTATTTTGACTTTTTTTCACTGAATAAAGTGAAGTTCAAACAGGCAATTTTTGAATAGATAAAATCGATAGTGCAGCCATTTATTGGTAAGAATAAAAAACATTTAAAAAGAGGAAAATACGAAGAATTTAATGATGTCCATTTGGTATCAGAGGCAGGTTTAGATACCGAACAAAATATAATGAAAATGATGATTCCAAATGGCATCACTGGGACTGAAAGAGTTAATACACTATTTTTGATTAAGCTTTTTACAAAAATCGTCACATTTTGAAAACTGATTAATAATTGCAATAAAAATTAAACAAAAAATTTTCAAAGATAATATCTTGGAAGCAAGATTCATACTGACATGGCATTCTGTAAAAAATTCAACTGTTTCAAATTTTTAAAAATATTAATGCAAGCATGGAGTTTCAAATTAAAGCTAACTCACTGCTAACATTCCCACGAATTTTTTGTATTCATTATTATTTAAAAAAGTGCATGTTAATGTAATCACTTCCATTAAAATATTTCATATTTCTGGATTTTGTTATCTTGTAGAAGAATTTAAAAGTCCTTAAAAAGTTATCGCTGATAACTGCTGTGTGCCTCGCTAAAATAATTCCGAAATTTAAGATCAAAACTAAAAAATATACATCTCTGTCATATGTTCACTAACATAATAGGTGACTTTCGAAAGGTAATATCACATTGGGGTATGTTAGTGTAATGTATACTGTTGAATATTTATAATAAATCCTTTTTATTCGCGCGTTTCAAAGTAAAAGTATTAAAACTAACTTTCACTGTCTTTGTCATTCATGGTACCACTGAAACTCTCGAGACTCTTCAAAATGTTGAACCAGCTGTTTCTCATATATTACATTCCAAATGAAGGGTATTCTCCGTTTCGAATTTATGAAAAAGTTCCACTATTAATTTGACGCCCTCTTTCTACTATTTGGAGCTCATGGGTGATGCGTGTCGCTTAGCGCCCAACATTACAAATTCGCCATAGACTGGAATCATCTAAATCTTAACTAATAATGTTTAATCAAATAACTTTTAATTTTAAATATCAGACGAAGACAACTATAAAAGACTTTTAATGCGCTTTGGAATACAGCACAGACACAAAGATTATTTTTCATTTTTCTTTTGTTGCTGAGAAGTTTTATAACAATATAGATGAATGGATTTCTTTATTAGAACAGCATTACAAAAATACGGCGAATAATATTTCATGCGAATATTTTTCACTATAACTATTGATAAACGAAATTTATTCATTATTGGAATAATCACGAATAGAGATTTCATTACTTACACAAAAATCTTGACGGCTGTAAAAACGTTGCTTTTAAATTCTTCAAAATTTATACTAAGGTTTTCATTCACTTGGAGATAATGAAGTTCCAAACCTATCATGCAATAAGAAAAGAAAAAAAAATTACTTTCTTGTTCGGAGTTCCATTCTAAGAAAATATATTTCACTGAAAACAGACAATAAGGTATTTGATAAATTGAACGCAAATTATTTCACATTTTTGAATGAATGAAAGTCCAACATTTTTGCTAACTTACTGATGATGCTTAGAGTGGCGAACAATACGACGAAGAATATGTACAAAGCGATTGGGAGTTTAACTGGCAAACCCCATTTCCGAAGGTAACAGATGATGTCTCCAAGCCTATAAAACAAAAGTACGTGACTATAAATAATATCATGATCATATTCTAGATATAAACGAATTTATTACAAAACATTTCGGTAAAAGTTTCTATACTTTTCAGAGAATTCAAAATGTAAGAACTGTCCAATTAATACTGTTAAATTAAAAATGCTCTGTAGTATAGTAAGTTGTAGTTTCTATTGTATAGCTCTCTGATTGTAGCTTCCGTAATTGATTATTAAATTCATATGACAATAAAATAATGAATTTCGTGTAGGATTTTAAACACGGTATACACTGTTTAATGTGATTATAACGTGATTATATCGAATAAATGTGAACTGAAATGTTTTGATAACATTCATCCATTAATTGCAGTAATTGAAGTTTGATAATCTTTACCTAAAAGTCTTTGAAATAAATGATTTTATTTAATATGCGTTGTAACTTCTTTCAAAATTAAAACGCAAGTTTGTATTTTCAAAACAAGACAACTTTTAAGCATCCTAAGATAATTAAATCTCTAACATGATTTCCAGAGCCAAAGAATCGGCCCAGACTGTTAACTCTGTAAGCTCAGGATAAAGACCGTCGACGTTACGACTCTAAACACCGAATGGTGTCTTATACTCCTGGAGATCTCGTATGGATTTTTACCCCGATCCGAAAAGTCGGTCTTTCTGAAATACAGGCGTTACGACGTTTATCAGATGTGACCTTTGAGGTCGAATTTTGATCCTGCATCCCGATGAAGAAAACCAAGTGATATTGTTCATGTTCTATGCGTGAAACCATACCATGATCCGGACAAGCAAAATCAAATGACAGGCAATTGCAACCAAAGTGATATTCTTTCCGAAAATCAAGTTGTTTACAAAGGACTCAAGGCAAGTTCCAGAATAAAATCGATTAAAGGACTAGATCGACTAGAGGGAAGCCTTGCCGTATAAAAAGAAACCATAGTTCAGCTGATAGAGCATTGAGCTATAAATCTATTTGTATAAGTTCGAATCCTAGCCACAGTAATTTAGTCTAAGGACTAAATTCAACATGTTAGTTATTAATAATTTATGTTCTAGGCATAGATCTTTTCTTGCAATTCTATCTTGATTATTCTAGAATATTCCTTAAGTGTATAAATGCTGAGTCCCACAAGTTGTGGGAAAGTTCTCTGCTCTCTTGTGTTACGAGTTGCTTCAAGTTAATAAATCTACTTAATTGTTAAATCGTATACTGTAATTCTTCGCATTTTCTTAACAACATCTTAAAAATATTAAATCTAACTTAAAGAAAACTATATTTGCGAAACTAGTCAAATTAATTAACCTATTGATGGGTATCCATGGCAAAATGAGGAAAAACACGACGATTTCTTCTAACAATATCACTACGCTAAGAGCTGCATTCAACACCATGATGAAGAAAGTCGTCACTGAAATAAAAAGAAAACTTCAAATAAATGGAACAATAATGAATATTGCATGCATGTATGTAATTGATATTACTCAACTCAAAATTAACTTTTGTTTAATTCCTCTTAAAATTAACTGGATCAAAATTAAATTTTCATGAAATACACGAATCTTTCACGATTAAAACAACTATCAAAAACGAGTATAAGGACAAGTTGCATTAACAAGAAAATATTGTCTACTTTTGTTCTACACTTGATTTACACTACGAAAGCCGAATTTGCGACCAGGCAAATAAAGTAGTCAAGAAAGTCTCCAATCAGTTAAAAGTAGAAGGTTAGAGGTCTAAAAATCTGGAGTTATTCTTATCGTCATTCTATTTCTATTTGAATCTACTCGTTTTTTTTTAATTTTCTGCCATCCAGTATTCGAAATATTTTCTCATTTACTACAGCTTGAAAAACGACATATCTTTAAGATCCAATCTATACCAGTAAAGCTTGATTTAAACACGTAACACTTTTAAAATTACTTTCTAGTTCAGCTGAAAGTGTTTATCGTTACAAGTTTTAGGTAGATTTCTTATAGGAAGTCTACCTATTACAATGGTTCTCATAACAAGACTTCCGGAAAATTTTTGCAGATCTTCACCGATCATGACCCCTAGAACTCAAAACCACCCTGGTCAAGTTCGTAGATGGGCTATCCAGCTCAAAGGGGGTGGAAATGGTGGGGGTGGAAATTTTCATTTTCCCATAAATCCTTTACAATTGAAAATAGAAAGAAAATTTAAATTAGGCGAAGTATTGCCTTATCATAACGAACAATTTTTGAATTTAAACTTTTTCGATAGCTGCAATTGCTTAGAAGTTATGAGCCGAAAAGTGATTTTCCCTCCCTTTCCTCCTCTCCCCCAATTGAAAATATCTTTCAACCTATGCATGTTACCCCTTGTTGGAAAGCTCTCGTCATTTGTAGTCTCTTCCACCCTCTTTCATTCTTGTAGCTCTAATCCTTATGAAAATAGAGGGCGAAATGTTCTTTTCCTTATATATCCGGACTTTTCATTTTCCCATAATTCCCTTACGAATGAAGATAAAAAGAAAATTCAAATTAGGCGAATTATTGCCTTATTACAACAAACAACTTTTGTATTGAAACTTTTTTGATAGCTACAATTGCTTAGAAGTTATGAGCTAAAAATCAATTTTCAATCTCCTCCCCCAACTTATCATTTCCCCATAGCTCTTACGACTAAAGATAGAAAAAAATTTCAATTAGGCGAGTTATCATCTTATCATAACGGACAACTTTTATACTAAAAGTTTTTTGTCTGCTAGAATTGCTTATAAGTTATGAGCTGAAAAGCTATATTCAATTCCCCCCCCCCAATTTATCATTTCCCCATAGCTCCGTTACGATTGAAGATAGAAAGAAAATTTCAATTAGGGGAATTATCACCTTATCATAACAAACTACTTTTATATTGAAAGTTTTTTGACAGTAAGAATTACTTAGAAGTTATGAGCTCCCATCAGCCGCATTCACTTCCACTTTTTATACGTTTAACAAGTTGATATACCTGGCTTTGCTCCGGATTAAAATGTTTTCATGTTTAATATTTTTAATACAAAGTTACTATTGTATATATATTATAATACACGAAATCCTTTTCTAATCTGAAATGTTTTTAATTAAAATGAGAATATCAATTGAAACAAACGATATTTAAAAACAGCCGTTTTCTCCATAAATTATTATTTGTTATACAGGCACTTCAAATTTTGTTAACAATTACTAATGTAAAAGAAAGGTCTGAATGAATATTTTGAAGCAATTAAATTAACTAGTGAATTTTTCATTAATTTAAAGAATGAAAATAAATCAATCATTACTTGGGCCTGATATAAATTGTTAATCGTCTACTTTTAAAATTCTCTTTTAGCATTCGTCCAGAATTCTGTGAATGTATTCTGGCAACTATATATATTCGTATTATTCTTGCTCTTCAACAATAAAGAATATTGTTACGAACTCTGTATAAAATTAATTTTGAAAGAATATTAAAATGAGAGAAACAAATTTATGGAAATGAAAGATATCGCGGAAAAACGCCTTGCTTAATTTTTAATTAAGTGAAATTTTAAGCAACTTTTAGGCTTTGAAAAGATGAAGGTGATATTTCTCTTTTCTTAAGTAAAAAGTTCGCAAAGTTTGGTTGAAATCAGTCCAGTGGTTTAGTAGGAGATGTAGAACATACATACATAGCCACAATGACTTGTATTTAAATTAAGATAATTATTAGATAAATATAAAATTATGATTACTGGCAAATAGTATGAGCCATAAAAAAGATTTTAGTGAAGATTTTGTCACAATTAATTATTTAATTTTAATTAATTAAATAGTTAAATTGATAATTAGTTAATTTGACAGATTACATTAATTTGATATTTAACTAAACATGGCGGGGCCAAGATTTGTTTAATAAATTCAATATAAAATAGCCAAAAAAGATTTATATTTAAATAAGAGTCCACTTTATCCTTTCTTATATTGAAAAATAACTCCTTAACTTTAAAATTGTTTTAGGATTTTCTGCCTCAGTATTTGGTTTTAAACGTCGATGGAGATTTAAATTTACTGTTCAAATTGGCTGCATTCATATCCTATACTTCAAACACGCGTATTACATTTGCCACTCACAATGTTTAATAATTTTTATTCTCTTATGTGTTAAGAATTTAGTGATTATTATCCTGTAACCAAGGAGTTCTCTAAATGAGCCATTTTAGTAGTATTTAAATGTTTCGTGTCATGTGATTTTACCATATGACAAAGTAACGTTCGCACAAATATATGGTAACCTAGATTAAATAAATTCATTTTTAAATTTAGAGTCTTTCTTCATTCGTATCAAGAGTGAATTTCTTGTTGCTGTTTCAGATCGGCTGGCTTAATGTTATCTAGGAGATATTTGCACTGCTGAGATGTTTATTTCTTTCTGATTCCTACCTATTGAATGATTATGTGATGGGATATTAAAAAGAAATTGGCCAATGTACTGACCGATAAATCTAGCATAACCTTTTGGAATGAAAAATGGAATGATAAAACCTTGATATAGTAAAAAATTAAATTTATGAAAACAGAATGACAGCGTAAATATTGCAATGTGTAGAAACAATAAAGTCATCAGCTATGTCTGTATTGATCAATATGTAATATTTCATTACTTTTGTAACATTAACGTAAAGGAATCTACCTTTGCCTTCAAGCTTGCCGAAAAGGGATTTTTTTCACTCGAAATAATAATCGTGAGTGTTCTTCCTTCGACTTCCACAATATGACTCGTTTTAGTGTTTAGCTTTGTCACATAGTAGAGAAATAGAGTATTCATTTTGACCAGTACCTCTTTCCTTTAACTTATCTCACCAAAAATTTTATACGATCTACAATTTTGGTTTAGAGGTCTATACCAAATTTCACTGATTTGAAAAAAATCTGATACGGATCTACCATTTTGATTTAGAGGTCTATATCAAATTTCATTTGTCTAACTCATAGAAGTTTTAAGTTATGTCTTGGGCCAGGTTGGGTTCCAGAGAAGAGGCTTGTGCATGTCTCTGTAAAAAACACACACAAAGTACATATAATAAAACGTGAAGTTGACAAATTTACTTTCAAATCTAAATACATTAATTTCATTTTGTAAATATTTTTGTAAATCAATTTTGTTGTTTACTGTTTTTACCACACTTTAGGATGAAATGAATTGAACAAATGGTCATTTCTATTCATGAGATGAAACTAGATCAAATTAAATATTAACAAATAGAACGAGGGTTGAAAGTTTTTATTTCTTCATGTAACGTGTATTGCTAGTCGAATGGTAGACAGTTCAAAATTGAATTCTAAGATTTTTAGATATGATGAGCCATTTAATACTATTCAGAAAATTTCAAAAGACAACGAGCATTTTCACTTCTAGACTTTCTTTTGTTTCTATCCATAACAATAATAAAATTATTAAAATCAAAAAGAATTTTAATGATGTAGTGAAGAGCCTGAGAAAATGTCTTTTAACCTAGGTCTACGCTCCTCCTATTGGGGTCTCAGGACGGAATTTGATTCACACGCCAAAACGCCACAAAAAACGTTGTATGGAAGATCCTCTATATCTCGCTAACTACATATGTTAAAAATATAACTAATGTCTTATTTTAGAGATAACGGGTAACAACAGAAGTTACAAAAAAAATGTGAAAATCGGAATTGAAGTTCAGCGACTACTGAGTCTCAAAGTTGGGCCACGAGTGAAATACGCAGGAGTGTTCGCAGAGGAGTTACTCCACGACACATTCTCTATATGATTATGAAAATATTGCGTGTGAGAATTGTCGATGGCATAAGGAGCTCGTTCCGGTGTGTCCGCAACATGGAAAATGTTACTCGGAAAGAAATAGAGGATCCAGCATTCATCAAAGAGTGTGTGTATTTTCGCGTCTCAAAATTTTTGCATAGTCTATGAAACAATTTGAAATTTTCTACTCGATAAAGAAAACTTTAAAAAGCTGCTCGAGATGGTCACACCTTCAATAATAGTCTGTAGTTGAGAGATCGAATGTCCATTTTGGAACAGTACCTGTTAACTGATTGGGAATCCAAAATTTCACACTGATATACACTTTTGGTGTAAATATCATATACTAAAATTCATGCATCTAGCATGTTACATTTTGAGTTAAGGCGTTCACAAACACAAGAATACATAGACTAACAAACAGTCAAGCCGACGATATATTGAGCCCAAAATCGATACACATCTGCAATTCTTGTACCTGCAACCGAATGCTAAATTTCATCTATCTGCTTTATGAGTTTTTGAGTTATGGTGTTCACATGCACACTGGCAGACGGTCAGATAAACTTCCCTTCGACGGACTTCTTTCAAAATTTGATAGAAATCTATGATTTTGGTGCAAAGTTCTCATACCAGTTTTCATTTTCCTACCTTTTTGCGTTTTTAAGTTATTGTGTTCGTACGCAGGGAAACATAACGAGAGATCACAAATGGTTTTTTCCGGACTCAGGGAGTGGAAAAAAACCCCGCGGAAATTCATAAAAATCTAATTTTCTGGCGATTACAATACTTTCTATTTGTATGTTTTGTATACGAAAAGTAAATAATTTATTTTTCGCTTACAATATTTGATAATAAAGATACAAATGTACAAATTCATATAAACTTACCAACAATGACTATATAAACTATTGTGTCAATGCAGTAGCGGAAAAAGTTGTAAACATTTCTGACGAGGGCTCCCACCGTGCTTTTGATGACCATATTCACATGTCGAATGTTGGAAGGCGGCTCTGATAAGGCTCATAGGCATTCTCTCGAAAGTAGCAGCTATCGGTCCGATAATAGATAATGAGTTGTTCTTATTTCGCTTTATCTCTGTTTTGGTGCGCAATGATTTAGTGGAAAGTTCCTTTTCGCATTCCAAAAATAGAATGAAGTCGAGTTAAAAAGTAAAATTCTACTTTATGAAAAATGTATCGAGTGTCAACAAATGATAAAATCTGTTAAGTCGAGGAATTTTTGTTATTCGATTTAAAAATCATATTATGAAAGTGAAAAAGAAATGATAGCCCTCTAATCTGGAAAAGGAATGCAAGAATTGCTTTTTCAAGAGACACTTCGCAATATAAAATCTTTAGTATATTTTTGAAGTTTTTTTAAAAATGGTTTCTTCAAGTTACTTCTGTAAAAACCATTATATTAAATTTCTTAAAAACTAAGAAAATCACATCGTTATTCATTTCTGGTTCTTAACGAAGCCAGTCTTTGTGAATTAGTTTAAAAAAATGTTAATAATTTAGCTCAAATGTGACATTTAAATTTCCTTACCGTTCCAGCTCATGTCCAAAAGGATCTCAACTGTATGCAAAATAAAGATAATCCGTATGATTTTGCTTTTTTTTGGCAATCTTCAAAAAATCTAGTTTCAGTTCACTCCAAAAATTTGACAATTCTCTGGATTTATCTTAAAATTTGACTTCGTTAAAAAAACTTTTGTAACTCAGATACTAACTAACGCTATCAAACTGAAATATAAGACATGAGGTAGAAGTTTACACGTATAGAGAAAGTGAATATTGCTTCGTGGTCTTGTTTCCCTCCTTAATATTTCGATTTGCTGGCTTTTTAAAAAATTCTGTTTAAAATATCGGCTTTTAAATTTAAGATTTCTTTATACCTTTAAAGTTCTAGCAGATAGTAGAATGGAAGTTTAGAAAAGGGGGTAGGTGCCGACTCAGGTGTCGTCTTGTGACCACGATTCAATATTACGAGTGCCGTTCCAAAACTAGCCTTAGTGTATCTCCAAAATGGGACCTTAATAAAACTGAACAGAACTATAATCTGCTCAAAACCAATAAAATTTTGTGGTTCTAGAATAATGTCACAAATGTGACATCTCACAGAGTATTTTTCAGACAATTCTCGGCGATAGAAATATTCGTATTGGGAGCAAGGCTATAACACACTGTAAATTTGAGTTGTGTCTGCTGTGTGGTTCTATAAAAATATATTCTCAATTTGAATTTTTTTATTACATATTACAAGCTGCTTACACATTATTTTATACATAGCATTTATAATAAGTAACAGATATAATTTTACAAAATATCATCGAATGTAATATATAGAGTAAAACTATTTATATAATGTCCAAGAAGAATAGGCAAGCAACTTTGACAAAAATCAGTTTGAATTACTTATAGGATTTACTTATTAAAAATCTTACTAGAATAGTAAGCCAGATTTTTACACTTGAAGACTCTTTCCGATTTTTAAAATAATTGGCTCTTGAAATCACGTTTTAAATCTTTTTGATTAATTAATCCTTTGAAATAGAGCATTTTGATGCGATAATTTTTTTTATTGATCATTTAAACTAAATGAAAAATTCTTCTTCTTTTGAATGACATTTAAATGACAATCAGGAAAGTTTTTTTAAATTATAGGAAATCTTGAAAGACTTTCCTAATTATTATTTAGATTAATTAATGATTTTCCCTTAATTTTAAGAAAATCTACGATTAAGAAGAAAATAAATTTTTAACGAAAAGGCATTTTTGAAAAAGTTTTTTTGTACCTTTTTTACTAGATGGATTATCGTCTGTGATTCTTTAAATTCCGAAGAACTGAAAAATTCCATGAGAAAAAAAATCACAAAGAATTTGAATTTCTTTCTCATTATGTCCTGTAATCGCGTGTCCAGGATGTTCATGATGGTATACAATAAAAACCACTTTCATAGGCAAAGGAGGAAGCTGTAAAAAGGACCACAAAAATACTCTTTAGGCGGCGCATTTCAGCTGTCACGAAAATTAAGAAACACGCAATAGTTCAATTCAAATATTTGCATCACGAGATTAAAAAAAAAGTTTGAAGATTTTGCACTCATAAGTATTTTTCAGTGGCACCGTCATTCTTTTTACTTTGCAGCTGATGAGATTTATTTAAACAAAGAAACCTGAAATGATTCATCTTTGTTTGAATACATTCCCATGTGCTCATTTTTTACTTTTTCGTATACGAGGTTTGTAATAGGAAAGTATTGTAAGTATGTATGTAATAGGAAAGTATAACCAGCGTCCAAAAAATTCCACCTTGAGATTTTTATGAATCTTTACGCCTTAACCTCCCTAAATCCACAGAAAAACATTTTTGGACTTATGTCTGTCTGTGAACCCAATAACTTAAAACAAACGAGCTGCACCAATGAAATTTTGTATGTGGTTTTGACACCCAAATCATATATCTGGTATCGCATTTGAAAATAAATCGGTCTAAGGAGTTTCAAAAAGCATACACGACTTTTTTTTCACTATAATACGAAGTTAAACACAAAATGCGTGATCACATATGAACTAATGCGTTAAAGACATTCATATGAAAAAATCGAGGGTAGAACACCTCCGTTGGTTTTTTTCAACGAAAAACAATTTAGTTCCAGATTTGTTATGTGCACCAAGTGTCTCTTTATTGCTACACTATTATTTTATCTATTTTATACATGATGTTTCATCTAAAGTAGTGTTTTCACTTTTACTCACATTTTCATCATCACATCTAATAAAACTGAGAGTTAATGTCAGTGAACATTAATTTCATTAAGCATTTTTACGCTTAAGCAATAAAAAATTAGCATTAAGCAATAAAAAATGAAAAAGAAAATGTGTTTGAAAACGTGCTGAATCTACTATCTTGGGAAATAAAATGCTGTCTTCCATGTAAATTCGTACGAATGTGACCTGAATTCTGTATCTCAGTTTTGGAAATCTAATTAACATTGCGATTACCTGAATGATAAAGCATTCTAATAGATCATAATTTCACGACGAATTTCGCTACCCTGACCCTTTAAAGGGGATCATGCATGAGTTTTTCTCTGCTTGCCCTAATAATTTATTGCTCTCCCTGTGTAAAAATTTGGTAGATTGTTATGTGTTAAATTGGCTAAATTTTAATTATCATATCTTAAATGCTTACAATTGTTTATGATACATGTAATGAATTTTATTTTTCTATTAAATGTTTTTTTCTATGTTTTAATTATTTATTATAATTTTAGTCCCTGTATGCTAGCCGCGACTGTGATGTTTGTTTATTTTTTGATTTGTTGTATTGAACTGTGTCAATTTGTGACTTCATGTATTCTTTTTTCTTCTATTCTTTATTATTTATTTTATTGTAATGTTATTTAGTTATTAATCAAGAAATTGTGTACAGGAAAGTTTCAAATTGTGAATAGGTTGTTTTAGCCTTTATCTTGTGAAGCTTACCCTACTGATGTGGGTCCCTGTGATCCAAATTTCAGCCTTTGACATTTTTTTGTTAAAAAATGATTTAATTAAACTTATTTGTCTACATGAATTTGTTCACTCATGAGGTATGTCCTGCTTGGAGCCAAATATGCTATCACAGTTTGAAAACAGGTTATTCCAGCAGCTCCTGGAACAAAGTTTACAAAACAAACCTGTTACCGAAAAAGTAAAAACTTTCTTTATTTCAAAGTGCCTAAAGAGAAATAATTGTAATCGTCAAAAAATTCGACCAAGTTTTAAACCTGTCTCAGTCCGAAAAAACATTGTTGGAAGTGTATCTGTCAATCTTTCCATGCATCAATTAACTCAAAAATGGAAGGAAAGAGATGGATAAAATTTAATTTGCAGTCATAAGAAGGAATTTCGTTAATAAATATAAAATTTTGAGCAAAATCTGTCAAAAGAACGATTATCTGTTTGTTTCTGCTTACGTACACGAGCATCATAATTCAAAACTACAATAAACTAGGCAAATGAAATTTGGTTATGGTGTTTTACGCTAAAACCGTAGACCTTAATCAAATTTTGCAACAAATATGTCAGCAGGAAGAGTTTTTGCTGATTGATTTGGATGCTCCAAAAATGCGTATTCCATTTTCTTCCCTATACGAAGAATCCAAACACAAAACGGGCCGTATCGTAGAAGTATATAAGAAAGTAGAAGGGATAACACTCCCGTATATTTTAAATGTGAAACTTGATTACTCTAGAAAGAATGAGTTTTTGATAATAAGAAAAGAAAGGAAAGCCTTGTTATCAAATCAAATCTGAGTATACGTTTTACTTTTAACCTAAAGGTATAGGCCTACTGGTTAAAGAATTTCGATTGATGCATAGTTGCTTATAGTTGCTTTGATAATAAAGTAAAACTACCTTAGAAAAAGCAGATTTTAGTACGGTAATCATTTGCTAAATTAAAAATTTCTTTAAAATTTTCTCTGGAAAACTGTACTGGCCGCGGTGGAGATTAAGATATTATTCTTAAAGGATTTGCTGCTAAATAAAATCAATGTCTATGAACAAGATTAGTAAAAGTATAAAATAAAAGAAGCAGCAAAAAAAGGGTCTCTGAAACATAGCGTTCATTTTGGTTAATTTGGCTTTAGAAAGTGGAATTAACGCACTAATAGGATGTTTTCCAGCCTCTCAAAACCGAAATCAGATACATTATCTTGTCGTCGCATCATTGATCGCATATACATGTATTCTATTAACCATCTGCTGTGATAATTAGGTATGATCGCGAATAGCCAAAATTTCAATAAATTTGCCACTTTTATGGCAGTTTCAATATTTGGAAGATATCATTGATTCTTACTGAGCTCTCTTTCATAGCATCGAAGTTAGGTCCGTTATTTCCGAGTTTTTCCAAAAATTAGACTTCCAAATGTCATCTGGTGAGAAGAAAGAGTAAAATGCCACACAAGAAATTTAAGAGACATAAAGATGTTTTAATACCTGAAGTGCTTTAATTTTATTTTTATTTTCTGCATTCTTGCCATACTTTTTTAAGTAAGAAATAATATTGCAATTTTGGATCTTAGTTGTCCAATGTGTTACAATAAACAAAGAAAATAAATGAAGCTGATATATTTCTAGACCTATGCAGCCTTTTGTTGTATATATATGCATCGCCCTGTTGTAATTCATCCACAAGATGATGTATGAAGATTATGTTGAGGGTTAGGAACTAAAGATTGCATATTGAAGTAATTTCACCTATTTTTGTCAACCTTGGAGAGAACGTGCCACCGGAAATTATGGACCGATTTTGATAAAATAGACTTTATTACTCTTAAGAAGATCAGTACTTAGAGGCTAATGCTAAAATAAACAGATAAAGAAAGATTTACAAAAATTTTCAAAAACAGTCGATTTTCGTCAGTTTTATCTAGGAGAAGTTACGTGATTTTCCGAGATATCTTTCCAAAAAAATATTATCTCACGAAACTACTGTTACATCATATTCAATTTCAAAATATTAGCTCTCAATGACATAAATTTCACTTCAGTACAATTTGTTTCTCTCATTTTAATAACTGTTTCAAAATTAATTTTATACACAATTCGTAATAATATTTTTTTTATTGCTGAAGAACAAGAATAATACAAATGACTGTTACTAGAATTCTGCAAGAACGCTAAAAGAAAATTTTAAAAATAGACGATCAATAATTTATATCAGGACCAACTATTGATTTGATTTATTTTCATGCTTTTAATTATCAAAAAATTAATTATTTAAATTAAGTGTTTTAAAATATTTATTAAAACCTTTCTTATACCTCAGTATTTGGTAGCAGAATTTGAAGTGCCTATGTAACAAATAATTACTAATTTATAAAAAAAATTAGATATTGGCTGTTTTTAAAAATCGTCCGGTTCAATGGATATTCTCATTATAATTAAAAAACGCTCAGATCAGAAAATGATTTTGTGTATTATAATTTTTATATAACAGTAGTTTTTAAATTAAAAATATTATACAGGAAACCATTTTAATCCGGAGAAACGTCGTGCACATCAGCTAGTATACTGTTTTAAAAGTGGAAGCGAATGCGAGTGATGGGAGCATTTCAACAAGGTGTCTCAGTTTAAAACGTACTGTAATGTAACATAAACGGGAAGGAAGCGCGTTGAAAATCACTTTTCAGTTCATAATTTCTAATAAATTGCTTCTATCAAAAAGCTCGTAACATAAAAAGTTCGTTGCGATAAGATGATAATTCGCCTGTTTGGAATTTTCTTTCTATCTTCAATCGTAAGGCAGTTATAGTAAAAAAGTTAAGTTAGAGGGAGGGAGGGGAATTGAAAATCATTTTTCAGTTCATAACTTCTAAATAATTACAGCTGTTAAAAAACTTTCAATATAAAAGTTTTTCGTTATGATAAGATTATAATTCGCCCCAATGAAATTTTCTTTCTATCTTCAATCATAACGGAGTTATTGGGAAATGATAAGTTGAGGGGGGGGGATCTAAAATGGCTTTTCAGCTCATAACTTATAAGCAATTGCAGCTATCAAAACACTTCCAATACAAAAATTGTTCCTTATGGTAAGGAAATAATTCGCCGAATTGGAATTTTCTTTCTATTTTCAAACATAAGGGAACTATGGAGAAACGAAAATTTCAACCCTCACCATTTCCACCCTCCTTGAGCTGGATAGTAGTATGCGATTATACAGACCGACAGACAGTCAACCCTTTGACGGATTTGGGCCAAAATTTGGTACTTTTCCGTTAGCCGGGAGCAAGCGAAAAATGGCCAAATAATGTAGAATTCCGCCAAATTTCTTACAACCATTCTCTGTTGTCATTCGCTTCGCTTGGCGACTTGGCTCGCGTTTGGTTCACAATTGGCGACATTTGCTCCCGGCTAACGGAAAAGTACCCAAAATTTTATACGGACCTACATTCATGATGATTAAACTGTGTACCAAATTTTATTCATCTAGCTATTCAAGTTTTTGAGTTATAGTGTTCACATGACCGCGGAAAGACTGACAGACGTACTTCCCGCGGACGGAATTTGTCCAAAATTTGATAGAAACCTCCAAATTATGGGTCAAGTTCACATACCAAATTTCATCGCTGTATCTCTAATAGTTTTCGAGTGACCGTGTTCACAGACACACACACAGAAATGTAGACACACAGACAGACATAATTCCAAAATTATGTTTTTCGGACTCAGGGAGGTCTGAAACGTGGAGATTCGTCAAAATCTCGAGTTAAAATTTTTTGACGATTACAATACTTTCTCTTTGTGTACTTCGTGTACGAGAAAGTAAAAATAATAGAAATGGAATATTAGAGCCACAGTATTTGTTTTTTGTTTTATGAACGTTGCCTGGCAACAATGAAAAAATGTTATTGAGAATTAGATGTTAATTAATTTATATAGTTTGTAATTATTTTAAGTTAAAAAATGTTTGTCCTTTGTGTAAGTCGTGAATAAATGTGTTGTTTCGGAAGGAAGGTGTCATCGTACTTCATCTAACGTTTGAAATATAGTACAGTGTTTTCCGGTAATTCTGATTTTAAATTATATGACAGTAATTTTTTCATGACAAATTTTAAACTTGTATCATTAAATGTCTATTTGTTTCGCCACTTGCTGCATTCGATTTGTTGTCTATATTTGCTTTTGTAATTATCAAATACTTTTGTGACACAAAGGTCGAATGAAATAAAAGAATATTATTAATTACGTTTTTCATCTTTCTTCCATAAAAAATAGCCGGAAAAATGTTTTTTCCTTAAACTAGAAAATTCCAAAAATTATTTTAAAATTCAAATTCCATTTCATCCGCCTATCCGCGGCGGGAGAGGAAGAATATGTATAAATTCTCTCGAGTGGAACGTCGAACAAACAGTCTGCAATTCTTTTCTTACTTTGTTATAACGTGCAGCGTTCGCGGATGCGTGTGCTCAACCACCAGAAAATGATGTCTTCCATTAAATACTCGGTCCATTGTGAAATTCCTTCCTCAGATTTTTTTATGAATAACTGAAGCAATTGGTAAGATTGCTCAAAGGTAGAGGGAATTCCGTTAAATAAGAACTTTCTTTGTTTGGCTTCTGTTATAGATGGAAGGAATCAAATTAGGGTTAAGTTTCGATATATATCTATAAGTATATTATTGGAATAGGATCAACCTAGATGTATTTGTTTGTTGTACTTGAAAAACTTTATCGCGCGGTGTTTGTGAAGAATTAGCGCCAACAGTTTGTTTTGAAAGAACCAACTTAACAGAACCTGACCTGATAATGGAATTAGACGCTAGAGTGAAAAAATATTTTTTGATAAACTAAATGCTATAAAAAGATTGACTGGCATTTATTTTTTTTCTTTCAACAAAGCGTAAAGAATTGTAAATTTCAAAGTTGGGCAAAAATTGGGTTAGAAAGAAAAAAAATGTATAAAAGATTTATACGAGATTGCGTTTAAAATAAAATGATTTATAGTTTTTAAGTATAAACATTCATTTAAATAAGTTCGAGAACTCTTAACTCTAAAGATATGCACAAAACAGCCTGTAGAGCAAGACAAATAACATAACCATTCGTTGAGGGTCTGCAATAAGTCTCAGTCTAATGCGTTACATCAAAACGTGACACATTTTCGCTCATGTTATTACATACGAACTGTATATTAATGCATACATCGGAAAGAATTTCTTAAGCACCAGATCACTCAGAGAGTTTATGAATTTTTAATATTTCTTTTTTTAATCTTAAAAAAATTGATCCCATTGCTTTTTGGTAAGGATAAAAATAACATTGAAAAATTTATGCTTATTACCAACCATACTTTGAAGCGTTTCCTCTGTGAGATGTGAATTTTAATATTGTCTCTGTACCTGATAGACGCACGCTCTATGACATTTTGACAAAAGCTTTGATACATCGTCGATTTTCAGGGTGACAATCATTGAGCTATATGAAATAAAAGACAAAATTTTCAAAAACTACTGAGTTCAAAAATTTTATTCAAATTTTAAAAGTAACTACAGATATTCGGATTTAGTTTATGACATGTTCTATTTGCTTGACGTGGCGCAGACGAAGAGCAAAATTCTGCAGAAATCGCTGAAGTGTCGAGATATCTACACTATCAGTTCTCTCGAACTTTTCAATGGCATTTTTGATTGTTATAACACTTGGACCGATTGTCTTCAGCTTGTACTCGGTCGCAAATTTCTTTTGAGCCGCAATCGGGCTGTTATTGCTCGAATAATAGGTCTTGACGATCAATATACGCTCATAAACGCTGTATTTCGACATTTTCAACGAAAAATGAACAAGAACAAAATGAATCCCAACATGCCCTGCATTCAAACACCAAGTTTTAACTGAATCTCGCCAACGGTTCAAAAGTTATCAAAGCTTTTTTTCATATAGCTCAATAATTGTCACCCTGTAATATTACCGAGACAAACCTTACTGTCTTTGCTTTGAAAAGTTTAAGCAATAACATCATGAAACACATTCTCCAAAGGATTTCTTCAGAAGTTTATATAAATTCTATTTGACTTCAGCTTTCGGTTTAGATCAAAGATTCCCAACCTGTGGTATGCGTATCCCAGGGGATACACAGCGGACCAGTTAGGTGTACGCGATTAGCTTAGTCATATTAACGATCCTTTTTCAAGCAACACGAGGTCTATTTTCGGAAGGACCTCGTAATTATGAACCGCAGTCAGACGACACCTGAGCTGGCATCCCTTCTTCAAGTTCCCGCACCACACTAGCGGGAGGACGTTTGGCCACTCCATATGATTTAATGTGCAACAGGCCCACATACACGGCGGATCTTCAGTGGAATCGGATTTCGAACCTTACCGCTAGGCCACCAAGACCTTCAGGTGTACGCGAAGGTAATGTTGGTAATGGAGGAAAGCACAAGGGGTTAAAATGAAAAAAAGTTATAGAATTTTTTCCCCAAAGTGAAAGTTATGCAAATCTGAAAGCCTTCTGGGTGGCAGTGAAAGAAAAGTACCAAGGACTCGGTGTTCAAGCAATCAAAATATTTATCGCCTTCTACGAACACGGAACTTGTGGAAAGAACATACTCGCCTTATGCGTATATTAATAGCAAATATCGCAACAAACTATGACGCAGTTCCAGATGAGATTATAGCTGTCTTCACTGGAATTTAATTTTATAAAACTCATCTAAATGAAACAAGTTCAAAATCGCATTGAAATTGACCACCTCTTGAATAATTGTCATGATAAGTAAACGTTGGCTTTCATCATAAGTTTATGAGAAATTATTTCATGGCTGTTCTCATTTGTTAGGACGCGGAGTTAATATTATTATAAAAAAATGTAATAAAATGTAGAATAAAAAATAAATCCCACAAATGTTATTAAGTTAATTCCAACCGTTTGATTCTTAAGCTAAGCTAAGCCCTTAACATTATTAATAAAAACTTCTTTGTGCGAAAGAATGGATAGGGATGGGGAATGATAATAGGGGACATTCAAAAATAAAAAGACTAATCAAAAGGTACGGTAGGAAATAAAGGTTGGTAACCTCAAGACAATGCTTGGAATCACCAGAAATGAAATTCATCGGACAAGGCTCATGACGAGATTTAATCATCATACTAACTATGTTCACAAATCGCTAAATTACAAAGCTATAAAAGTGTTTTAATAAGATGTATACAGCTGTCAATTCCAGGGGAAAAGATTCAAACTTTTCAAAATGGCGCACAATGTTTTTCCCAGAAGAAGAAAGTCATCCGAAATATTCAAAGAAAAAAATACTTATCGTACAAAACACTCTTTTAAAGTTCAAATATTTTCGAAACATATAAAGCTCCAGAATCTTTTTGTAAATGTAAATCACATAGCAATCGTTTTCTTTTATGGTTGAATTCCTGCTTATGTGATACACACGAAATGGGTTGCGCTAATGTAAATTTGGAATTATTACTCATCTAAGAGGAGGGGGAAAGACGTGTTATCACAACCCACCATAATATAGCGTGCAATGAGATAACATCCTAAGTTTGTCATCTGATTATGGCATCACAGGAAATGACTCGTTTATGCAAAAGATGATTGAAGAGACTTCATTCGACAATTTACTCTATAATGTATTCATCAGTTTTTAGCTATGCTCTGACATTCGAAGAGGCCACAGTACTTTGAGGTTTTAAGCCCGTCATTCACAGTTGCTTCACTCTACGCAAATGGCGTGGTGTCACTAAACACTATTACATTTTTCAGCCCATTCCTTTAGATAGGTCATTCACGGTCATTCCTATCACACCGCAAACCCATCCGCTATGGGTCACTCTAATCCCTTATAGCACCTACTTCTTCCCCTGCCTTCAAATCGTGAATCCCTGCCTGCTCCGATTTCTTATAGAGCGAGAGAGCCTTCCCCACTCCTGCACGTTTTTACCCCGATCAGATTTCAGCATTTATCGACCGTCAGTCCCAATGGGGCGGTTGGACATTCAGACTGGTTGGCTATCCAAAGTTTTGAGAACACTGCTCCAATTCTCATTTCGCAGTGATGACCGGTGTTGGCGTGGAAAGCCCGAATTTTCATGGAATGGAACGCTCGTGAATATCCAGTCTAAGGCCAGAATGTCCATCATCTTTAACTTAAAAGGCAACCTTTCCTGTGATAATTTGTTGCTGCTTCAAAGGACTTGTTCGTAAAAGCCTATGTTCTTTTCATATTTTGCCCACATTCGCATTTCTTACCTGATGTGTGTTGCATTTACATTTTTTACTTTATCACAGAGTTCATATGTATAATGTACATTTTATCCGTGGGAAAATAGCCATCTTACGTTGTAATGAAAAATATTACTATAATTTTTGTTTACAGTGAATCTTAAAGTAAACTGCCGTGTGGCATGACTTTTATTAAAATGATTATTAAAGTAATAAAAGTTCGATTGTCATCAGGTAATCAAAGAGACTTCGCAAAGCCTTTGAAACGAAATTCACACAAAATAAAATTGTTTTTATAGTCCTGAAAAGGTTGATAATTACCAAAATCTTCCGAATATGCAAGAGATTTCAGATCGAATTACTCAATTGCTTAAAACAGTGGAAATCTAACAATGTCTTGTGAAAAACTATGTAAATATGTTTGATGGCAGAAGTATTTGAACAACAAAACAGACACAAAAAAATCTGAGTCGCGTTAGCATTTTACTAACTTCATTAGTAGAATGAAAATTCATCTGTTCGCGGAATTTTGAATTACGCTAGTTCTGTAATGCGTTTTGCTGTAGATTTCAACGCATTGTTCGGGTGTCTCATTCTGCCAGTTCATTCAGGAATTCGGAACAAGGTTTCTCTTGGTTATGTCAACTGTTTGCTTGTGGTGAGAGGAGGAGGGGCCTGCATTGACAAAGTGGGAGGAGGGTGCACGGTCGGGCGCGCGCCGGAAATGGAGAAAGAAAAGAAGCATCCTTCAAGAGACTCACCTTGGCAGTTCTTCTCAAATGTGCCACATCTTCTTCGGTCACGCTTTCTGCATCTTCCTCCCTCATCTGGTGAGCTTTCCTCATTAAAGCTGCTTTCCTCTCAACTGGCCAGAAGGGACTCTGGATCGAATGCGCACCAACAAAATCATTTGATGTTTTGATTGGTATCTTAGCTCCATGGCCAGTGTTTCTCAGATTTTCTGATGATAGTTTACTCTTTTTCTCGAAGAAGTTTAAAATTCTTCTAGACTTTATTTAGTCGGATTATTTTGATGAACTGTTATGGACTGTTGTCCGCAGAGATTAGTTTTGTCTAAGATATTTGGAAATCCAGAAGTTTTGTCTCGAAGAAGTCTTTTGTTTGATAGGCAGTGATGGATAAACGTGTATCACATTCTCTGACGCAATAACTTCTGCTCAAAACTACTTCTTGTTTTATATTTTTTTCATTCCCTTGCTCCTAAAGGATTGAAGATTATTGGGATCGAAGATAGTGAAGTGTTGATCTTCTGTAGATCAGTCAAAGTGAATATTTACTTTGTTTGAAAAGCAACTGTTGTAAGATTAGATGGATTCAAGTAATCAGCCATCATAATTTACATATCTCCTTGAATGAAAAATATCCCACTTTACAGATCTAAGGATTCATATTCTGTCTGACAAGACCTTGCATTCTTCAATGAAATAGCAACGCATAGACAGCAACAGCGAAAATAAAGTTTCCATCCTTCTAACCTTTGCACAGAAGACGAAACCAAGATCGAAGTGCATTGAAGATATCACAGATTTTGTTTTACAGCCATGGGATTTTTATTGATCGTTGTGATATGTGTTTTGTGCCATTTGGTGAACTCTGTCGTGAATTTAGAGGCAAATCACAGGGCTAACTCCTCCCTTGGGGGTCTCGTTGTGCTTGGGGGAGCCGAAATTGAAAGGAGCGAATCCAGAAGACTTCATTATCCAGTAAGTTATAAATTTACACCTTCAGCAATAAGCACTCATTTTTTAAAATTTCATTTATTGTTTATTAATAAATTAATGCTACTTTAATTTTAATAAATGTCAGTGTTTAGACTTTCTGATAATGGAAAAAATATTTCTGGTGTTATATCTTTGTGTCTGCCTGTATGTTTTCTGTCAGGGAGCCGTTCTGGCAACCGAGTTTGGGGTATACTGTGGTGTTAATGTTAATGTATGTTTTCTTTGAAAAGTGTGGTTAAAAATAACCTGGCAATTTTGGCAATTTAAACTTTGATTTTCCTTTTTTTATTGTTTGATATTAGCACCTTCAATGAACTCCCCTCCTATATCCCTACACCGCTCCATACGAATTTTCCAACGTTCAGAGCAGACCTTCAGGTCATTTTTTGAAAGCTCTCTCATCACTTTCGTTACTTTTGCTTTCACTGTAGCTACGGTCTCAAATCTTTTTTTCTTTCAACTCTGGCTTGTTCATGGGGAATAAAAGAAAGTCACACGGGGTGAGATCAGGTGAATATGGTTAGCGTTCTTCAATGGGGATATAGTACTTCGTACAAAAAGTTTTAATAGATACTAAATTGAGGGCCGGGAATCATCCTGGTGAAGAA
Source organism: Araneus ventricosus (assembly GCA_013235015.1). Classification (NCBI taxonomy): domain Eukaryota; kingdom Metazoa; phylum Arthropoda; class Arachnida; order Araneae; family Araneidae; genus Araneus; species Araneus ventricosus. The sequence goes on from BGPR01000015.1 coordinate 1,958,061, forward strand.
GCCATGATTTGCTTTTCTAAAGTTCAGGTAAATTTCTTTGTACCCGTTCACGTAGTTAATAAGGGCACTTGTGTAACATTGTTGATTGACTGTTTGACCATGGGGTACATAATGAATGTGCCAAATCCCTCTGATGAAGAAAAAACTTGTCGAACTTCGTCAGGCAAGACCTAGGTTGTCATCAGCCTCTTCTCGACCCTTTTTAAACCTTTTAAACCAGTCAAAAAACTTGATAATAGGATTTGTCACGAATTTTCCAAGTTCCAAGTCGCATTTGACGTTAACACGTTGCCTCTTCTGATTCCTCGGCATTTTTTCCCGGTGAGGCATACATGAACTTCTAACTAAGATTACAACCAAACGGAACGATAAACAGGGTTGAAATCTGAGCAGACGGTGGAGAGGAAGAGACGTGACATAACCATGCGTCGTTTGTTCATAACTTAACTGTTCTTGTTTTAGACATACTAAATGTACAATATTTGGAATGATTTGAGGTACAGGGGTTTGGAGCAGCATTCTTTATGTATGTATGTGAATACGTGTGACTCAGAAACCCAACGAACCAGACTGTTGAAATTTATCTCTCAGTGTGTCCACCAAATAGTAAATCTGTATCGAATTTAGAATAAAACTTGTCAGGGGTAAGATGTGCTTAGTGTAAACATATTCTTAATTTTCTTTACAATAGGAAGTGCTATGCAAAAAGAGGACCATATTTGGAAAGTTAATTTTTAACATGCTCCTTGCCATTCACGTTTAATAAAAATGCTATGCATGCATTTCTAATTTTTGCATTTATTTACCTGTGTGTTGCCTCTGTGTTCGATGAAAATTATAAATATATTTATTTGTATTCAAGTGGTAATAAGACAAAAAAGCAGCCCCACGGCCATCAAAATAGCATCATACAATAGGATTCTTTTTTAATTTTAAGATAACGGAAAACTCGTTTTCTTCGGATTAAACTTTTAGAAGTTATCTTCGAAAACTTCAAACTTAGAATCTAAACATTAACAGAGAGAAAAAACAATGCAAAAGGCAATTTTGGATACTTATTTGAGAATGCTTGATTTTAATCATGAACCTTTGGTTGCATAACATACAGACATAATCATTTCGAAACGAACATTTTTATTGACATTTTAAGGTGAGAGTATACGATAAATAAAAGTAAGAAAAATCCCGACTTTAAAGCATTGGGAGTACTTATGCAATATACATTGTGATTTACTTCAAGTTCTTTGGAATAAAATTAAAAAAAATGAACTAGTGCCCTGGACACATCTGCTGAAAATAATACAACAGTGTTTAAAAGGTTTTATCGAGTTATTCAAACGATACTTAGTTAATATTAAATTTCTGATCGGTTTCTTCAAAAATTCTCAACAATGCTTTTCGTAGATACTGGATAATTTGGTTGAAATTAGAAAAAAATTATTGAGAAAATATAATATTTATTTTCTTTATTAAAATTTGATTCAATAACAAAACACTTTTATTATAAAATATCACTTAATGACATGATAATGAAATGACTTGACAGAATAAAGTCCTGTGAATGGTATTAAATAAATCAATCTTTCAAAAATTTCGGCAGTTTTCACGAAACTCTCATCACAGGGTAGAAAAATCTTAGGTGTTTGTATATTATTTAAGGTGTTGCCACCAAATTCAGTTGATTCTGTTCAGAGTGACTCTTTGTAACTATTGTTTATCTCCAGATAAGAAGTAATTTAACAACGATTCAGTAATTATTTATTTATCTACATACGAATCAGTATATTTTAAATGTATTTCATTCTATTATATCTATAACACACACACACAAAATGCACATGTAGAAATGTGTCTGTGTGTGCTAGACTTCGAGCTACGAGATTTGGCACAAATATACTTTGAAGGGTAGGAATGTACACCTCGGAGCACTTTTTTGAAATTTTAATTAATTAAAAAGTAGACGAAACTTCGGCCTTTTTCCTTAATAACTTCGAAAATATTATAACGTATCTTCCTTATTTTCTTTCAAAATTTTTTTCCATCATAAGAAATTTTAATTAGTTTGTTTCAATTTACTTACTCAGGTTGGCTTCTTAATCAACCGTGAGGGAAAAAGTATTTTTTAAAAATCAACATTACATAAAACATGTGTCTTAGCAATATTTTACAGCCCAATTACGTAGTTTGAGTGGGTAAATTATTTATTCTATAAAAATTGAAGATGGGCTTCGATTAAATTATACACAGGAAAATAGATTTGACAAAGTGATTTATCCCGCCAATCAGATAGTTAATCCTAAAATTTCATTCTAATTTATATGCGAGATGTTTAACTTACACAATACATTCTGTTTCGAAATTTATGTTCATGTAAAACTACTCTTATTTCATTTTGTTCTAAAATAAGATACAGCTTTTGAAAAATAGTAATGCGTAATTATTTTAATACTTTGCAGCCTTTATAACAGCTAACAATAGAATGGCTTTTGTTAAACTATAAAAAAACCTGACCTCCTTTATGATTGCTTTGAGGTGAAACTTCAACAGAATAGAATGCGCAATTTGTCCTTTTAAAGTTTTTTTTATACTTTCCCAAGTTTCTTTTATACTTCTCTTAAATGAATACAAAAGCTTCTCAAAGACTGAAGTTTTAAGAATTTATTTTATATACAATAAAGCCCCGTTTATACGCCATTCAAGGGACTGACGTAAAACGACATATAAATGAAAAGACGTGTAATCGAAATTTTAATAAACAACTTTAATTATTACAATATTGCTACTAATGCAAATTCATTTAAAAGTATTAATTTTAAAGCTTTTTAAGATAATACTAGTATCATACTACATAGTATGGAAATCAATAATTAATTTTTTGAAGTTAACATTTATCATAAAAGTGAGAAAAATCATACCTTTATTGCATATCTTGAGTACTAATTATACATATCTTATACGAATTATGCGTATACAGGTCGGCGTTTAATTAAGAAAATCTTTAACCGTCTTGTACATTATTATGAATTGAATTAAGTTCATTGGATGTTTTTTTCACTATTCTTTCGAGAGAAGAAATAACGGAGTTTTTCAATGGAGTCCATTGCATCTTAAAAGAAAGATTGAACAACTTCTCAGTCATTGCTTAAATTAGCACCAGAAATTTTACTTCTATAAATTTATCAATTGTGAATAATTTTGATGTCGTGATATCTTTTATCACAGTTCACATATTGGAAAGCAGGAAATTTTCACATTTTGGAAGAAGGAAAAACGACGTATATTCGAAGCTATGCGCCATATAAACGAAGTACTTTATTATAAGCTTTTATTCAACTTGACTGTCGCGTCCTCAAATCTTGAGATTGATTTCTTACCCACTTCCAATCGAGCTACAGCTTTGTAATTTAGCACAGTGGTAGGTTTCCGGACACAATACATTATGCAAAAAAATTTGCAGTCTATACCTGTTTTAAACATAATAAAATGATATTAAAATTTTAGCCCTAAATTTGGGCGATAAAGTTCGGAAGGTTGTAATCTGACGTTAGGTAAGGTTGTAATAACACCACGAAGCTAACAGAGAATACGCTATACTTCCGGCGCTGCACCGATGAATGACGTAATAGCTCATGTTTTTACTCGTCTTGGGTTTAGTTTCTATTAGAATTCACCAACAACCAGATTTTTTTTTACTTCGTGTACGCCAAACGTTTCGCACTCAAAGCAAAAAGAGGAAGTTGTGTAGATCGATTCTCCTTTTTTTTTCTATTACATTGTTGTTAATAATGGTAAATTATCACGTAATATATTACGGATTTATATTTCAGAAAATTAATGTCATTAAATCATTTTAAAAATGTAATTTCACATATGTATATAATAATTTAATTATGTGTTTTATATTGCAGAATTCAATAATTGAATTTGGTGTACTATGCCTAACATGTCGTGTGTATTCGTGTCAGCCGTCACTAAAAAGCAGAAAATAAAATAAATTAAACATTTTTTTAAGGTATAAGCTTTTATTCAAAATGCACTTTAAATGAGAAAATACGTTTACACATTATAATTTCGTTAAAATGAACTCAAAAGTAAAAAATAATTTTTCTGATTACAATAAATTGCATGGTTCGAATAAAAGCGTGGGCGCCTTTACCTTCTAGGAATATTCCATTTGTTTAAGGAAATATACAGAAAATGTAAAATGCTATATAAGGCGCCCACGCTTTTATTCGAACCATGCAATTTATTGTAATCAGAAAAATTATTTTTCACTTTTGAGTTCATTTTGACGAAATTATAATGTGTAAACGTATTTTCTCATTTAAAGTGCATTTTGAATAAAAGTTTATATCTTAAATTTTTTTAAAAATTTATTTTATCATTATAATGAATGCGAATGAATCGGGACTGCGATGACACGACGTAAAAATGAGAAACCTATAAACGGTGCTTTACTGTGTTTATATTGTTCAGTTACTTATGGAGTTCTCTGGTTCGTAGAATATGCTTCGAGTGTCCAAATTTCATCGGAATCATTTTGATGATTTTAATCGTATTTGACCATCAAGTTCTCGTTTTGATGTTCCCGTTTCAGTAAAGCTCTACTTCCCTAAGGCGACAACTTAAAACTATAAACTGGTAGATTCTGTATCTTAAAACCACAAACTGCAAACTCACTTTTTTTCGATTTAAGGGGATTTGGAACCCTAAGTCCGAATTGTTAAATTGTCCACTTCGATGTACCTTTTCTCAAAATCTGTTATAGATTCATGTTTGAAATTTTTTATACAAGTAAAGTGCATTTTTCTCTTTATACTAAAATGATTTTCTTTAAATTCAAAAATTTATTTTTTACAAATTTTTTTATGTCAAAACAAAGAATGTGAAATTGGCCACTTCGATGTACCTTTTCTCAAAATCTGCTACAGATATATGTTTGATATTTTTTGTAGAAGTGAAGTACACCTTTCTCATTATACTGAATTGAACTTTTGGTTAATTATTAATTTTTTAAAAGTTTACAAAATATTTAATTAGAAATAATGAAATTTTGCCCTATTTTGATACAAAAAAATTGTAAAAAATAAAGTTTTTAGTTTTGTTTTAGAAGCCCATTTCAGTATGATGAGAAAGATATACTTTATAGGCTTTACTTGTATAAAAAGTTTCAAACATGTATCTATAACAGATTTTGAGAAAAGGGACATCGAAATGGCTAATTTCACATTTTTTGTTTTGACGCAAAAAAATTCGTAAAAAATAAATTTTTGATTTTTTAAAAATCATTTCAGTATAATGAGAAAGGCTTACTTTATTTGTATAAAACATTTCAAACATGAATCTATAACAGATTTTGAGAAAAGGTACATCGAAATAACAGGGTTAGTGTTAACGGACTTAGGGTTCCAACTCCCCTTAAAGAACGCCTGTCGGTTCTGCCTGTTCCTATAAAAATTTCTCCCATTTAGTGGAGCATTAAATTTTCAGCTCTAACAATATGAGCATATTCCGATGATAATCGCAAAATCTCTACTCGAACTTATAATCAACCCTTAACCTTAATTTTTTTTGTTTATTAAAGAATTTATAGTGAAAGCACAAACACACCCTTAAACTTTTATTTCATATTTGAATGTAGCAATATGAATTACAAAGGAATTATTTTAAATTCACAAAAGAAGAAAAAAATTATCTAGTGTAATGTACATCATTATATTTTTTTACTTGTTATTTTTATTATAACATAATATTTTTGATTAGTTTGTTTGAGGTTTCTGAAAAGATTGGTCATTTAAGGCCAAGCAGAAATTTTTCGGTTAATTTCCAATTTTTTTGCTGTTTTATGCAAAGTTTTATTACGATAATTAAAAGAATACCTTTGAATGCTTTTAGAAGTCTATCTCATAATCTATTTTATAATATTTTAATTGTAATTCATTAATTTAATCATTTATGTAGCTACATCATTGCAATAATACTATATTCTATGACAATTAAAGCTGACTGCACGTATAAAGCAGTAAATGACCACATCAGAAGTGAAGGGCGTAATGTGTGGTCCTACGCCTCTAGGGGGATTCAGCAGCAGGAGCTCCTTTATATTAAATGCGTTTCTTTTTAGATATAAAGTTTCAGTTAGGCAGAAAATCGAATACTATCTTTTTAATTTAATTTCTATTGAAATGCATAAACTTTTTCAATTGCATTAGGATCATATTTTGGACTATTTAACTGGGCGTAATCATACACTTCGTAATTTTCTCCATAAAGTCAACTTCAGATGTCTCTAACAATAGTTGTCTGCTCTTCATGACTTCCGAGAGTGGCACGTGCGACTCGACCCTCACTGTTTTGATATCGGTTGAGAAAACAAGAGACATGTCAGCATCCTCACGATAGGGATCTTATTTTTTCCGGAAAAGATCATTTTGTCTGATAAGCTATTCATCTTTCGGTCGGAATCGGAATACAAATGAGAGCATCCTCACTATTAACCCGAATGCGACTGAAATCACGTGGAACTATACATTTCATAGGCCAATATTGATTACAAATATATTTACATATTGACTGATCTCAGAAGAATAAATATTTGATTATAAAGTTATGCTAAACTTTCGAGAAATATGATTTTATTCGTTGGGAATATTTGAACTTTCTTCAAACTTTGAACTTTTCATGGAAACATGTTCAAAATATGATTTTCAGATAATATTTATCTTTATATTTTGATCTTTTAATTCTTTCTTTTAAAAATTTATAAACAAACAATACAAATCACATAATCCAAATGTCCTTATTACTATTATAATAAAAAAAACTTGAAAATTTGAGATTTAATATAATAATATGTACAATAATATTCCGATCTGAAATACACAGTCTTAATGAGATTTTCAAGGATCCGTTGCAAGATTCTTTTTAATCTTTAATTTTATTCCATAATCCAGAGCTACCCATTCGGAAAAACTTTTTTTCGTTTCGGGCGCTGTACCAAGTAGTGAATGACGTTTCGATGATTTTCGAAAAACAAAAAGGACCCATTCGTTGAAAATAACCTAATTACACAGTTAAATAATTTTGTTTAAAAAAAGGGTGAAACAACGAAAATTAACTTGTTAATTTTCCAGCAATATTTCAAAATATCATTGCAACGTCATTCAATTATACGATTTTTCTCTTTTATATATTTCGAATGCTTTCTTTTTATCCGACGAGCGAGAATATAAATAGCTGAAGAAATATATCCACCCATTTCTTTTTTAGTTATTTTATTTGTATTTGATTGTTCTGAAAGTCTCCGCAGATTTTTAAAGTAAATTGAAAAGATTTTTTTGCACTAACAATTAAGTTCATTCCTAATGAATGCACCATTTTATTTGCTAAGGATTTGTCATCTCTTGGGAAGTTTCATTGTCCCACTCTCATAGAACATCCCTGCCTTATACCTAAAATACTACTTAAAGTGATGTTTCCAGTCGTCGAGAGAATTGAAATTTTTTTCCCTTTAGCGAATTTTGCAAAGAGCCGAACAGATGGTAGTCCGAAGGTTCCAAGTCAGGACTATATGGAGGGTAGGATAAGACATCCCAGACAAGCTTCAGCAACATCCGCCGGTGACCAAAGACATAGATGGCCTAGCGTTATTTAGACGAAAGACTACCCTTTTACTCTTGGCATATTTTACTCACTTCTGGGAAATAAATGACTTGATTGAAACTGTCTCTAGTTGGCTACTATATTTAACCTAATTAATTGTCAGGTTAGGCGGCACCAGTTCGTATTATACTACGCTCTTCCAATCCCACCAGCAACACAGCATAACTCCCCTGGGAATGGATGTAGGCCTTTGGTGTGGTTAGTGACAGCTTTGCTGGTTTTTCACTGGAGTTTCATTAAGTGATTTTTTTTGTTGACAAACTGTTACTTTTTAATAGTTGAGCTGGGCGTGTTTTTTCCCACTCCTATTAGCAATGAGCTTGTTGTATCAACTTAATAACAAGCTGAAAAATCGTTTTAATTTTACTACACGGCTTTTAAAAAATTGTTTCATGTATATATTACGTTGAAACCCTAAAAAGCACCAACATGTATCGCTTTCTTTAAAATGTTTATTAAATTAAAGAAATTGGGAGGGATAGACGATTTCCATCATGTGACAAGCCTGATGTTGTTTCTGATGAATAGCTGATGGCGTCTTCAAATATGCGTGGACAATAAAGGAAGAGCTGGTTTGTTTCATGTCAGCGGCGCAGTTGGTTACCTGCCACTTGGGGAAAAGTAGACACTCACTTTCAATTAAAATTGCTTTAATTTAGCATTTAATGTACAGTGTATTAAAAGACAAAAGCAATAATAAAATTAGTAGAGTAAGTGCATCAACGAAGGCAACATGGAAGTCGTTAGTTTTGTAAGTATCCTTTTACTAATTACGTTCAGTTATATTCAGATATACAAGGTATTGATAATTAAAGTTCCTTTATTCAGAGCTACCTACAGAAGAAATTATTCATCAGGAAGGTGGGGCATTTTGTGTATGGCTTAATAGAGGGATCGGAAAAACATTCAGGGACAAAGATTAGTTCCGAATATGGCCAGAAGTGAACGTATTACCCTGAAAATCCACATTACACATGCAAATTTTCTTCGATGTGATGCATTAGCTGCCATAAAACATTCGCGGGAACTTGTTTCGGACACTGGTGCTGGTCTTAAAGGTTGAAGCTCTGTCCTCCTTTACTTGAGCTGCAATCTCCTCTAGTATCTTTGCATTCTGGAAGAGGTTTTCATCTACCAAAATAAACAAACAACGATCCCGTTTCTTTAAATTTCACATCATTACTTTCTCGTAGACGAAGTATACAAAGAGAAAGTATTGTAATCGTCAAAAAATTCGAACATGAGATTTTGATGATTCTCCACGTTTTAGACCTCCCCGAGTCCAAAAAACTTGGAATTGGAATTATATCTGTCTGTTTGTCTGCATGTCTGCCTGTGAACACGATAACTCAAAACCTATTAGAGCTAGACGGATGAAATTTGGTATGTGGTCTTTACACATAATTTGTCGGTTTCTGTCAAATTTTGGATAAAATCCGTCTAACGGTTGACTGTATGTCGATCTGTATAATCGCATACTTATGAACACAAAAATTCCTAAACGCAATGGCTTAGATAAATAAAAATTGATATGAGGTCTTCTAACCCTAACTGTAGATCTGTGCCCAAGTTTTCGTTTCAATCGGTTGAAAAAAAGGCTTTCAAATTGCATAGTCGGTTTCTTCACCATTCTCTAACGCAAAAGAAAGGTGATCGTTTTTCCCCACCGTGTTACGGAATGGCAGAATTAATGTAGTAGGCCTGTAGTAGTAGTAATGGCGCCTAATGTTTGGCTTATTTTTATCTGCATATGTTAGGGAATATACGAGAAAGTTTAGGGGAGACCACTCAACTGGCTTTTTCAGAGTCCTTCAGCAGTGATTGAACCTGTCCGATATTTCCATATGGCAGTTACTTCGTAATCAGTTTTGATAAAAAAAAAATAACTAATAAAGCTCAAACTCGTGAACTCAAGACCAGTATGAGTGTCGAATGCACTGAATACAATTCCTTTGCGTAAGTTTGTAGGTCTTATAACAACTACTGCTTACGTCGAAAAAGAATTTTGTGCATACAACTGCCCTCTGGTGGTCACATTTGGAACTATTTTTATTACCTGAATGTTTTTTCTATCCTATAGTCATAGTACACAAAATGCCACACTTTTCTGATGATTGGTTACTGCCGTCGGTAGCTCTGAAGAGAGGAGCTTTAATTATGTATGTCCCGTACTTCTTACACAAGAAACACAAAATTGTGGAAAAGGGATCATTATTGAATATCTTTGATACTGATTGATGGATAAAAACTGGTCGAAAAAAATTTCAATTACAGCGTCAATGGATCGGTGGATTTTGAAAATTATCAGATTGATGAGCCCAACATGGAAATCAACTTCATACTCAAATTAAATACCCAATAAAATCTATGTTGACACATGATAACCTGGAATTTGGGTCTGCTAATGTGTGTAAATTTTTCCATTTGTCAAATTTCGATTTTACTTAAATAAATTTGAAGACTTAAATAAATATTCCTACCTTGTCTAACGATCTGTCTATTTAAAACGGATGTGGAAAAGTGTGTTCGAAATACTAATGCAACGAGAACTACTACTGTAAAGGAATAAGTGCTTGAGTTTCTTATCATTTATTTAATACTGACGACCTTTGGCGACCAGTTGCTCGCCGGGAATACTGATTGTGAATTTCAATTGAATCTCTTATCTTTAATTTGGTATTTATGGTCCCCTTCACAAAGTATTATAGATTTTATAAATTTAAAATTGTGATAGACCTTCTAGCCGTGTAATTTTAATAGCCTTACACCTGCTCTGTTCATTGTTCTCTCCTCACGTTAATGGAATCAAGTCACATGACGTAACTGCCAGTGTCATCTAACATCTAATTGCACATTGTCAACACCAGCGTCACGTTCGTATTCCTCATGTAAAATATGTATTTTCCAACATTTAAATGTTGCGGCGCATTTTTCCTCCAACAGCATGCTATCTGAATGAAAGAATGTTGATAAAAGGAATTAAAGAATAGCAACCATAATCTGTGAGCTTGCCGGATATATTGTAGCGACCGGATGCATTGAACCGGAACATTTTTGTAGCGGATATTATGTAACTTGTTGTCTCCCCGGCGAACGTTGTAGGCCTTACACCCGTTAGGGTAGGCTGGACGGTGTAAGTCTAAAACAAAAAACAAAGAAAAAATGGGATATATTTCTTAATATAGGTAATATCGTAGTGGACTTTGTTTACAAATTCAACAAAAAATATGAAATAAAAAAGAAAGCAAAATTCATTACGATAGCAGCAAAGAATATGAAAAAATAAGCAGAATCTTCATTCCTTAGCTTTCAATAATAGAAAAGAAACAAGTTATTAAATATTTGTATGAAACGGTTTGTATTTCATTGCCACACGAAAAGTGTTATAAACAATAATGCATAAAAATATTAAATTTTTTTTTAATTTAGGAAAGATTGGAACAACTAAATTGGTATCATTGAAAAGATGATTTTTTGAATTTTAAGATGAAAAATCATGGAAAAACGTCAACTTTTCGCTCAATTTTTCATTAAAATTCTGATTCAAATTTCAAGAAGTCACTCCGAGGTTTCCCATTCCCACCCTCCAAAGTGTGTTTGTGCTAAATTTTGCAGCTCTTGGTTCAACAGTCTACCCCTTAGAGAGCTAACAAGATTTTTGAGAGATTTTTAACAGTACGGGAATAAAATTATACATTTTTAAGATCCTGCATAAGAAAATAAAATGCAGGATCTTAAAAATAAATTATTTATTTTCTGAAAACACCAAACATAAATCATGATGCTGTTTTAATTGTTGATGGATATTTTTGCTTCCTTATGCAAAAATGAGTCAGATTGAATAACAATTTTGGATATTTGGCGCCGATCCATCACGAACTCTAGATGAAATTAAGATTTTTGCAGTGAATATTCGATCTCGTTGTCAGCTAGAGAATTCATGTTTCTGTTTCTTACAACAGGTGTAAGAGTTCTCTTAAACAATATAAACTTCAATTTCACATTCGAAAAAATTTAAATAAATAATGAAAATGAAACATTTCAGAGAGTTTTGAATGACTTGAATTAATGAATAACTACCATAATCGTGAAATACGTGGGTCTAATTTAAATGTTACTTCCAGCATTTCTTCTAAATTCTTAACTTATATGAAAGAAAACAAAATGACGCTTGTTTTTTTTAAAAAATATGTTGATTTTATCATGTTCTGTTGTTTAATACATTCATGCAGTTTAAACTTTTATATGATTACTAGCAGTACGCGCACGGGGTTGCCCGTGGAATCAGGACTGGGGAAAAATGCCAACAATGACACGAAAAAGTTTTGAAATCAAAATCAAAACAAAGATACACATTATTGATTTTCAATGACATTTATCAAAACAGAAATGTATATATTATTGAGATGACGAGAATGTAATGACGTCACCAGTCGGAAGAAATCGGATTGTAATGAAAGCATATGTCATCACCTGCCGCGAGGAAGGTCACACAGCAACCAATGAAATTGCAACAATGCGTGCTGGAATCGTCCGGAGAAATCTCGCTAGTAAAAAAAACTGTTTGAACTGATCAGGGGAAAATTAATATAGGAAAAAACGAAAAAAGATATTTTAACAGTTATTGTTTTAAATCCGACATAAATGTTCCAGTTATAAACTGAAAAAAAATGAAAATTATAGAGATGTTAGAACGTCAGATGCGATAATTTGAAGAAATCTTTATTCAAAATTACCATAAAAGTGACTATTTTTCAAAATTTTTCTCAAAATTCAGTAAATTAAGTTAGATGTACGAAATAAACTTCATTAGAACGGAAATCGTCTGTTCTTTCCGATGGAGTAACTGTTTTTTTCGTACAATTATTCGAAGCCATGCTGTTGAGAAATGATTGCAAAAAATCACCCAAAACAACACAAAATATTAAATAAAAAAAATTCTAGATTAAATTTTAAAATTCCGGCTTCGAGGTGCTTTCACTCACCATTACGATTACCGGTGTGCAAAATTTAATGCCTGTAAATGCGATAGATTTGTCTGGACATCGCAGACACACACACGCACACAAACATTGCCTTTTATAAGTATAAATGTTTCACTATTTATACCGTTCTTATGATTACGTCACCAGATTTAGAATTTAGTTTAAATGAAGTCAGGTTCGATGGATTTTATGTAACTAAGATCTGGCAATCTTATTGTTAATTGAATATTTTATATATAGGAACAATTCTCTATAAATCTTTTTAATCAACTAAAATAAAGGTTTGAAATCTCCCAAAATAAAGAGTCTTTTGCAAAAATGTTGTTCAAATGCAAAATTTTTGGAGTCCTTCAATACACTCAAGGTGCATAAATTTCTTTCAAACGCTTTATTTATTTATTAAGATGGGAAGATGTTTGGTTTTCTTTGATTATGGCGCTCTGGGATGATTGTGATCAGGATATCACCTAAATTCCGGATTTGATTTTTTGGTTAATGATAGCTCATTCTCTTTCAAAAATTCTATTTAGATCAATTATATCATCCTGAGATTAAACATAGGGATGATATTATGATAGCAAGTAGAATATCCTTGAATGCTGATAGAACACTTATTGATCCTTGAATATTGTAGAATAACCTTGAATACTGTAGAATGTCTTTAAATACTAATAGAATACATGGTGATCCTTGAATACTGTAGAATATCCTCGAATACTGAATACTGATCCTTAGATGCTGAGTAGAGTGTGAAATATTATTTATTTTATTAAACAAAAATGCATGTGAAGTTCTTGGGTCAGAAAGTTCCTCTGAAGACTGTATTGATAAAAATTTTTTGGATAGTTTATTGTTAAATTTCTCTTCCCATTAGCCATACCTTTTCTCCAATATTTGTTAATATGCATATCTCAGGTTTTTAGCTAATATTTGGAGGGTTTGGCGAAAAGTCATTGTCTATATTATATAGAATTTTAGTCCTTAACAAAGAATTACATCAACGCAAACACTTTCCAGAATCTCCCTCCCCCCCTTCCATCCGAAAAAAGGCAAGCTACGTTTAAGAATTATTTTTTAAAACTGTTGAGAAAACAAAATGATAAGAACTTTGTAAAATAACGTTAGTATACTTTTTACGAATTTAAAGAAATTATATTTTATACTTCGGCAATGACATTGTTTACAAAAATGTACGTGTTTCTCATTACTATTTTGAATTATGACGGATTTGGACACCAAATTTTTGAAATGGAGTCACTATCATTCCTGGGCAATTTTTAAGAAAGGATAGAGAATTTGTGTTCATTCAGAATTGGTCAGGATGTTATGTGGTAAAAAAATCGCATAAAACGCGTATGTTTTTATGTCTGTATTGAAATATGGAGTGTGGATTGTGATACCTCCCATAATCTGGAGAGATTTCATCGCAGAGTCTGTCCTCAGTAACTGCCAGATAGCTGTTTTTTACATTCTTTGATTTTTCTCTATATCTCCCTTATCTGAAAATTTAAAAACTACATTTCGTTTATTGCGATAGTTCCTCCGTTGGTGCTGAAGTTTGGAGTGCGTTGTGCTGGCTCAGGTGTCGTCATCCTCATCTCTCCACAATTCAATGACAGCTCCAGCCAAAATTAATGACGAGCTTCGTCAGTAAACCTCCCTAGTAAAGTTTCAAAACGGGACAGTTTTTTAAATATGATCCAATGTTTGTGATATTATGAGTGTTAGCTTCAGAAAGAAAACATTAAGCACTGGACGGTAAAACCTAAATTTAGGTTCTTCAGTATTCATGCTGGAGTAAAGTAAAAAAATTGAACGAATTTCAAACTAAGAACACAAAAATAGAAACTAAAATCGTAAGCATTTTAATCAACATAGTTGAATAATTCATATCTGAAGTGTTATTAGATGACCAACTAACAGTTATATAATTCAGTATTTGGCAGTTTATTAATAATGTAACAATTAGAAACTGCATTCAGCAATTTTGTTTCAAAACTGGTTAAATTTTATTTCAACAACAAGCCATTATAACAAAAATATCATTGCCATCAACGTTTTCCTGAAAAAATATTAAAAGAGCAATACAATTTATCCATTTATAACCGAGGATTATGTTTTTAGAACAGATCACCATGACAACAATTATAAAAATAATCTCGAGAATGAAGTATTCAAAGTCGCATTTCAATTTTTATGCAACACTTCAAGCCAGTTTTTCATCTTTAAAACACATTCAATGTTTAAATGTTACAATCTTTTCGACTAGCTCCTACTTAAATGCAATACCTTAAAATATTCCAGTCCTTTCTATATCTGGTAGTTCTCAACGCCAGTTACTCTCTCCACCGAAAATAGCCGGGGAAATCAACGATTTCCATGATGAAAGCGATTTCCCATTGTCCTTTGGGTCGGCAGACCGTAGAATCCAATTAAAAGGCACCCTAGAAGGGGATGTAAGGTCACTTTCGCTCGCAGCGGCCATATCCGCCACTCCACAAAGAATCCTTCACCTGAGGAAGGCATTCCTCGGCAACAGGTTGTATCGTTTCATGGCACGTGAACCCCATGAAAAGATCCAAGGCTGCAGGGGTGGAAACAAAAGAAATCCTAGAAGCATGCTGCCGAACTCACCGGAGGATGAAAGGCACAAGGTTCATCAAGAAGGCAGGTGGCTGTTCGTAAATGTCATCATCCCCTAGCTTGGGATTGTCTTTGAAGAAACACCGAGGTTTTGTCCACCATAGCCATTTACTAGAACTAATTAAGATGTGGTTAATCCCCTCGAAATGTCTTTCCCTTTCCCTGCCATGAAGAAGGTAATCGGCTTAAGACCGTTACGACCTGTTGTTGCAAAATTCAAATCTTCGTTACGGGATTTCTTGTTTTGTTATGAAAGAGTAAAAGGGAAGTGGACTTTTTGACTGCTACCTCTGAATGGGAATTAATGCGAAGCTTACGTTTGTTTAGGGTAGTAAAAACCATTTTGACAACGCTCTACTTACTGGGCTTGCCCTACTTGTGTACCATAGTAGTCATGGACACAATCGGAAGGGGAGAGTCAGTGAAATTTTTATCACTCTCCTGAAGTAAATTTCAATCATCATCCTTCTCTCAGTGTTCTTACAGTAAAACTTTAAAAAATCTAATATATGAAGAATGAAATAATGTTTTATATTTTGCAAGCATAGTATTAGTGTCAGCTGATAAAATCAAACTTTAATTAATTTTGAAACAACCTGTATTTTCACAGCAGAAACCTCTCTTTATCAATTTTTAAAATGATTTCAGAGATCCAATACAGCTTAGGTACAAATAAGTTGGACAAAAAGATTGATTTATTATGTATATTTATCCAGCAAAACATGAGAGTACACATGATTATTAGATAGTGAAATGCACGAAGTTTATCTTCTGCACAAATGTTCGGTGAAGCTATCCTGAAAATGACCCATTGATAAATCATTTCTTTCCGAGTGTTTGTGAACATATTCACGTCGAACAAAACACGAACAGTGAATATAGTGTGTCTCTATGGGGCACTTTTCTGGTATTACTGACAGAAATTACGATGCACTTGCGCAGAGGAATGATTTTTATGAAAGCACTTACAATTAACATTCTAATTAAAATTTCAGAGAAAGGTCTCCGATTCCCACCCTCCAAAGTATGCTTGTGCGAAATTTCTTAGCCCTAGGTCCAGCGGTCTGACCTGTAGAGCGCCAACACATACACATACGCACACGCACGCACACTCACACGCCCGCACACACACATTCTCCTTTATTACTAGTAGAGATATCAGTCAGTTTTTATCCCTTAACCGTAACATATCTCGGCTATTTTTTTCAATTTTGAAAATGTCTGACATTATTATTGTGCTATATTTTGAAATCCTTAGTGAGAAATGATAAACAAAAAGGACCAATTTTGTTCATTAATAAATTTTGAAATTCCTTTAATATTAAATTTCCATAATTTTACTAAAATGCATTTTGCAATTCTAATATTTTCCAATTTAATTTTAATTATTAAAGTAATAAGAGTTTATTTTTACTGGAGAGGAATTTAGAAATTTAAAATTAATTAAATTAATTTTATTGTGCGATTTGATCCTATTTTGTTATCATCTGTCACAGAAATAAATGAGTAAAGGCACGATATTTTTTACATTCACTGTCAATATTATGAAACATTAAATATTTAGTTCTTCAGAGCACAGAGAGCTCTCTCAATTTTGCTACAGTTCAAAATTAAAAGATATGTGTAAGTCAGTGTATAAATTCTCTTCAACTAGAAAATCGAAGTATAATTAAAGTAATTTTTGAAATAAGTTTCAAATTATACCGCACTGTTAAAACAGAGGCTAAAATTTCAACTTAAATCTTAAACTTTTTATAACACTTAACTGTTGAACATAATTTTGAATGTTTTTGTACCATTATCAAAAGTAGTCTGTTTGCTTGGCTGATTTCTCCTTATCATTTTATCCTTTTATATCCTTGTCCATGAAGGCAATTGCAAAAAATAATCAATATACTACATGAATAAATATCAATGAACGAAGCGATACTGTTTAAAATTAATATGTTATTCAAACATTTGAAGATATCGGAGTTAAAACTCAGGAACATGACGTGTGACAAATATTATTCCAACACTTAACTCGCCAATTTCAGGTGAATTTTAATTATACCTATATGAAGCCCGCCGGAGGGGGGAGGGTCACGCGTACCAGGATGAGAAGTTGCTTTATAATCGCAGTCACAAAGGAACTCCCCTCATCCTGCCTAGGCATGAGGAGTCGTTGAATAAACGGCGTCACAACAGCAGTCGGGAATTAAGGTCGGAATCCTATTAGCCATCGTCGGCCACGGCCCAACTCCTCCCTAAGGAGGTAAGCTCCGTTATCAGAGTGGAGGTAACTCAACCCCACACCATTACTATACTCCCAAGCGGAGCGAGAACTCTCATCCACGAACTCGTGGTGAGCCCCGGTTCTGGATTTCCCTGGCAGTACAATAATGGTGGTGAGATTGGTTAAAGGTTCCATCGCTGGTGACAGGATGTATCTCATTCCATGAAGATCCATATGACAAGGAAAATGTAGAGGGATATCCATTGTTTACTCAAGTAACAGTACAAAACCTCCCTGTAAACAAACTTGTTTGAGAAGCGAAGAGAACACAAAATCGAATATGGCGACCAAATTTTCCATTTTCAATTAGGAAACGTGCCAGTTGCACAAACATAAGTTAAAAAAGCATGTTCTACTATCTAAACTCAGCCTACAGAAAATTTGACTTTGTCCTTTACTTAATTTTGGGGGAGATAGTGTTTTACTCCTCATTCTTGCGATTACAATGATTTGTATCATTCCTTTTTATTTTTCTCGATTAACATGCTATGTTTTTGACGTGGGTAAAGCATTATTTCTCCTTCTTTGTGTTGTGAAATGAGTGATAAAACAAATACGAATAAAATCGTTCATACGACAATAAACAACCCTTTTCAGGGCAAGCATTCATATAGAATATTGCAAAATGCACTTGAATTGAATGTATAGAACAGGAGAGAAATATATGTTATAAGTGAAAAAATAGTAATGAACAACTGCTTATGTATCTTCGCATACAAAATACTGTTCAGCAACGGATTCCGAAACTAACACTTTTGGACGATTTTAGACCGCAGAGGGGTGTCATATGACCGTATTTCCTGAGTTCTTTGTTAGATCACGCTCAGTAAAATGTAAACATCACTCTTCCTTTCTTCATTTCCCCCTTATTTTGATGAAAATAACTCCGCCCTGCGCATGCGCAAAAGCGCGGAAGGTTTCCGAATCCGTTGCTAAACAATATGCAGGTGTGTCTAGGACATAGCCTACTTCAGATTGTTTTTTTATTGTCTAGGACATAGCCTACCTCAGATTGTTTTTTATTGTTTATGAGTGCCTTTATTTCTGTTTATTATATTCGGCCAGTTTTTCTGCTTCATTTTCCTCTTTTATTTCTTTCAGGATGGTGAAAGGCGTTATCCTACAGGTAAAAACATAGATTTTATTTATCAAAGAATCTCCTACTTTAAATTGAATCATTTGGTTGAAGTAAATAGAACACCTGTTTCTGAAAATTTGTTTGTGTTTAGCAATGATCGCTGTTCATCCAACCATAAAAAAATTTTTACCTGCACGAAACTGTGAAATCTTTCTCCTTATTACAGCCGTCACCGTTGTTTGCTCTAAGTAATTATTTCCTTGATTAAGGAAGATTGCTATAATGACTATTTAATTGAAGACATCCTTGAGGAAAAATTTCGAGATAAATTTTTAGGAAACATATAGGAACAATTCAAAACGTTTCTTTATAATTCGACACATAACGCAGACTTTATAGTTCAAATAAATTTCATAGGGATAAGAAGCAAGTAAAAATCCCTGAATCTGGCTAAAAACAATTTTGTATTTTTTATTAAATACATAAGAAAAATGATTTATTGTGTATTTAATCTTATTTAATCAAGGAAAGTCTAAACGATTGCTCTTCTTTGCAGTTTAACTTTTCCTGTAAGTTCTGTAACATTAACGATTAATAAGTTTTTTGTTGACATTTTATTTACAAGTTCCGCAGTTCAATGAAGATGTATATTGGCAATTAAAAAATAAGAATTGAATTATTAATTGCACCAGTTTTTGCTACATTATTATAAATCGCTAATGATTTTGCAATAAGAAAGTAAAAGTTTAAAATGTAATAATAAATCGTCTCATCTAGAGTGCGACAAGAAAACTATTCAAGGTCTCTCAACTTAATGCTTTACGATCCCCTTGTAATAGTATCTTCTATCTCTCTACTCTTTTGTAAATAATATTGTTGACCTATTTGTTGGAATAAAAGCTGATTACGTGAAGAGTATTCTTCTGCTCATGAAATGAGTTATATCATTTTACATGTGCATTCCTATATGCATTCTAATCCTAGATAAAATTTTTTCCTAGATAAATAATTTTTCTGATTACAATAAAATGCATGGTTCGAATAAAATCGTAGGCACTTATATAGCACCTTATATTTTGTGTGTATTTCCTTAAATAAATGCAATATTCCTAGAAGGTAAAGGCGCCCACGCTTTAATTCGAACCATGCGTTTTATTGTAATCAGAAAAATTATTTTCAACTTTCGCTTTCATTTTTTCGCATGAATAGAAGATTATACCTTAATTTTTTTATTTTCCGCTTTTTAGTGACCGCCTACACGAATACACACGACATGTTAGCCATAGTAAACCAAATTCAATTACCGAATTCTCCAATGTAAAACACATATTAAATATTCGTTACGAATATTACATATTAAGAATTTGAAAAAAGTGCGACACAGACCGTGAGATGCGAAACGTTTGGAGCACACGAATTAAAAAAATAATCTACTTCTGGTTGGTGGTGAGTTTTAATAGAAACTAAACCCAAGACGAGTAAAAACACGAGCTATTACGTCATTCATCGGTGCAGCGCCGGAAGTATAGCGTATTCTCTGTTAGCTCCGTGTTGTTATTACAACCCTACGTAACGTGAGGTTACCACCTTCTAAACTTTATCGCCTACATATAGGGTTAAAATTTTAATATCATTTTGTTAGTTTAAAAATAGGTATAGACTACAAATTTTTTTGCATAATATTGTATTGTCACCGGAAACCCAACACTGTGCTAAATTTCAAAGCTGTAGCTCGATTGGAAGTGGGAAAGAAATCGATCTCAAGATTTGAGGACACGACAGTCAAGTTGAATAAAATCTTAGAAAAATCGATGATAAGAACTTAATGGTTCACAGGTTTTCGATCCTTTAAACGAATTCCGATTCCTTACTCTCGAAAAATTCATTGATGTGACATCATAAGTTGACCTCACTGCCCAGGAACACAATTAGCCAACAGCCGATGACGCATAATACATATTTTTGCCTATGAGTTGGTGAAACCTAAGTAAGTCCGATGGTATTTGCAGGGATGCATTCTAAGAGAAACTCTTTTTAGTCTATAAAAGTACCCGAATTAAGTGAATAATGTTCTGACTGCTAATTTTTCTAGCATTCTTTGCATAACTTGTAGTATTTTTTGCCGTACATATTGGGTTAGGGAGATTTGACTGAATCACAGTACAGAACTGAGTCTTAGGTATCAAACGATTCATTGGTCTTTCTGACGGTTCTACAACTCATTCGCCATTTTGAATAAAATATTCTCGTTTCTATATAATTTTGAGGTGAAGTTCTTCAAGACATCCTGAGACATTCACATATAAGAAAATCAATCATATTCTATCATACATTGTAATTTATAGACAGTTTTCAAAAAGGGAAATTTTCAAAAGATTGCCCATTAATTGAAATTAGAGTTTAACTCGTGCTCAAAATCACATCTTGTAATGTGTTTGATAAGTAAGAGTTGCACCTAAATTTTCGCCTTACGTGCCTCATTCTATGCTGAAACACAAAAAGAACTTATTTATTTTATCAAAATCCTCCATAAATTACTTGCCTTCAGGACAGTTCACCATGTTACAACTCTATAAAATGAGAGACATCCCTCCCCCCTCGCAGTTCAATTTTCAGGACTTCTACCATTCAAAGAGTATGCAATAGAGTTTTATAAAGAGAATATCATTAATTTGATCGAGCCTTTTATGTGTTATGCAGATCAAGCTCTTGCATCATTAGTGTAAGCTCAATATTTTTAACAATATAATTGAGATAGTATTTTAAGAATTGAAAGTTCGAGTAAAGTTTGTATTGTAGATGAAGCCTGGTAAAAGTTTGCCACGAAAGAAACATAAAATTTAAAGTAGTTAAAGCAATTCAATTGAAAACCAACTCCAAAATTCTCATTTTGAAATATAGCTGTTTCATCAAAACGTTACAGATAAGATTCTTATGCTATATTTTTTCAAAATTCGTTATTACACTTTAGATAACTCTTTTGTAACGGATTGGGATTGGCTCAATTCTTCATTGTAAACTATGCACACCTAAGTCAAGTTTCCATTAGTGAACCAAAGTGTGATTGGTTTCCAGTTGTATTACTTCAGCCATATATTTTAGGATTGAATCTCTGAAAAACTCTTTGTCCATCAGAACCTTTCTTTCCTTTGAAAATTCTCCTTCCCAACAGGGTCACCGTCCGACTGCGACGCCTTCGTGCGGGGACAGGAAGGCTGGATCTTCACCCCCAACTACCCCTCGGACTACGATGACCACCGGACGTGTGACTACGTTATCCAGCGCTTGACGCCGGACACTTGCCGGGTGGAAATGACTCTCAACGATTTCGATCTGGAGGAGAGCGATCATTGCCTCAATGACTATCTTGACCTGAGGGATGGCCAGCAAGGTGTTCTCTGTGGGGCCCTCGCCTCTGGAACCAAGAGTGAGTGATATTTAGAAGAAAGTATTGTTCAAAATTCTAAGACATTTTTCACAAGCAGTAATATTTTGTCATTTTTTTCTCTATACTAAAACACGACTAGAGAGCGTATAGAAGAAAAGGAGTTGTGTGCTTTGAAACGTTGTTGCGTGATCACAGTTGCATTACGACGCTATGGCAAAATTCTGAAAATGTCGAGACTTCAAACAGTTTTAATAAATAGTTTTAATGGTTAAATCTACAGAAACGAATAAAATAAAATTTCAAGAATTTGCACATTCTGTAAAAAGTTTTTTTTCTTTCTCACGAATAACCGATATTACTCTTTGAATCCGAAACCGCATTCACAAAATTGAATGCAAATCATGTTTATTATAAATAAAAAATATTACCTACAACAGAACATCACGGTCATTTGTCGTGGACATTTGATCGAAAGGACTTAAGGAAAGGACAGAAGGAAAATAAAATTTTAAATGTGGTAAAAAAATTATGATTGGTGAAAGCAAGTTTTGAGAAAGAAAAATCTAAGATAAAAAAGAAGTAAAATTATTCTTAAGAAAAGGGCAAAGTACTGTAAATAACTTTAACTTTTGTAAATAATTTTGAGAATAAATCTAATTAGGCGTTAATACAGAAGTTTTAATGGGAAATATGAATTTGAAATTTACTTTAAACGAGAATACTGCAAGAGACTATGGCCCAAAGTCGGTAAACGAATATTCTCAATGAATATTTCTTACATAAGAAAGGATACAAAATTCAAAGGAACTTGGATTTAAAATTAAGAAACTGAAAGCGTATGAAGTACCGGCAAACTATTGAGAAATATGCTTGGTTTGATATGTACTACCGCCTCTTCACGTTTTGCCATCTTTTTTGAATGACTATGTGGGTTGTAATGTCTTGGCCTAGGTATGACCAAATAAATTCAAGCTTAGGTTGGCCTAAGTACTTTTATTAATACAGCAATAATTAAGAGACACTTCTCGGAGAGAAGTCTGGATTAAATATGAGTATATACAAAGTCGAACAACAACATCATAGTTCGAAACGTCAAAGTTCCATGGGCACTTAGTCCATAAAGAATATTAATCACAGGAGGAATAGCTTCCACCTATCAACGTGATACCGAACCACGAGACTACCAGGAGTGCTCGCAAGTTGATGAGCAGAGAGTTCGGGGAATGCCGATTAGGGTGGATCGAAAATGCAAAGTTTGGATAAAATAATCGGCATAGGGGGCAAAAGTTGTCTTTTAAGTGTACTAGCATACATACAAAATTTTTTCAACTTTGTTTAATATCTTCCGGTGCCCCAAGACGCTTAAATATTTGCAAAAAACGATTTTTATGCAAATTTCGAATTAAAAATCAAAAATTAAAAATGTGTTACAGAAACGATTTTACAGGGAGAAAGGTAGAGGAAAGGGCGAAGGAATGATAAAAATACCAATAAAAATTGGAAAATTATCGTAATGAAAAAATATCGTGTTTGTTCGATATCACATTTTGTAAGTGTACAAATTTCGATGCATGTAAATGCCAAAAATACATGAAAATTCTACTTGCTGAGTGATTGTTTATAAAAGATCAAATGTTAGAAAGGAAAATGGTTGTTGGAGAAGTGGACGTAATTGCTACTGAAGAAAAGAGAAAAGGAGAAAAGAAAACAGATGGAAAACAAAAGAATAAAACGTAAAATGGTTGAAACTTATGCTGATGCTGCTCATGCTCAATCATTGGAGCTACTTGAGCTCAACACTATGTCTTCGTCCTTGTATACAGATACGGATGTAATTACCTTGGAATATCAACCATAAAATCGTTTAGATTTCCCTACCTTAGCAATGGTATGTGATTGATACAGAATTTCAGATAGAGCAGCTGCTTCATTTGCCAGTGCTGTTTTACAAGACATTGGAATTGGACACGAAGGAGAGGCTTCGCATGTGGTAGATCGCAATAAAATTCGTAGACAGCGTAAAAAGCTTTAAAATTCAGTTGCAGAGTCTACTAAGTTAACAGTGTCTTGATCTCTTTTAACCGGATTATATTTCGATGGAAGAAAAGACAACACAAAAGTGCTAATTAATAAGGACACAAAGTACCACTCAAAGACCACGAAGGATGAGCATTATACTCTTGTAAACGAACCTAACTCTGTGCATATCGGACATGTTACTGCTGCAAAAGGAGGAGCTAAAGCCATAGAAGAAGCAAAACTCAATTTTTTTGCATCAAATAATCTGCAATTAAATGAGCTAACAGTAATTGGATGCGATGGAACAAATGTTAATACTGTTCACAGGGGAGGTATTATTCGCTTGATAGAGCTGGCCTCAATAGACCATTACAATGGTGAATTTGTTTGCTTCAAAAAAATGAGTTACCTCTCCGTCATCTACTAAATTCTTTGGATGGTGCAACAACTCATCCTAAAGAATTTTGTCGACCAATTGATAAAGCAATCAGAACCTGCAAGGTAATTTACCGAACCTGTAGCTAATTTTTCTTCTATAAGTGTGGAGAATATGCCACATAATATAGATAGAATGGTTCTCAGCAATGACAAGCAATATCTATATGATATTTACCAAGAGATATCACGTGGTGAATGTTATTCTGATCTGGTATTAAGAAAGCCTGGTCCAGTTGCTCACTCAAGGTGGCTAACACTTGCAGGTAGAATTTTAAGGTTGTATGTGGTCACAGAAAAACATCTGACAATTTTATTAATCTTGAACATATATTATGAAGGTGTATGCAACTTGTATGGTTCCATGTCAAGACAAAGCCCTCCATAACAGAAGGAACACTGCATATTTGGAGACTTATTTCATTTTTTAGATATTTGGAACCCAATTTAAGAAATATAGTACACACTTTTATTCAACGAAATAGCTTCTTTTGTCATCCTGAAAATTTGCTATTGTCAATGCTCACAGATAACAGAGAGAATATAAGGTCTTTAGCACTACGAAAACTAATTTGTGCTAGAAATGAAAACAGAGGATCAGAAGAAGAAGTTTTCAAGTACCAAAAATAGACTTTAAAGCAAAGGATGTTTTTGCACTTATTAACTGGCAAGTTAATTAGTTGGACCTTTTGAACCACTCTTTTGGTGAATGTGCCATTTAAAGAAATTGATTCCATGGTAAAATTTAGACGGATGTTTTCGCTTAGTGTCTGAAACGTCGGAAAGTGTATGAAGAAGAGAAGAGGCACGGCTTCATATTGAATAGGATACAATCAAGAAGTCTTATCAAGCATTATAATACCAAAAAGGATTACATCCTTTAGAAATATGTAAATCTTCAAACTAATACAATTAAAAAATCTATGATGTAGGTTCACTTTTCATAAGTTTTGTGATTTATTGCTTGACTATTAAATTTATACTTCATGTATTATTATAAAATTATAATTATTTATAATGTTACACTTTAATACTTGAATAATCTGACAATTTTTCAAATATTTTTCATTAATTCAGAATTTTTAATAGATATTTGTAAAAATGTCAATTTTTAACTTTTTGGGGGGGCTTTCGGGCCACCAGAAGGGATGAATGAATTTTCATAATAATAAAAAAACGTAAATTAATATACCCATAACAAAACTTTCTTACCCGGCGCTAAAGGAAATTTTGAAAATATTTTTTTATAAATTTCCCCCAAAAAATGTCATTTTTAACTATTTTTGGGGTACTTGGGGCACTGGAAGATATGAATGAATTTCAATAAAAATAATTACATAAACTAATATACTTAAGACACAACTTTCCCGCCCCATGCCAAAACTAATTTCGAAAAAAAAATTTTTTCCTATACTTTTCGATCCACCCTAATGCCGATTCCTCGGGGTTGCCTACCAAAGTCCGAATTAATTCGGGACTTTCAATCCGAGCTGATCACACAGCTCTCTTCGGTGCTCCGGAGCCTGAAACCCAGTTCGAGACTCCTAATGCAGTTTCTCCCTCTGTTCTCCTTTCTCCTCGAACATTCAGTTTTTATCCACCCCTTCAAGGAGTGGAGCTCCGCCTACCTTTACTCCACTGGATAATGGTCGTCCTGGTTGACCAACAGCTCACCTTCCTAGTCCCTAGTGGTCAATCCCCTATTATGGGAAGGTTCTTGGGTTTCGCCACCACCTGGCTATTCAGGGGTGACACCAAAGGATACCGCTAATGCGCTCTCTGACAGTTATTGATTCCTCGGCATTGTGGCGGCCCTCTGTGTGAAGCCATTTCTTTGCGCACGTCTCGTTAGCGATGTCCAGGTGCAACTGTCCTGCTGTTTGCCGCCAATATGAAAAGGGACTGCACTCTCTTTCCCGTGGGAATTGTGCTCGCGGGAAGGAAACATTACAGGGTGAAGTATCTCGGGAGATATTTTTTGGCAATTTTTCTACTCTATTTTTAACTCTTTGAGGACGACTGCCAATGCGGGCATTCCAGCTTCTTCGTAGCTTTGAGCGCGCGGCCGTCCTCAAAGGGTTAAGAGAGCGAAAAGGGAGTGGGGGATAACTACATACAAATGAATAATAATGAAACTCTAGTTCGCCATTCAAAACCTTTTTTGAACTTTTTCTATTAAATAATTACAAATCTGTACCATTTTGAGAAAGTAAATATTCAAAATACTCCATGTGTATAAAGAAATAACAGGTGTACTGATGATTCTTTCCCTTTTCTTTTTGTTGCAGAGCAGCTCCAGTTTCGCTCCGGCCAGTACACGATGACCCTGAGGTTCAAGACAGACAAGGAGAACACAGGGAAAGGATTCATGATTCAGCTGAAGCAAGTTCCTAGATCATGCGGTGCATCCAACATTCCCAGTACGATAGACTTCTTATTTTACAGCTCTGCAGAATAACCAATGCTTGGTTTCTCAATACTTTCACTTTGTGAGGATGCGATCTATGCGATCTTCATCTAGAATAAAGCATATTAATATACTGTGTTTCAAAACTCAACGCGCAAATTGTTAGGGGAGGTAGAAAGCGCAGAAAACAAGCCAGAATGGCATATGAATGTATGAATAGAAACGACACCTGGATGTGTTGGAGTAGCTGTTCACAACCTTTATTTTCTCCCGTACCCTTTAGCTAGTCTTTCTATTTTTAAGTACTCCATACTGTTATCCCCTTTCAACCATCACTTCGCGCAAATAAGTTTTTTTAAATAATGTTAAGGGCCTAGATTCGCTTAAGAGTCAAACGACTCGAATTAACTAAGATTTTTGATTTTGCATTTCATTTGTATTTTTACAACAGTATTTCTTCCACGTCTTAGGAGACGGTGGCTTAGTGGTAAGGTCTCGGTTACGGGTTCGGAGGGTTCCAAATTTGAAACCCGATTCCATTGAAGATCCATCGTATATTGGGCATGTTGCACGTTAAATCATACTTAGGGGTTCAAACGCCCTACCGCTGATGTGGTGCGGAAGTTAGGAGAAGGGTTGAAAGCTCAGGTGTAGTCATCATCATCTGATTACGAGGTCCGTCCCAAAATAGCCCTCCTGTTGCTTCTAAACGGGACGTTAATGTAACTAAACTAAACTAGTTCCATGTCCTAACAAATGAAAATAGCATTGGAATAATTTGGCATCAATTTAAAGTGAAAGCTAACCGTTAATCTCATATTCATAATCAATTATTCAAATGGGAGACACTTTCATTGCGATCCTTAAGCTTGTTTCATGGAAGTGCGTTTTCTAAAATTAAATTCAAATGAAGACGGATATAATCGTATGTCTGGAGCTGTGTGAAGCTTGCTGTGATATATGCTATTAATATACGCATAAAACGAATATGTTCTTTCCACTCGCTCTGTGTTCATGAAAGATATTTTTATTTCTTTCACACTGTATTCTTGATATTTATATTTCACTGCTACCCAGTCGCTTTAAGAGTTCCATAACTCTCACTTTTCACACAAACTTGAGGAAACAAAATTCTCTCAATATATTTTTCACTTTAATCCCTTACTTTTTTGTGTTTTCCGCCGTTACCAGCATTACTTTCGCGTTCCCCCAGGGGTACGCGGACCACAATTTGGGAATTTCTGAACTAGAGGATAAAAAAAGTCCAGAAATGGCAAACCAATAACGGATGAAAATTCTTTCAAAGTAGGCGATACTCTACTGTTGCGCAGATCTAGTTTCAAAACAACTGCTCAAAGTTTTTACCATTAACAACATACTAGACAAATGGGTTGGCAAACTTTCTCGAAAATACCCGATATTTTGCGGACATTTGCAGCGGCGCTGGAGTTTTTTGCAGCGAGGACGGCTTGTTCACCTTGTCAGCATTCGTCAAATCGCAGCGTCGTTGCATGTTCTTTTTTCATGCCATTGGAATTTTAAACGACAAGCGTGGAAATACAACTACAGGCTGGCGAATACAGCCTTTTAGATAATTTGGTTGACGTTTCCAATTATCCACTCACTTTAGTGACTGGCTTGCTTTCGTGCTTCCTACCTCCGACTAACAGTTTGTACGTTGAATTTTAAATCTTTCTGCATAGCAGCAATTATAACAATCTTATTTAAAGATCAATTGAAACAAATAGTGATCGAGGAAATTACAGTGACGAGTCGTCCATAGAGCAAAGTTAGAATCTCCTATAAATGTTTCAGAATATTTATTGAATTTTTCTTGCTGAGAGTTAAAAATGTGACACAAACAGAGATAAGACGAAATAAATACGTCCCTGTAATATTCCTTTAGTTTTGCTAGAAGAATCCATGTATCTAAAATTCTTTTAATCCTTCATTTCAGGAGTACATTCCTCAAATTCTGCATTTCTAAGGTCAATTCAGAAAAACTAATTTGATAATATTTAAAAAAAGTTTCTTGTCGCTGAAGAATTTTTTGCCACGTTTAAATTAATTTAATGCAAAAAGTACAAAACGTGCTAAATCTGTAAATGCTTAGCAGGTTTTTTTAAATAAATTTTTGACTTTCCCTGCTTTAAAAGTTATAAGTGTGCCTGTCTTGCAACATATTTTCTTTTCAGGACTATACTTTATTTTTTTGCAAAATATCGACAGGTTTTCAGCTGTTGTTTTTTATAAAGTTATGTACCAAAGTGTAATTACACAGCTCGATAATTCTGCACATAAACAAAAAACTCAACTCCTGACAATAATATTTCGCCCCTAATTTATCGTCGAGTCAGCTAGCTGGATTTGATGTCGCCAGACACGTTCTTAGACGTGTCATCAAACTGTTGTTTTGCCGAAGTATTCAAATAGCTAATTACAATTTTTAATATGACAGATATGAACGAGATTTTAGCTTTCTTTCCAAATATCATCCCAAACCGGATGTGACTTATATTAAGAAACTGCCAGATCAATTAAGGGAATCATCAAAGATACTAATCGCCATTTAAAGCAATGTTTACCAGATTGTTATAGCTTGAAGATGTTTTTACTGTTGTAGATTTGGATATTTATCGGAAATGCTTCAAAATTTGAGAGAGTTTCAACTAAACGACTGTAGTTGTTGCTTTGTCCGCTGGTTGACGATTGAAGAACTTGCTCCAAGAATTAAATTATTTTAGTTTGACTGCTTAAACTCGATCGTGAAGAATTATGTGTGATTTAACGTTGTTTCATAATATTTTTTAATCAAATGTTATTGATAAAAGTTCTTAATTTAGTTAATCGCATTTTACATTTGTTCCCAACGAAGTGTGACGTAAATTAAGACCCATTCATTGTTTTCAACTTCGACATAACGTACATATGTAAATATTATAATTTTGACATAAACCTTAAAAATGCATAAGCATTACAAGTACATTTGATGTTATATATGATGTTATGCCAGGTTTAATGAAATTGCCAGTTCTTACTATTTAAACTAAACAAACAAGTAAAATATGCAGTTTTTTTAATGATATCTCATACATTTTAAATTAATTTTATATTACCTGAATCGTACATATTTTCTATTATTCATTATACAGGGTGGCCCAAAACGACCGCATAAACTCTGCACAGCTAGATTCCTCGTTGGGAGTACATAAAAACTGCCCAAAGAAGCGTTCCTGTACGACCCATAGTTTACGAGAAAAATACGAAAAACAAAGTATGACGTCACTGCCGGTGCAAGAAAAAACACTTTATTGAACATATCAACGGCAGGATATGCACAATTTAAAGCAGATGTTCAAAGTGTCCGCCGTGCATGTCGAGGCAGGCTTGAGCACGCCGTGGAATGGCTGTCATCACACGTTGCAGCATCGCGGGGTCCACCGAAGTACAAGCAGCATGCAGACGAGCAGCTAAGTCCATTTGTGTTGTCACTACGTCTCGATACACCAGTTCCTTGAGATGGCCCCATAGGAAAAAATCCAAGGGTGTAAGATCTGGCGAATGTGGCGACCATAGAACCGGACCCCCACGTCCGAGACATCCTGCCCTTTGATATGTTCAATAAAGTGTTTTTTCTTGCACCGGCAGTGACGTCATACTTTGTTTTTCGTATTTTTCTCGTAAACTATGGATCGTACAGGAACGCTTCTTTGGGCAGTTTTTATGTACTCCCAACGAGGAATCTAGCTGTGCAGAGTTTATGCGGTCGTGGGCCACCCTGTATATATTTTACGTTACTTCCAACTATATGGGACAGAAAGGCGAATTAAAATAAATAGGAATTAACAGAAAATTTCATATTATGCATTCAGCAAGGTCTAAAAGAAGAGCTCACATTACAAACCAAATGGATTTGGTGATTGCTTACATCAGGAAGTTACTGTTTAGGAAGTGCTATGCTGCCCAAGAATGAAATAAACATTCACGGGCGTAAAATATAAGCAGAGGTTCCTGAACTACAGTTTAAGAAATTTAAACTTGCATGCAACCATATTGACAGAACAGACAAAGAAAAGATATTTAACAAGAAATCTGATCTTCTTTAATTTTATTTACAGATCATATTTTCCTTGTACCAAATTATTAAATGGATGAGGCTCTAAAGTTAAAGAACTTTATTTAATTCGTAGTTATTGGAACTTCACGCGCTGGAAGTACATAGCGGAAGAGAGGAGACTGCTTTCACAGCGGATGAAAATCGCCCAGCTGCATCAAAATTGTTTTTTATTTTTATATTTTTGATAGTTTAGTTATGCTCTTTCTCTTCTGACGACTTTGAAATGCTAGATCTAGTTGTATCATTTGTTCCACCCTTCTGCTTTGTATGAAAACTGAGGACCCGTGAAAAATTGCACCTTTAAAGTTGCTGAACCTGAAGTAACAGCTCTTAATATTAAGTTTGTGATGTCATGCATTTGATAAATTAGAGTGTAAGATGTTAATAAAATCAGCATCCATTAATTTTTATTTAATGCTGCATTTTACATTTTATTTGTTGCGGAAAACCACACCTATCTAAAAGTAGTTTACATATTTTCCGGCTTATTAGCAAGAGTTCGGAGCACTTATTAATAACATTCTTTTTCTTAATAATAGCAGAAGCTTAACAGTTCGTGGAAAAATAAAAACTAGAACGCAATATTGTTCCCTTACCATGATCTTCGTGACGTGACTTTTAAAGCCGCACGTGCTTGAGTCTCAAAATTCATCCACCAACAAAGCCTGTGCTCGAACTTCAACACTTCATTTCACCTGACCGATATTGATTAAAATAAGATCCCAAATCAAAACCTTTTTTTTCACGTTGATTCTAAAAATAGTGATGAAATAAAACCCAAAAGTTGTGATGAAATAAAAAGTATGAAGATAAATTGCCAGGTCTTACTATTTAAACTAAACAAATAAGTAAAATATGCAGTTTTTTAAATGATATCTCATATTCTTTAAATTAATTTTATATTATCTGAATTAAACATATTTTTAAACCTCCTTTTTCGATAAGTTCTAAGGTACTGAAAATTTCTGAACCAACCAGTTCAAACGCATGTGATACCGACACTTGCGCAAACTTCATATCGATGGCTGGTTCTTCTGCTCTATGCATGTTTCAGAACATTTTGATGAACAGAACGTCCTGAGTCCGAAAATCTCCTTTTTGGAATTATGTCTGTCTGTCTGTTTGTTAGTCAGTCTATCGGTCTGTCTGTGAACAAGATAACTCCAAAACGCAAGAAGCTGCACTGATAAAGTTTGGTATGGGGTCTTTACATAAAAATTTTAAATTTCCATAAAATTTTGTACGAAATCCTCCGTCCGTTGTTTATCTTGTCTGTCCGTGCGCATGTGACGCAACGAGCTAGATGGACAAAATTTCGCAGATGGTTTTATCTTTAAAATTTTAGAGCTTTATCAAATTTTGGTCCAAATCCGTCAACGGGTTTACTGTTTGTCGATCTGTCTCCTTCTGCATCTGCGAAAGCGATATTCTAAAAAGTTATGCGGTTAAATTTCAGTAAATAATCTTTTGATCAAAATTGTTAATTTGTGTCTTATTGGAATAAATTTCTAAAAGGTAGGCTGTCTATTTGTTTGCCTGTCGGAAAGCACAATAAGATGATAAAGAAAACTTAGTATGTGAGCTTTACCTAAACTGTAGATTTATATTAATTTTTGTAACAATAAGTCAAGGCGGAAAAGGTTCAAAATACATACTCGAGTCTAGTCATTATACTTCGAAGTTAAATAGAAAGCGGATCATATTATTTAAGTATATGATAATGCCAAGAAGGGAACTCTCCCACTGGTTATAATTATTTTCATCACAATCTAACTTTGATGTTCAGGAATGAGAAAGTGTCAGTGTATTTAACAAACGCATAGCAGAAATTTAAAATTCTAGAATGACAGATCCGCATCTGTTGTTAAGTGTTGTTATTAAGTTAATCCCTGTTATTGGCGCAGTGAGTTGCGTACACTGCACATATTATATCAGTAAGCTAATGCAATCTATTTCACAACAGAGTTGACTCAACCCAATGGTTGCAAAGTCTTTATGATTTGATTTCATCTTTCCAGGAAGAGTTTTAGTAAATGTAATATGATTTTTTTTTTCGCTCTTCAGCAGGGCCGAGTGCTTGCAACCAGTACATGGACACGTTCACCGGCAGCGCATCTTCCCCCGGATATCCCAACGGCTACCCACCCAACGTGCGCTGTGCCTACACAATCCGGAGGGCAGACTCCCGGATCTGCAAGGTCTTGCTGGAGATCCGGCTGCTGGACTTCGGAAGACACACCGGAGGACCCTGCAGGGGAGATTACCTCGAGTTTCCAGACCTTTCCAGGACATGTGCCGGATATCCATCCAGAAGTGAGTTACTTCTTTTCATACCTATCTTAAATATCTTTTAGGAAACAAAAATGACAAGAACGGAGCTTTTTGTTGAATAACATAGTAATTTTCATCAGTGGCAAACTTACAAAATCTAATTCATTTTTAAACTCTATTTTTTTAAAAAAAAGACATTATTGTATAATCGATTTTGCCTTCATTCTTACAGTGCTACTGACAACGGTAAAATAGAACTATTACTGATTCCCTGAAAGTCAAACCCATACCTCTACATCGTAGCTCGTCGAATCGATTAAATTTACACGTGGTTGGCAAATTAATTTGTTTACCTTGATAGGGAATAAAGGGTTGCAAATTCTCAGTGCCTTGCAGCTTTCGTACTTTACTGCAACAATACATTCTTCTCTTCTCTACAAATACATGTCCTCATGAAAAATTTGATATTATTCCATGCACTGAGTTTTCATCTATAGCTGAATTTCTACAGAAATGTTTTCCATCAACTGTTAAATATTGCGAGTTTTAATGACAAATATTCCACCCAATGAATATCCGAAGGCGTCAAATGGAGCGAGAAGTGGGCCATTCAAAATTTCCTTTACGTGAAGTTATTTTCTCTTAAAAAAAACTTTAATACTTTCTTTTCAATTGACATTATATCACATATCTCTAATGCTTAAATCTGAATATCTAAAACAAAACAAACAGCAACAACAAAAAAACTCCGGAAAAATAGATTTATTATTGACTGTTTAAATTGTATTACTATTTATGATACATTTTATACATTATTATTATTATTTGCAGAAATCGTGGACTTCTTGCGAGGAAGCGATCTCTTGACCTTCACATTTGTGAGCGACGGTTACGGATCTGGAAAAGGCTTCGACATCGAGATTCTACAGGTACCGGATTCTTGTGCTACCCCTTCTCCACCCCCGAGACTGCCGAGACCAGGTAAGAAATTTTATTCATCTCTTAACAACAAAGTTAATAGAGGAGACAACTATTTGAGTCATACCACGTTACTTCAACCATGCTATACAGTGTACTGTACAGTCAGGTACAAATCTTGATGCACCATGTATGCTTTCTCATTAAGCATGCTTGTATTTCTGAAATTCTATAATTTTTGTAACCCCCAAGTGTGATCCCTAGATTTATTGTTAATGATCAAAGAAAAGATTCCATAGGCGATTGAAAGTGACGAAGCATCTTATTTTCGAATGATTTGAAAAGCAGTAAAGCACTCACTTTCTTTTTCTTCGTCTAAATTCCCATACTAAGGGGATATTTTGAAGCTTCATCAATCCCGCAATCTTAAGAAGATAACTGTTGCACAGCTATAAAATTTCACTGCAATGTGACAGTCATGGATGAAGTAACGTGGTTGTGGTCACATGGAATCACTCTCCACTTTAGCCACCTTCTCTATCACCTTATTTGTAGGCGACTCCCAACCGTGTGACCAAGAGGTTAGCTCGGTGACCGGTCACTTCACTTCCCCGAGATTCCCCAATCCCTACGGTACTAACGAGCGATGCAGGTACACCCTGCGCAAGGTGGATCCATCCGTCTGTTCTGTGGAACTGGATTTCAGAAGGTTCGAACTCGAGTACAGCGGTCCGCGATGCAGCAAGGACTATCTCACTTTGCCTAGTCTCAATAGACTCTGTGGAAGTATCAGTGGAAAACGTAAGTATCCGTTCCATACATTTATTTTTGCAGTCACATTCTTATTAAAATGAAGTATCACTTTGAAATCTGCTTCATATGTCTATTTAAACACACAATGCAGTGTTTAAGCTATCTCTAGTGTCAGAGTACAATATTAAAATGCTTACAGGGATAACTTCATTTAATATCAACTATTTGTTTACAAATTAATTTTTAAACAAATAGAATTTCAAAATTAAGGAAACCATCTTTTAAGTACAAAGACAAGCAACATTTCATAACAATGTTTTTGTCTTTCAAAGAAAAATTACATATGCAAGACAAAAATTGCAAATTTATTTGAAGAAAAAATAGTTTCTGTACGGATTAGAGTTTCCGAAATAAATAATACAATTATTCGGCAACGATAAATTTTCTCTTTGTATGAAAGTACGTGCTAAATATATTTTCTGGTCGTTCTGAAGTCGTTAAGTACCTCCGAAAATTTTTGAAATGAAGTCTATGTATTGATATGTTTTCACAGAGCTGATGGAACTTCCTAAGGACAGCGACTACGTGAATCTGTACTTCGTGAGTGATTCTTTCGGCCACGGACTCGGATTCGACATCCACGTCACGCAGCTCTTCAACACCTGCGAAGGAACCAGATCGCACGGTGAGTCAGAATTTCCAGAAAAATTTACATTTTATAATTATTTAGGATTTATTGTTTTAACGTTACGATTACCAATGAAATTCCTGATGCAGACAGATTTTTCCCTGTAAGATGTACTTAAAACAATAGTTTTCTACTCTGTTGAGTAAGCCTTTTTCTAATGTGCTAACATGATTTTGCCTTTTGGAGATACTCGGTGGAGCTCCGATAGAAATGATTGGGAAATAACTAAAGTTTTGTAGACTTTTTATTCTAGTGGCGTATTCGAGTGCGTGTGAAGAGGCGCTTGGAGGAAAGCAGAGACACGCTTTTGTTTGCAACTTATTTAATATGACATTTTAAAGTACAACATATTGAAAAAGAATAGCAGTAGTAAAATGGTAAATAATATAATAGCATATCAAAAGAGGAGACTTGAAAGTTGTTCCTTTTAGAAGATTTCTTTGATGAAACGTGTTCAGGGGTACTGATATATATTTCTCAAACAATGCCACAAAAACCATCCGTCAGTTTCAAAATGAGATATACAAATTAAACGTCCATTAGAATTCGTGCTGGCACATGATAACTTGGAATTTGCTTCTGCCAGCTTAAATTTTCTTTATAGTTCCTTTCTTAGAATTATGTTTATCTTATAGACCAGCGATTCTCAACCTGTGGGGCGCGCCCCCCTAGGGGGACGTGATAACACTAAATGGGGGGCGCGAGCATATCGAAGAGAAAATATTATCAAAAAAATTGATTAATTTACTGAAAGAAAAGTAAATGAAAATACATTCTGACATAATAAAAACAAAATACATATTTACACTGATATAATACACTTATAAATAGGATTGTATCAGTACTGCATAATGTATTTAATAATTAGCTTATCAATACTAAATAAAAAGTGCATTGTTGGTAATTAAAAATACATTGCTATTATCGTAGAAATTGTATAAATTTTTATTGTATGAGAAGGGGGGGGGCGATGAAAATTATGGTTGAAAATTGGGTCGCAAACTCTGAAAGGTTGTGAAAAATTGTTATAGACGAATTTTTTAGCATTATTTTTCACTTCCAGAATAATTTGTTGACTTTTATGCATTTCTCAGGCAAAGTGAATTCGTCAGACACCGTTAGGAATGTTTTAAATGAGAAAGGAGATTTTGTCCAATCGGTACATTTTTAAATGTTAATACAACTGCCAAAAGTACCTTCGCGTCGTATGCAATTTTTCAGATTCATAATTGCCTTTTGAAATATTTTATTATCGAAATTTTTAAAAAGGTTTTATACCTTCTCTCGAAACTACATTTTAGATTTATTCAAAAAATTATGCTGCTGATTGGTTTTTCCTCTCAGGTCCTTGCGATCAAGAGGTCGGGACTCTGACGGGCCGTTTCACATCCCCCGGCTACCCGACGTCGTACCCTGCCAACCAGCGTTGCACGTACAGCGTGCACCGGGTCGACGCTACGGTGTGCTCCGTGGAGCTGCGCTTCGTCTCCTTCGACATAGAGTACTCGGGAGAGCAGTGCTCCAAGGATTTCCTCATGATGCCTGACAGGACGAGGCTCTGTGGAACAACCTCCGGTACAAGTAAGTAGCCTCAGCGCCATCTCTCAGATGAGACGGGAACAAGGATGATACATATTTTCTTTCACAAATACTACAGAAACAGGAATAAAGTACACTGATGAATCTGAATCATTTATAGACCAGCAATTAAATGAAAATGTCAACATTTTCTGACCCTTGAACTTTTGCCTTGTGTGAGGTACATATACTGTACCAGTAGATCTTCCCTTTTGCGCATTGCTTGGTACAACTGTAGTTTCAGTAACCAATTAGGATTTTCATCCTCGTTGAAACCAACTGAAATCACCCTGTAAGACGTTTTATTGCCCTACCCTATTGTACCACCACATTCGTGAAGGTTAGATTGGTTGCTAATCAGGAAAGACAGGAATCAATGACTGCAGATATAATATCTGAAATAAAAGAAAGGGCATTCCAGTATCCCCACGAAGACCTCGTTTAAAGAAACATCTTTATCATCATTTTTAACTAGACGATAATCTATAAGTTATTTAATAATTTTGCTACCGTTCATGCTATGACATGAATTTTACTCACTACTGTTGTGAATTCCTTAACATTTTCTCCTGAATCTTCTGTAACCATCCACTGCATAAGAATCACATATGCATGTTCGTAGTTTGTTTAGTAATTAGGCAATTAGAAAGCACTTCAGCGGTTCTTGGGAAAAGGATGTTATCTTAGGTAATGTCTGTGCAACGAGAATATGCGGCAGCATGTTGGGCAGTGTAAACATATAAAACACAATCGAAATGCATGCCAAAAAATGAAGTATTCGGAAAATGATTGATTTTTATACGGCAGAATGAGGTAAGGACGAAAGCAGCATAGCTTTATCGCATTATTGTCCATAATTATGGCTGATACAAAACAGATTGTTGGAGAGAGAAAAACCATGCCTGAATTTTCGGTAGATTTCTTTATGAGGTAAAGTCACTGTAAGATAAATGCTAAAAAAATGCTCACACAGTAGATCGATATATAGGGGATTCGCTTAAACATTTATAAGCATGAGAAGTGTAGTCGCGATAAGTAGAGTATTATTCAAGATCTTCATATTATTATTATTATCTTATTCGTATTATCGTACAAATTAAAAAGAATCCTAAAAAAATCGCGTAGAAAAACTGTAGAAATGAAAGACGTTACATTTAATACGTTCCCTTCCACACACTGTAGCATGATATCATGCAATTAGCAAACAATCAATCCAACGCTAGTGCAGAATTTTATTGCAAAAAATAAAGCGGCTTCTATGGTATAGCCTGTAAATCTATCGCGGCCAAAAAAAACTGATAAAGAGCAGCTCAACTCAGTAATTAAAAAAAATAGACAAACAGTTATTTGATAAATATTTTTTCTCTATTTTAAAGCAGAATTTAAAAACATAACTAAATTATATGAACAAAATTTATTTAGAGATTTTTTTGCATTTTTTTTGAGAAATTGATTCCTTGTGTACCAGCAATTGTAACACAAGGCTTACAGAAATAAGTAAATACTCAATAAGTGGTGTAAGGAAGTTTCAAAGAGAAATGATACAAGTACAAGTGCAAATTCCATAAAAGATACGAAGAAATGTACAATAATTGGTCACATCTCTACGAATACGTGGATGGTGAAGAGTAATGGATTAAATAATCGAAGACAAATAATTTCAAGGGGAAAGGATGCAGGCACAAATTCAAAAAAGAAATCCGAAATAAATGTGCAATAATTGGTCACGTATATGCGAACACAAGGATAATAATGAGTAATGGAGAATATAATGTACAAGATGAGGAAATGTTATCAAAATAAAATGTTCAAAAATCAAATAAAAGCACACAAACACACATAATATCACACCACTTTATTTAGTTGCATTATGAAAAAGAAATCTTGTAAAGGCAGCATTTTACGGTGTGACAGCGATTCTTGCTGGGCCACCGCTGAATTTAATATTTTGAGTTAAGTAAAAATTAATGATTTAATATTAATTTCAGGTTCAAAACCAGTCTTTTCCAAACGCCCAGTTTCATCCACTCATCGACTGTTTGTTAAATTCCACGATTATAAATATTTCTAAAACTTCCTTATCATCAACTTCTAAAAGATGAAGCAGCATTTCTTCATAATATGCGGCCATGACAATAATTTGAATACGCTTTTTTTTATTTGCCACATACATTTTCACATTTAAAAGGAAGTATGGACGATTTCTGCGAGTTTGTAAAATATAACAATTTGAAATAGTTTTATCTGTTTCTTTTCGATTTCAGGAATCATTAAGTTTCCGGCAGGAAGCGACATTCTGGCTTTGAATTTCTTCAGCGACGGCTTCAGGACTGGACGTGGATTCGACATCGAAGTGACACAGCGTAGAAACACCTGTAGAGTACCCGCTTCCGGTGAGCATCAGCAATTTTTAACTCTAAAAAAAGTCATGTAATTTAATATGATGGGTTTTCCTTTTACCTCAAGAGCTTGACTAAGATTCATACTATAATTGAAGATGGAAGATAAGAATAGAACAGAACAGAACACCACTTCATGACCCTGCGACTATAACCTTTTGGTTATTTAAACAGTGTGGCGGACATGAAGTGGAAGAGACATCGGAAGACGCTCCTTAACTGTCTAGCAAATAATGGCGAAAGCAGAGAGATGGAAAGGTTACAAAAATACAAATCTAAGAATCTGGGATAATATACAAGAAACAAAGGGGAGTATCAAATAAAACCATATACAAAGCAAAAACTGTAAAAAGGAAAGAAATATGAGTATGAAGTGTAAGAATAAGAGAATAAAATCTATAACACCGCCATGACCATGGGAGCATCATAAGTTTCAGAATTTAAATCAATTGCACTTCCTGAACTTGTTATCAATATAAAAATTCAACAAGTTGTTTATAAGCATCCAACGTGACTTCTGTCATATTTTGTGTAAGACACAAAACTATGTTGGTTCAAATCTATCAACCTTTTAACAAATGCTAAATGCTATTTTTCTGACATTTCCTGGTTCAGAACAAATGATCATGTAAGAGGTAAAACATCTTCTTCTGTAAAATTTCAAACAAAGTTATGATTGAGGAACCGTTAAATGGCAACATTATGGCAGAATTACATTTAATATTTAATAGCTTATTACAAGCATGTTACTAATTTGCACTTGTGAGACTTTTCCAAAATAACGATTTTGTAATATGGATAGGTGGATTCTTATTCATCTAAGTAGTTTTATAAAGAATATAAGATATTCAGTAAAAGTCCTTTGGTAATATTTGGATTTTGTCTCTTTGTAGTTTGGTTTAGTTTATTTACATTAACAACCCGTTTTGAAGCAACACTAGGGCTACTTTGGAACAGACCTCGTAATTCTGAATCGTGGTCAGATGGTAATGATGACACCTGAGCCTGCACCCCAACTCCAATCTTCCAGAGCACGCCGGCAGGAGAAAGTTTGACACTCGATATCAGGTTTAACTTTCACCAGACCGTGTTCCAGTCTCTTTGCAGCAGATACTGCATTGTGTTATTCTAGTACATTTAGAATATCTTTCTCTTTGTATTTTTGTAGATTGCGGTGGTGAGGTGACAAGCTCTGCAGGGCGTATCAGCAGTCCTGGTTATCCACGGTACTACACTTCCGGACTCCGCTGCCACTATAAGATCCGGCGGCCAGATCCCAGCACGTGCACAGTGGAGCTGGACTTCCGGGTGTTTGACGTGGCCACTAGTGCTGGATGCAGCGAGGACTATTTGCAGTTGCCGGACCAAAGCAGGCTCTGCGGAAGCCAAACAACGTCGAGTAAGCCCAGTTTTCAATACTTTTGCCGAGCACTTTATGTCTGTTTTAAATTAAAATCGTCCCTTAATTCTAATTCGGATAAAGACTGCGGGGTTTATGTGTAACCGAATTAACCAAATGGACAATTTCGCATATGGAACATATTTGCCATACATATCAATTCAAAATGTGTGTGCATTCAATTTTCAAAAAGATATTGAGTTGGTATACTAGGAAAATATTTAAAACTTAAATGCTACGTAAACAATTCATTCAATATAATGTAATAATTTTTTGAAGCTAGACTAGTTTTATTTAGGGACGATGCTCTTAGTTTTCAGCTGTGATCAGATGTTGAAGACGACACCACTAAATTTATTCTATCTGCAATGGGTTTATTGGAAAGAAAAATAATTTGAACTGCTGCGAGCGTTGAAATATCAATTGAAAGCTCTCTGTGAAGCGTAGAAAAATTTTGCAACGAATATAAGCTGAGACCACATCCTTTTTCTCCATAATAAGTGTATATAAAACTAGTTTTTTTGTCTTTTTCAGTCAAAATATACAGTGATCCGTCCGTAAACAATCAGCGAACTCCGAAACCCAAGCTGAGGCAATTATTTCCATATGAATTAAAGTAGATTCAATTGATTAGTTCAAAACACTCTAAAATACACTAAAAGCACATTTTATTTTTTTTAAAATATAGTGTTTAATACTAAGAAAAATAGGAAATTAATATAAAATGAATATAAAAGACTGATGTAAGGAACAAATGAACATTTAACATGGGATTAACATTTTTATACCTTTTGAAGACCGTTTCTGTCATATGGAAAACAGCGAGGAAAGTAGAGAGAGGGGCAGATATTATTTTTAAGGAGTGTAGGGCTTCGCTCTCGTTCACTCACTGAGAGGCACACGAGAGTGTTGAGTCTTTACCTCTCCGTCATTTAACCAATCGCGTAAGGCGAACTCGATGACGTATTTCCTTTTGAAGAGAGCACGGTAGAAGCGAATGCAGAGTTTCTCCAGGGCGTCGATGAGCGATGTTGGCTGTTGAAGAATAAATATATTTTTGATATAATTTTGGTCGAGTAATCAAGCCTTCACATGGATTCAGATTAATTTACTTCATTATGGATAAGACGATCCGTCCTCGACAGAGGTTAATCTTCCCTCTATAAGGACCTTAGGTATCAAGGCACTATCTGGGGGCGGATTTATTGTGGATGGCGACTTCCCATACATGCGGCCGATTTCAGAAATCTTAGGGCCACTTTTGTATTTTTCAATGATTTCTTTCTTCAACTCCAATCCTGTTCCTGGCCTACTTCGAAAGGCTGGCTTTGGAAACTTTCTA
This sequence comes from Araneus ventricosus, assembly GCA_013235015.1. Taxonomy (NCBI): domain Eukaryota; kingdom Metazoa; phylum Arthropoda; class Arachnida; order Araneae; family Araneidae; genus Araneus; species Araneus ventricosus. Next base: position 2,000,418 of record BGPR01000015.1, read on the forward strand.
TGGCCCCATGATGGAACTGCAAGGAAAGGGCTAACCTAACGCGTGGGGTGACGCTTACACAACGAGAAACAACGCCACTCTGAGGAGGAGAAAGCGTGGTTCAACCATTGCTTTTGTAAAATTAGCAGAGAAGTGACGTGGGCATGCCGACGGAATCTGAAACAAACCTCGAAATCCGAGAGAAATTTTTCGCGGGAAACACTGACATTACCGGAACTGACGATAACCGAAGTCAACGAAAACCGAAGTATTACTGTATAGCCAAACAGACATGCAATCATTCGTTTTCGCGACGAAACATCTAATGAATGGAAAATGTCCCAGGGACACTGGAACGCTCAAAATTGTAAATTTAATGAAAAAATACTAGTCTTTCTTTGTGGCGTAGTCAAAAGTTTGAGTTTCAGAGGCGAATAAATGTCGGTGTTCCGTATACAATGTTGGCTGCACGAAACTTCGACGCCTCTTCGAAAAAGCTGCTATTTGCTTTGACTATTTGTTTACCTAGGCTACTGACATTAACATTACCATTTATATAAAAAAATAAGAAGGCACTAATATAATGGCTGATAAAAATTCATTGGTTCGTTAGCTACAGTCAAGTTGGAGAGAATGATATTACCCAATTTCAACTAAAATATATGTGCTAGGTTATTGCTCTTTTGTAAAAATTAGTAAAACTGACCCTCCGTTATATCGTATTTTTAGAGGCTCTCGATTATTCGGCTGTCGGCAGTGATGTAATGACCTTGACTTTCGTGACGGATTCCATCGGTGCTGGAAGAGGATTCGACATCGTCGTGCGGCAGCTTCCAAACTCTTGCAGCATCTTGCCACCTCCACGTAAGTAACTGATGTTTGCTTTATGCTTTTTCAAGCAAGCTTGTGATTGTTGCTAGTGTAGATTTATAAATTAATTCTGCTTTTTTTACTGAAGTGATATTTATGAGCATTAGCCAAAACATTTTCGTACTGGTTTAAAATTGAATAACTATAAATTACCGTTTGCTATTTATCTCATGCATTTGCGTTTGCTGCTCGTGTTGAATTTTTACATCATTATTTAAAGGAACGGAATTATTTTAGGCACACTGGGAGTCTGCCATTGTTGAAAAGACAAATACCAAGAAAGAAATGTGATACCTCATCAAATCGAAATTTCCCTGAGTATCAAATTATTTATATTTGAATTTGCACTATACAGGGCTTCTTTAATTAGTGGATACAGGCCCCCGATAGAGTTTTCGATCTTTCAAAGTTTTGACAATATTTGGTCTGGCAGACATTACTATTAGTAAGAAAAAGCATTAAGACACTCCGACTTGAAAGATTTCATTAACTCTTATGTAATAACTGCGTTTAAGTAAATTTCTCATTGTTCATCCTACTTCTAATTCGGTGTCACTGCCTCCTCCAAGATCATAAACAGGCTTTTGATGTTCCGATATCCAGGTAATATACAGAAAGCTCATTTTTACTGTAGAAAATGTAATAATAGCTTTTGTTTACATTCACATGCATTATGTCAGCTACAATGGTCTCAATGCCATAACAGCTCTTAATATAAATATTTTATACTTACATCGACAGCAGCAAATAGCTCAGCTACTCCTGGTTATTCCTAGTGTGAAAATATTTAAAAAAAAAACTTGTTATAGAAATTTCTATGGTAATGATTTCATTACTCTTTTTTTACTGCAGCATCATGCGACGTGACTATAAGTGAGGAGCGAACCGTCATCCACAGTCCGAACTATCCCGAGGACTATCCAGCGGATGCCCTCTGCGTTTACAGCGTCCGGAGACTGGACAGAAGCGTCTGCCAAGTGCAAGTTGAATTCCTGGACTTCGACCTGGAGCCAGTTCCAGACTGTGGCTCGGACTTCGTCCAGCTCGAGAAAAACGGAGAAAGATTCTGCGGAGTTCAGACGCCGCCCACAGCAGGTAAACGGGACTTACTTTTTCAATTTCCATTGAATATAAGCTCATGATACAATTATCAGGCATACTACTAGAGTAAAAATGTTCAGTTGATATGCCGACCGCATTAATGCATGTTTTTTCAGAATTTTGAAATCACTAAGTGCATTTAATATAAGAAGGTGCAATTTGGTATTTTTACTTAGTCTTGAATTATTTCAAGAGAATATTTTTAAAATCTTTAAGGAAAAATACATTTAAACTTATGCATTCGAGATGCTTTTAGAAAAGATAATAGTTTTAAATCAAGTGTATATTCAAATGAATATACAAACAGTAATCTGACTAAAAGCTTGACTTGCAATCCTGTAATTCAGTTAAAATGAGTATTTGAAGGCATAGATTTTCTTTCTGATTTCTCTCTTTTGCTCTTTTTACAGTTTTATCTTTTGGAGACGGAGATGTTCTGAGGATGGTCTTCAGATCTGATTCTGTGAGCAGCAGGAGAGGATTCGAGGCCAGAGTTCGACAGATCCGAAATTCCTGCTATAGACCAATAGGTAAGGTTCTCCTGTTGATTCTAGTAGAAACAAAGTTCTAGACCATCTCAATGATTTTTAAATATCCATCAAGTAAAATTCATATAAGCTACAAGTCAATTCATACAAATTCATATACTTGAAGGTCCGGCTAACGGACGCCATTGTGGTACTTACTCGGATGCCATGTTCACCATCCAGAGCGAGAACTTCCCACTGCTCTACCCCCCAAACACGGACTGCGAGTACAGGATCGTCCGGCAGAATCCGACCATCTGCCAGGTGGAACTTTTCTTCTCGCACTTCGATGTAGCTTCCGAGAATCAGGCCCACTGTGACAGAGACTACCTGGAGGTGAAGGGAGCACGCTACTGTGGCAACAGGGATGGACAGAGAGGTGAGTTTCATCTCTTGAAGACTGTATTCAGAGTTGCATCTCTGAAGACAGACAAAGGAAAGCTCTGTGTTGGCAATGGTGAAAGGAAAATAAATATTGCCGTTAGTTTTAAATTTGAAGGTGAGAAGACTGCGTATACCAATGGTGACGAACCTATTAACCGCAGGCCAGACATTGACTCTCACGAAGGCTTTTTAAATTACCCACGCGTTGATTTTTATAAACTTATAATTTGTATCATAAAAGAGTGAACAGACAATCCAAAATATTAACAAATTAAAATATAAATGTCTAATGCTGAATTTATAGATAAAAACTTATTTCCAAATTGGACCTTAGTGTAATGATATTCTATCGTATCCCTGCAGTGTATGACTCATGATTGTCGGTCATAAACTTGGCACATATATTCTTTGCATCTTAGAACGGGTGTGTGCCAGCTCTCAGAGTTGAACTAATTGACAGCCTTAGCGTAAGCGTCATTCAAATACTCAGTATAGAGGAGCCAATGGGCATTGTTTCACCTGGAGCAGAAATTCGTGGTATCACCACAATGATATCAATTTTTTTAGCGTCGACCTTTAATTTTTGCTCTTCACGGGCAAAAGTAAAAGGGGAAAGGTTATTTTTTAGAGAATTTTAAAAGGGAGAAAAAATAAAAGTCAACTGTCAAGTTTTTTTGTTAACAAATTTTCGTTGTTTCCAAATTATTCGTACCTCTTTTTACCAAACTTTCCCCCCTCCTTTTCCAAGTGATGTCACTGACTTAGTGACACATCGGCTAATATTTTTAAAAATAAAGAACAAAATTTGACCTACTTCTCAGAAAGGTACACCATCACTGGCGTATAAGGTACTGAGCATTTGGTTTCTCTCGAACATAAATAAGGCAAAGCCTGTTAGGAGTCCCTCGTCGAAGACGGGTTAAGCCACCACAGGTGTATGAAATGCTTTAAGCTCTCGAAATGAGGTATATTTACAAGGTCGAACAGAAGCAGCCGATAATAACAATAGTAGACAATTTAATTTAGCTCAAAGTCACTTCTGGAGCAAATTGTGTTCTCCAACTTCAGATATTACTTTTTCGGGAGGTGTTAACTAACCACCAACTGATGAGATCCAAAATTGATTTTTCTATAATTATTATTCACCGAACAGTTATCAGAGTCATTCATGTTCCAAATCATATTATTAAATGCAAAATATAAAATTCAAAAGAATGAAAATTAGGAAAAACTGATTTTCACCCCTTTTGTTATAAATATCATACCATCAGTATAAGTGTATTTAGAGTAGAGCATAGATGTAGTGAATTGTCATGAATTCTCATTCTTATTTTTTGTCGAATTCATTCGATTGATTAAGAAGTGGGAAGTTATTAATTTTGTGAAACACGGGATCTGAAACGAAAGAAGCGAAAAGACAAAAAAAAAGAAACCTCTCGGCGAAAATCTGTGCAAAGACATTGATGAGTTGCCGCCAATAGCTTAAACTATAATAAAGGGGGAAAAATTACATGATTTAAGTAAAAGTTTTTAATATAAATATTATTTTTGAGTAAAATTCAATAACAACAAACTAATTTAATTTGTAAAAATCTTATGGATAATAACAGTATCTCTATGCTCTGTTGCGGGGGCACTGTTTTCATCTGCCCCTTCTTTTAGAAACGACATTCAGAGGGATTACCTACATGTCATCCTCACTTAGCAGCCTTATCGTAATTCGAAACGCATACATTTCAGTATCTGGCCTTTCCAACACTAGTCGATTAAATCTTTCTAACATTTCCGATCCTCATATACAGAACTGTCACATAAAGCTAACGTTCTTGTATCAAATCATCTTAAATACAGTCAAATTAATCTTTTGAAAAGGATCTCTGACAAATGCCCAAAACCCTTCTAGTTCAGTGTTACGCTTAGTAACTTTCATCTATCTTCCCTTACAGTGCTGGTGGATTTCCCGAAAAACAAGAACGAACTGGTTCTGCAATTCAAGACTGACAGCTACCAGCAGCTCTCCGGATTCAGGATCGAAGTGAAGCAGCTCACGTCTGGATGCCCGCCGCCCGAAAACAAAAGTAAATGAATCAGACGGGGATTTTTGTTCTTTTTCTAATGATGATGATGCATGGTGAATGAAAAATATCACCTACATAGTCTGATTTAAAAAAGATTCATCAAACGTGAAGAAATGGCAGTACACATCAAACTAAGCAAGTTTTGTTATAGTTTGTCGGTTCGCAGATGAAAGCTGCAGAAAGGAAAGAGAAACGGAGAGGAATAAATGAGATTAGGGAAAATACAAAAATAATTATAATGAATATCTGCTTAGTGTAGTTTCATAGCAATGTAGTTTCACTGTTTGGGACAATATTTTAAACAAATAGAATTTTTTTTGCTACAAATAGTCCTTTCCATCATTTTTTGAAGAATATCCGAAGTTTCCCAATAGAGTTAATTTGCAATCCAATAGAGTTAAGTGATGTCACCCTCACTTAAGAAATCATACCACTCAAGCGGCTGTCACCGAATATCTTTCACTGGGTTATGACACTGTGTTTATATTTTACATAAAAAATGCGTTACTGTTCGGACTTTGGCTATTATAATGCAAAAGATAAAGATGATAGTAGTACAGAATTGTTTCCTGACTTTTGAAAGGCATGAACCTTGGAAATTCTAAGAATAGGTTATAATTCATAGTCGTTCTGTTTGCTGAATTCTTTTAGGTATGTAAGTATTTCCAACAAAATAGTTAACACATTTATTAACTACATTATGAAAAAATGAAAATGATGCAATAAACGATTTAAGTTAAATTAACAAAATATAGTATAAATTCAAAAATATTTCATTGCGTTTTAGATTTGCATTTAGACGAACTCTAATGATGTTAACGAACATGAATGATGCTAATGAAACACAAGACGATATAAAGAACTAGCAAAAAAGCTAAAAATTACTTAATTAAATTACTAATTGAAGAATTAGAATATTACCAAAATAAACATAAAACGAAAAAATATTCAAACAGCAAAATAATTGTTTTCAACTTTACGATAGATCAGTTGCGTTGCTGCAACTTTTGATATCAGGGGAGAACTTCCAATATGCCGCCCTTCCCTTCCAAGTTACAACCTCAAAATAATAATAATAAACTCCAGAGAAAATATTTTATTAGTTACGTAATTCGATGCCCTGAATGCCTGCAGATAAGTTGAGCATCCACCACCAATGTTTCTTTCGAATATTCGCAATTTACCGACAAAAGGCGAAGTATACGAATCAATTACGTCATTTTTTTCACGTACACGATGATTTCATGGCACTTTTCTTAGTCACAAAATTGTTTTACTACACGTTTGATTTTGCCGCTCCTTTTGAAATGTCGAACGGGGTGGACAGCCTCCTCCGCCCTCCGCCAGCTACGTCACTGCAATAGTTTCGAAATTTGAATTGGCAAGCCACGGTTTACGTGTAGCACGTGCGAAGGAATTGACTTTATTTTCTAATGAATAATTACAACTATAGGAAACTCTTATGTATCCATGGTAATTTAATTTTAGGATTTCCTTTATGTGTCTGCCTTTTGTCTTAATAACGTTCATTTGGCCTTTTATCACAGCTTGCGAGCAGACGTTCAGCAGCGAGAGTTTCCAAGTGATCAGTCCGGGCTACCAGTCCGGTTCCTACCCGGATGGAGCGGACTGCCGCTACACCGTCAAGAAGTCCTCCTTCCAGGTGTGCGCCCTCCAAGTCAAGTTCTACACGTTTGATTTGGAGCAGTCCGAGGACTGCAAAAAGGACTATTTGGACATTGCCGAGCAGAAGTTGTGCGGGCGCATGGAATATGATTCTGTCAGTAAGTGGAGCATATTTTTGTCATTATAGTTTGCAAACACAATCTCCTCTTGGTCAAAAGCTCTTTTAAATTGGGTTTACAATATTTTACACTAAAATTTGGTCGAAACTAATGAACAAAATTTGACAGTTCTAACAGGGCCCAGGGTCATTCAAAGCCATTGCCCTGATTACAAATGGCAATAACCAGGACCTCTGACAGCCGAAACGGACCCCGGCCAAAGTACTGGCCAACTGGTCCCTCCTTGGAATCAATGGACGGAAATCTTACTTCCGGTTGCCCGGCGGTCACGTAACGTATTGTTACGAAAATCTGACTTCTAGCCACTGCAATTTCGATTAATATGATGAGTGTGAATTTTGCATTCAGAGGAAATAAATGTAAAAATATAGCTCAACTCCCTCCATTTATATATATATATAGTTAAATATTTTACATACAATTAAAACTCAAATAACATTTTCAGTATATATACCTATTAAACCAATAATTAAAATTAAACATAAATATAATGTTACCTAATTAATAATCATACAATGAAATACATAAAGATAATTAGATTACAAACTATTACTATGAAAAAGACAACCCAAAATTGGAATTCCAACAATCAAATGCCAATCGATCTTCGGAACCGATTATGTCGATATGAGCTATATATATATATATATATATATATATAATGTTTTCGTTGTTGCAGTCATAAAACAGCCGAGTTGTTAACCAATTTGCTTTATTATAAAAATCTTCGAGAGTGGCGGACATACCAACATCTTAGTTGAAGTTTTAAGTAAAAGTGTGCAGAAAATCTCCGATTCTCTCAGATAAGGTAATAACAATATAACACGTGCTCAAAATGAAGGGAATATTGGCTATTTTTAATAAATTACGTAAGCGTTTTAGGAAAAAAAGTCTAGCGCCAAGGAGACGCGTCATGATTTTCGGTGTGCACGTGAAAGCGATTAAAGTATTCTTTTAGTAATAAATATGCCAAAACGAGAGATTTAATATACCTCCAGCGCGGGAAATAGAACGAAACTGGAGTTTAAGAAAAGTGATTTTGGAATACATTAAGACTTTAAAATTTAAAATATATAATATTAGAATTTGAAATAAAATTAAGTGAGATTATTACATACATATATATATATATGTACACTACCTTATCTCGGTCCGGCGGGCCCCGGAGCAATGGCGTAGCAACAAGAGGACAAAGTGGGTATATACATTCCGGGCGCCATGGAGTCAAAGCATTACTGCGTTTATGCCATTTTTAAAGCAAAATATTATGAAGGCAAGTAAAAAAAATACCATACTCCTGTACCATTTACGCTTGTTAAGCCACTGATGACGACTGGGTTTTAAAAATATCGTATTATTTTTCGAGCGCCTCTGCCCATGTTGACCAAATTTTAATGGGCTTATGCCACTTTTGGAAGACAAATACAATGAAAAATGCCATGTCCCGGGCGCCGTTTACGCAAGCTAAGTCACTGATGAAGACAGCGAGGATGCGAAAAAAATTCATAGTATGACCGGAACACTACTTACCCTAGCTACGCCACTGCCTACGGATTCTGTTCCTCCTGCCCTCTCTCTCAGTGAACCTGGCTATAACAATAATAGGAAGAAAGAAAAATTGAATACAATACGGATGGAAAATAAAATTTTGATTGGGTTCGTACTAATTGCTGTATGTGGCTATCCTTGATCACACGACATTCAAGCTGTAGTCCATTTCATGCCAGACATTGTGAAGCATGTTCGTAGCCAGTGAATTTCCTGTCTACAACTTCAACACTTTCAGAAAGCATGTTCGTAGCCAGTAAATTTTCTGTGTGCAACTTCAACACTTTCATGTAGCAGGTTCGTAGCCAGTGAATTTTCTGTGTGCAACTTAACACTTTCGTTTATAATTACTGGCCTATGGGGGCATACATGCAGAATATAGAGACAGTAGAAAGATAAATTTAAATACAGAAAATGTGCATAATTTGGACCTTGTGATCAAGAATAGTTACATAGAGAAAATATTTCTCATGCAAACGAAACTGTAAGCTTTCCTCTGTATTGTGTTTCTTGTTTTTCTTCGTATCACTGTTTATAAGTAAGTTCTATCCATTTATAATTATGGCAATCATTTTAAACTATTCTGAAAACTGTAGTGACCAATTAGTGTCTTCTACAAATGATGAATTCAAACTTAGTTCATTGAAACAGAATCAAACCAATAGAAAAAGATTTTGCTCACGTAACTTAATATTAAAATTTCCTTTAGTTTTCTTTGTGCATTATATAGAAGGCATAACTTTTATCATTGCGGTTAAATTAATTCAGAAAAATTGAGAAATGTCCAATAATCACTTTATTCAAGCATTCAATTATGAACAAGAAGGGCTATATCATTCTTTAATAAATTTGCTTGGATCATTTATGTATGATTTAACTACTGCATCAAGGCAGAAGTTAAATTAATTACAAAAGCAATTTGAAACTTAAAAAAGGTGGAATGCATTTAGAAATAAGGCAAGCGAATTAGAATTTTCACTAAAAATATACCAAATTTAGCTATTTTGAGTTTTTAATAAATATTGTCTTCTATTTATCGGTATGATTATTGTCTCCACTCCTGGTACTAGGAATGTACTCGAACCAATAATACTTCGCAGCTGATATCGTTATGTAGAAGACCCTGGTTTAAAACAATGACCTGATTTGTATGTTAGGGATAATAAATGTAACTACTATCCTTACAATGCTGGAAGTTCCATTTTTGTATTAAAAGATGTTCTTATAGAAGAAAATTATTTTTTAAAAGACTACCAAAATATGTTGACTGATAAGTGTGAATATTGGCACTTTTAGACATCCATGATTTTTCTGAGTACTAAAATTTATCACAAGGATGACTTCATAAAATGCTCTTCCATACAGATAATGGGCATATACTACTCCATTTTAGCAATTTTAATAGAAAAAGAATAATCTCATGTAAATTAGTAAACAATTTAACTCTTTCAAGAATGTTTCGAGGAAAATTCTTTTCATAAATCTCATGAATTTTATCAAAATTATATATAGTCTCTTAAATTATTGGTTTATAAATATAAAACGCATTACTCTCTAAAAATGAATTAATATTATAATATATATGGAATTATATGTAATTTAAAAACAAATAAGTTAAAAATCAAGTTTCTAAATCAGTCTGCCGATTTAAAGAACAGGTAGTTTCCTGTGCTGTCACGGCTATATATTTAAAATTAAGGAAAATTATTTAAATAGTTCTGAAAATATTTTTGAATAAATGAATGAAATTAATTATCGTTATAAATTTCATTTAGGTTTTTAAAGTATCAAACAAACATTCCAAAAATCTGTGAGAGTAAATATGTATTTCAGGAAATTTACAATCTTTCCATCCAAGTACTACCCACACATAAGAATTTAGGAGACACATAATCTTCTAAGAAATTGAATTTTATTTTCTTAGCACCTAATTTTAAATCTATATCGTGTTTTGATTGTTTAATAAATTTTTCTCTTTAGGAACATATGAATTTTTGGAAGACGAAATGTTAATCCAGTTTCATAGTGATGGTTTCAAGAATGGAGCCGGCTTCTTTCTTCTATTCGAACAAAAAACGTGCTGAAACCTTCACTTATTCGGATACTTCATATTCTGAGGAGAAGGTAACATTTAGATGGACTTAGAGAGAAAAGAAATTCGAAGAAGTTAAAGCGAGATTAGAGATTGTTTTAGATAATTCTTTGATGCTTCTTCAGCTCAAATAAGCAGTTAATTGAGAGCTCAGCGAAGTCGGTACTTCGGAAAGAGGAATTACATTTGGTCTTTTTCTTTCATCTTGTACAATTCATTTTTATTAATAAACTTTGTTTTTGGACATTTGTGTTTGCTCTATTATTTTTAGAAAACATATCATAGTTAAAGAGGATATACTTCCTATATTAGTCAATATTCTCAAAATTGAAGGAGCTATTTATGGCTTTTGAAGGTCTCGTAATTTAGTTCCTGAGAGAAAAAACAGATGACGTAGTTTTTGTTGCATTAGAGCTCACATTGGCAGTAAAACCCTGAGATACAGGAATCAACATGAAGAAGTTAAAATAAAAATTATAAACGTCTTGATAAGATAGTCCAGTTTCACTAGGAAACTCATTCTCATTTTTGAATCTGGAAGCTCGAAATAAGGAACCATACTTTCTCAAAACGTCTTTTTAAAATGCTTTAGTACACTTATTTCTAATTTAATTCCATCTCTCTCTTTATACAGAGTGGTTCTGAAATATCTGGTAAAAATGTAAGGATAGGTATAGGGGACCGAAGTGAGCAAATTCTTTCGGATAATTGACTAGTCCAATCGCGTGTTCAGCGTCATGTTGTAGTTAATGGTGAAAATTATAACTATTATTTTACATAAAACGAAATCCTATGGTCGGAATGGTGTGTAGACAAAATCTGATTACATTTGGCTGAGCAGATTTTTTACAATCCAGCTCTGAATACCTCACGTTATTTTAAAACCACCCTATACTTATTACATTAGCTATATTACTACAATTTTATGTATTAATATAGCTAATAATTAATATAAAAGATTTGTTGAATTTTCAATCGATTTGACCCAATTATGCAAGCAAAAACAAACACCAAATTATGCATTTTGATATATAGCTATTTTTTGTAAAACATAATGGAAAAAACTGAAATGATGCATCGTTTTAAAATTGCTAATTGTGCTAAGTTATAAGTTCTATTGTGCAGTGGATAAAATTTATTTCAGTTTTGCAGAGGACACTATACACATCATGGGGCGATCCAAGAGAAAATTGGGGCCGTTTGCGGCCGCTTCACAAAATCTTCACAAAATTCCACTTCATAAAAACGGCCCCATTCACAAAACTCAAATTCACAAAAACGGGCAATTTAAAATTTTTCCAAGGCCAAACGACGATTCTCGAAAATTTGCCCAGTATTAGGTATCCTTACTTTTCTACATAAAAGTGAAGAAGTATTTCTGCATAATTAAGTGTTTTGTTAACAGAAAGTTCCAATGTTTCAACATACTTTTAACAATAAACCACTATTATTTTTTTAATCTGACTTCTTTTTTAAAGTTTTTGAATGAGGCATTCGCAAAATATATATACGAGTATTTTTTTCAATATTATATCAAATTACTGCATATATTTTGTTCAATGAAACACTTTTGATATTAAACGTAAAATATAGAAATGTGACTGCTAAAATTGAATGTTTTACATAATAAAAAAAATTTTCACAAAAATACTTTTTTTCTCACAAAAATGGGCCCCTAAAAAAACCTGGATCGACCCATGAAATTTAAATAGTTACAGTAAATTCATAAAATGGAGTTAGTTGCTGATTACATAACTGTGCCGTCCACTTGAGCTCTATATACAAATACACGTTTAAAAAGAGTATGAACAACACAACGTCATAGAATATAAAAAATTATTTATTTCAAATGATTTTTCCATAAAATATTTTTCATTGCATTTTTTACAAAGGTGCAAAAATAAACATGGCGTCAGTTCTGTGTTCTTTAGATGAATTGCAACCATGGCTACGATTGCTGTTATGTTGACATTGTAAAACATGCTTGTACTGCATGAATTATTTTCTCTGTTAACATGATGTGATAATTATGAAAACAACAAAATTTTCTTCATATATTCTATATCATCTTTTACAAAATTAAAATATGATAGATTTTTATCAAATGATATTTTTTATTTCTTTCTTCCTTCAATAAAATAAGTTATCGTTTCATAAAACAAATCTCTGTCTAAATTCCCAAATCCACAACAAAATAATTTTTCAATATTTTTTCCCACAGAAATTTCGCGAGTGAACTGAAAGCGGCAATTTTCTTTATACTATAGAGATACTTTTGCCAATATAATCTGTATTTAAAATTACTACATGCATATGCTGATATAATTTTAAAATCATGTTTCTTGTTCTTTCTTTTCATCTTCACTCACAAAATATAAATGATGCAGAAAAATTAAATATGAAAAGAAAAATATCTTTGTGTATATTTCAGAATGAAAAGAATATTTTTTCCCCAGAAAAAATCTAAATCGTCTGCTTTTGGTAAAATGAACACATCGTCATTTTCCAAAATCAGAATCATTCGATTTCATCGACGCTTAAAATAATACTGTTTCGAAACATGCTTTGAAATGTCAGATGGTTGCAAATAAATGAGATGAATGAATTCCTTCCAGTTTGTTGTGAAATGAGCAAAAAATTATAATTTTCTTTTCAAAAATCAAATTTGTTTTCATCCTAAATAACAGAATCAAAAATTCATACAGAGATGAATATAAATGTGCTTATTCACATACTCCAAGCTTCAGTAATTCCAATCCAAGAGTATAAAACTATTTTCCATTAAGATTTTGTTCAAAAAATGTTGTTACAAACATGTGAACTTTTACATGCAGTTGTTGCCATTACTCTTCGATTCACTTCAAATCCTGCATTCATCCAGTCAGAAGGAATAAAATATCGAATGAGTTCCATTTCATGTTGATATAACGTTTCTCTTACGTAAACAAACTTTACCAACATAACAAATCTAAGTCAGTTTGTACCAGACTTAACAAACTGCAACTGTTAGAAAAAAAATTGTGATTGTATCATCGAAAATTTTATTGCTTCATCACTGTAATAAATAGAACTGCTAGAGTGCAAAATATAAAGGAATTCCGATTTGTTTTGTTAAATATCATCTCTCAGAATTCAGTAATTCGCTTCCATTTTTTTAAAAGATCCTTCAGTTTGAGGAATGAGTTAAAAATTTTATGACACACAAAAAGAACTTTGGAATGAATTCGGCAGAATGTAAAAAATATTCTTCGATGAGACGGTCTTTCACTTTTTGCAAAAGCAGAAGGGTTGGATGAGTCCATTCCATCTCAAGAAAAGATGGTGTCAAAGCAACCCTTGCAGAGTTTTGTTATAACTCCAGGGCACTTTGAATGAAGGCATTTTCTGGAGTGAAGTTTGAAACCTTTGGGTTCACAGACGACTAACACTGAAAAAGAAACGAACAATTAATCATACAATATTATCGGAATGATGGATCTTAGAATAATACTCTTTATTTTCAAAATATTTCAAAAGAAAAGGAAAAAGATATCTAAGGGTGCCTACACAGACGTATCATTCCGGAGATACACGAGACAACTGCTCTATGCCTCCACATGATAAAATAATGTATCACTATTATATCAGAAGAATTCATGAGGGAAATTTGGAAGATGCCTATATGTCAGAGAATTTACGATTGGGAAGAGAGATGGGGGAAATGCGGGGACATTGATGCACTTTATTTTGGAAAGCTAAAAAATGATTTTACCAACGGATACATTACATTTATACATTTGTTAATCTAATATAGGATTTCAGTCGAATTTTGGTCACTAATGACATAATAAAATACTTATTACACTTTTTTCCTAAAAATGGATTTGTATCAACCTGCCCCATACCAGGGGTATATTGATACACACGGAAATATCAAAATGATGATGATAAATAGGTGTGATATCAAAACAAAATTTGTTTTTATCAATAAAACTTTGCATTTCAAATCAATTTTTAAAAGTTTAACAAAGTAACTTTCATTTTAATCAAAATTCAACATTTTTTCAAAATTCAACATTTTTAATGAGACTGGAAAAATGAAACAATAATGCCTCAGAAAATAATTTATCTCTACAAATAATAAAGGAGAATGTGTGTGTGTGTGTATAAAAATACTTTGGAAGGAGGGAATGTGTACCTCGAGGCCGTTTTTGAAACTTTTAACTAATTAAAAATTAAGCGAAATTTTCTCTTTCTTCCTTGATGATTTCCGAAAAAAATATAGCAGAAAAATAATTTTCAAAGTCATCTCGAAATGCAAACCAGCGGGAGTGGCCTCCCCGCAATTTTCTCGCATACTAAAAGTAATGTGGGGTGGGTAAACACCCAGTGGTTAGCTAAATATTATTGGGGTATTTACTCAAGGGCTGGTTATTTTGAGAAAAAAATTATGAATGGTGATTTACAATGAAACATATCAAATTCATGAATTCCTGAAACTTAATATTTTGCAAAAAATAATTACGTATGTTCTCAATTTTTACCCGCGCTGAGAAACTAGAACTTTATTTAACGTTTTTGACTACGAAATCTTACTGCTGATATCACGCAAGATTCACCATACCTTCCATCTCGAGAATGTCAGAATGAACTTTGATTCAGGGGTTGCCATAATTTCCGAAGTGCAGCTCGCTACAATTTCCTGCGTAGACTGCCAAGGTCAAACGCCAACCATACTAACTTTAGTAAAATAAGCGAAACGCTCGCCAATACACAGTGGCAATGTGCATTTTGAACTAAATATGCAATTTGAACACTTGTTTTTCAACCGATTTGAACGAAATTTGGGCACAGATCTATAATTAATGTTAGCATACGTGATACCAAGTTTTATTTACCTAAGCCAAAGGGCTTATTAGATACAAGTATACGATTATACAGACCGACAGACAGTTAACCCGTCCACGGATTTGGCCCAAAATTTTATACGGTCCTACATTCATGACGATAAAACTGTGTACCAAATTTTATCCATCTAGCTATTCACGTTTTTGAGTTATAGTGTTCGCACGACTTCGGACATACAGACAGACAGACTTCCCGTTGACGGATTTTGTCCAAAATTTGATAGAAACATACAAATTATGTTTAAACACCACATACCAAATTTCATCCCCGTAGCTCTAATAGTTTTCGAGTTATCGTGTTCACAGACAGACACACACACAGACAGACAGACATAATTCCAAAATTGTGTTTTTCGGACTCAGGGAGGTCTAAAACGTGGAGATTCGTCAAAATCTCGAGTTCGAATTTTTTGACGATTACAATACTTTCTCTTTGTATACTTCGTATACGAGAAAGTAAAAATTGCCTTTTCGTTGATATTAATTAAGTTTCCGTACAATTTTTTCTCCACTTTTTTATAAATTCGTAAAAAAATAATTTAAACTTAATTTATAACAATACTTTTCATTTTTGCAATGAAATTCAAACCATTTTTATTGTTTAAACAAATACTTAATTGCGTGTTTCTCTTAGATAGCTCAATTTTACGTTTTTTCCATTTCTGAAGGCGATTTTGCAAAGTAGTTGTTGTTGAGGCACATTGATACACACAGAAGACGCGTATCAATGTGCCCCGCTGTCAATTGTATCAATCTGCTCTCAAGATCCTTTTTTACTTAAAACAAGTGGTTAATCAAAAACAACGCTTAAAATCCTCACAACTTAATATAGTTAAAAATAAAAGTTTCTTCCAACTTTTTAAGTAAATTCCCTGTCATGCAAAGAATGTCCTGTGTCCACCCAACCGGTACAGTTGCTGTAATGGCATCAGGCACGGGGACATGGGGCGGCGTTCTGTCATGCAAAGAAATCACACGACACGTACTTAGAGTATATTTACTTAGACGAGAAGTTTGATTCAATTGCAAATTAACTTTTGGTTGGGTATGGTCGAAAAATATACCTTGTGCTAAGGGTTACAGTGGCATATATGTCAGGGTATATAAACATCTTGAGCCATTCCAATCATCAAAATTTAAGAACTGTATCAATGTTCCCGTGTATCAATCTACCCTAACTGATATTCATTGGGCATATTGACTAGTATCGTTCACATACCTGGTCAACAAAGATCGATTTCTGTTAGGAAGAGAAGGGCCATGGGGAGAGTTGCCGAACTTGGATCGGAGCTTAGATTGGGCGAGTATCAAAACTTCAATTCCATAGAATATTTAGCCATTAAAAATAGGTAAATTATGTTGTAACGAAGTGAATGTGGTGTATGAAATCATTTTTAGGAGAAAGTGCTACATGGTTACAGTTAGAGAACAAGTGTTTAGATTTAGGTACCATCAATTAACCATTTTAACAAAAGACAAAAGAGAGCTGTTGTAATGTTTAAAAGCAACTAGGAAAATATGTTATCATATCCTTAGATAGGAAATTTGTTTGGCTACAATTTGCTTTAATATATTTATAAAAAATAGTTTAAAAATAAGGTTAGGTTAATTTTTTGGTGTTGTCGAAAAGTTACCTTTGGACAATACCAAATAGGGACCTCAAATAGTTGCCTCATTCATCTTAAACTACAAGAACAGCTCAAAAAGGAGTTATCAGCATTAGTAGTCCTCATAAATTGGAACCGGAACAAGTCAAAGCAATAAATAAAAAAGTACACTTAAGCCATCAAACGTTGGATCAAAAAGTATAAAAACTAAGGATAAGTATCGTTTGTAACATTTGTGAGGAAACAAAGGGAGTAGAGGAAGTGCTTCAGTGCATAAAACGTCATACTTGTTTTCATACATTGTGTACTGGCGTGAATTTGAGAATTAAAATAATATTTTTGCTTCATTTGTGCTTCAAGAAGTTTGTGGTCAATCTGGGCAACCAGTTACCTTAATTGGACCAATGACAATTTTTTAAAGGTATTTTTTCCTACTTTAAAGTGCATTTTACAAAAAGGTAATTACGTTGTTTAGAAGATAAATAAACTACAGAAAAATTCTACTACTTCTTTATTATTAAAATTA
This sequence comes from Araneus ventricosus, assembly GCA_013235015.1. Taxonomy (NCBI): domain Eukaryota; kingdom Metazoa; phylum Arthropoda; class Arachnida; order Araneae; family Araneidae; genus Araneus; species Araneus ventricosus. Next base: position 2,017,821 of record BGPR01000015.1, read on the forward strand.
CTTCTCTATCACAGCGCATTAAAAAATGTCCAAATGGTCCAAATTTGGAAACTTGCTACTAATTAATTTAAATTTAATGTAATGATACAATTAGTAGGGGCTTTGAATCATTTTTCAAAAAAGAGAAACATTGTTAGTATACAAACTGTACTGAAACATTCTGCATAGAATTATATAACATTTAAATCCTAACTATGCTTTCTTTGTGATACGAACAGAGGGTGGCCTGGTAGCAAAGTATCGGACCCGTTTCCTTTGAAGTTTCAACATGTGTGGGAACTTGGTTAAATCTTTAGTGGGTCAAACGTCCTCCCACTGGTGTGCTGTGGAAATATGGGGAGGTTATGCTGGCTCAAGTGTCGTCCTCGTCAAGAGACCATGATCTGAAAGGGTGGGTACCGTTCCAAAATAATTCTCATGTTGCTTCAAAATCGGCACGTCAATCGTAATATTGTTATTTAATCTGAATGAAACAGTTGTTGAAGTTTTAAAAGCGGGCAATAATTTACAGTAATGTTTCAAACTTTTTGATGCGGAGAGAGTATTGTTCAGAGTAAAGTTGCATTTTTAATTACGAACTTATGAAATTTATCATTTCTCTAAACTATCTATTTTCAACGCAATATTTAAAAGACATGGCGAATTATTTAAGGCACCAAATGCTGAAGGACGTCATTATTCTATAACCAACAACAGTAGGACAAGGAACAAGTAACTCACCTAGGAGTTGGGTTCGTCGTCGAGCAGCAACGAAGAAGAGGTGGAGTGGACGAGGTCCGAGTACTCGTCAAGCTGTTTCTGCCTCTTGCGGACGTTCCAGTGCAGGCACTCGGCTAGGCTGTCGAACCAGTCGCTGATCTGGTCCTGTGCGCAGATGGACGGGATCGGGTAGATGGACATGGTTACGCGCAGGCTGCGGAAGAAAAAGAAAGCGTGTAGAATAGTGCTATGTGAAATTTTCTTTCTTTTATGGACGGCTTGTTGGTTGAAATATTGTATATATGAAAAATAATCTACGTTATGGGACATCAGTTACTGAAAAGGGGTGCATATCCAGATAGTATAATTCAGAGCAATTCAAAAACTAACCAGCTGTTGAAGACCTGTAGGTTAAGTAGGTCAGAGTAAACCTATATCGAGGTTCGGGTCTAACTCGTACATGTTCCTGTCTCACTGACAAATTTTAACATCCCATTGATGGAAAAAAGTGGTGAAATATTTTTAATTAAAAAATAATGTAAATTACATTTTCAAAGGAGGAGTGAGTTGAATACCATTCAATCCCAAAAGCCACATAAAATCTCACCATACGGTATTGGGTGCCCTAACTGATTGACGCAGCATTTAAGAGTTGATCAAGCTTATATTCATAGCTTTTATTATTAAAAGTCTATGAGATTGATAAATTTTTAAAGGTATAAAGAATTCCATGCCAGGGCTACTTGTTCATTCTAAACATACTCTTTGAAGTATTTAACCCCATTTATATTAAATATAAATATTTTCTGTTACTTGATGACACATTGTATTTCAAATATGTAATATGTCAAATATGTGAAGATTAAGCACTTTTTTTCTGCTTGATTTTTGTCTTCCAAATTAACTAATGTAAATTATTATTTTTAGATTCTTAACTTTTATTCTTACCTGTCTCCGTGCCTGAGTTCTTGTCTCTTGCGTCCGTCAAAAGAAACCCAGGCCAAATTCCGAGACTCGGGTGAAACCATGATCTGAAAGATACGCAGTCAAAGACAGTTAATGGAGTTTTGCTTTCACAGTACATGCTACCAAACTTCAGTTTAATATTAGCCAAATAAGCAAAAATTTATAAATTTCATTTCATTTTTTTGGCTGAATAGTTTTCCTCATAAATAGAAATAAGAATTTGTTTGCCTATTCTTCTAGATCTTGTGATCTGCATTACCCTATTTTCATTTATTAATAATAAATATTTTTTCACTCCCTTACGGTACCACGATTGAGGTACCTAGGAATCTTTTTTTCTTGATACAAAGTTTTTTGTCGTAGATATGAGTGTAGGCATCCGTATAAGTATGCGTTTCAACTTTGTTGCAATTATGGCAAACTTTCCTAAAATATTCCAATTCTTAGTCAAACCTTTATCAGGATTCAAGGGGCTCAATTATCGGGATTCAACTGCCTGCTTTCTAAACTCCGTCGACGCTCCTGAACATACGCGCATGGGCAGTCAGAAAGGACGTTATATAATCTACTCACGATTGATTAATGGTGCCATAAATCTTGGGGTAAACTTACGAAACATGGCTAGCTGTACTCCTACACTATTATGTTCAAGAAGTTCCGGAATTCATTAAATATTTTCCAAATGTAACTGAATTATGACATTTTTCATAGAAGAAGCAGAGTATCATTGACTAGCCATAACAGGTTTTATCCAGTTCAAATGCATACAGAACACGAGTATAGATAATTATTACAGGAATTCAAAACTGCCCGTTGCGGGGAAAGCAAAGTCGTGAATGACACATCACGATAAAGCGATAGCTCATGGGTCCTTCCATGTATAAAATTACCTCCAAACATCACATTCCGGTAGAACCCAAACCAGCTTATTCTCCTAATCTCGCCCCACGGGACTTTCACCTCGGATAAAGAATTTGCTTAACCCTTAGTGGTTTTTTTTCTTGCCGTGAACTTTCAACTGTTCTTTCCTGAGCCCTGTGCCCCCTTCTAACCTAACAGGAACATCCTCCGAGTACAATGAGTCTAACCGATTGGTTCAGCCTGACTTCCACCTTCCATTCTAAGTATTTTTTTTTTTTTTTTTTTTTTTGTTCTCGCGTCACGTCGGCGAACACTGTACGCCATCCCTCCAAGTATGTCAAGGAAATTTATTGTGCCTCCTGAAGAGGGACGCACACAGAAAAACTGATCAATTAACTGCAGTGTGAGAATTTTTTGACTCTTTCATGACAACTGCCAAAAATGTTATACAACTGGTTAAATGTTATACAAATTCACGATTGACGAAAAATTGAAGTCATTTCGTGGCAGATTGATTGTTTATTCAATATATGCCGAATAATTTTTTTTTCTACTTTAACTTTCATTTTTTTCTCCGTTTCTCTCTATTATGGTTTCTGAACAGATTAAAGTGAAAAATTAAGAAAAATGGGTGGAAATTTAAAACAGAGGGTGGAAAAAACGACCTGGCGTACTCCATACGCCGCCCCTTCCAAATTGTACCATACGCCAGTCCCTCCCTCGAAGGGTTAATGGGTAAAGATTCTCAAATTCGGAAGATAAACAGCGACAAAGGCAATGGAGGAGGTGGTAAAGGAGGCTTATAATCCACATTTACATTTTTGTATGAACGATGGCAAAAGAGCATAGTTGCACATGGGAGCCACTTCGAAAGAAACATCAAATAAGCAGGTTCTACCAGTATTCAGTCTTCCGTAATATGGTTTTCCGGAACTTATTGGACGAAGTAACATGTTCTAAAGACGTTTGTTTTATGTTGTTCAAAGATGTAGAAACAGAACTAGACGATGACATTGAAAATTTAAAATTTACAAGGGGCCTTACTTTGAGTTCAACCCCTGCGGGCACGACGATGGGTCTGAAGGAGAGGGAGTGGGGGCAGATGGGGGTGATCATGATGGCAGGAACACTCGGATGGATCATGGATGCCCCCGCTGCTACTGCGTAAGCTGTGCTGCCGGTAGGGGTGGATACGATCAGACCTGAGATCATAAAGAAAAATATTATAACGGAAAATAAGAAACAATTTGATATTTATGTATTAAGGGATATGTTTACATGAGATTCCAATTTTCTTTCAAAAAGAATTGATACCCTATACTGGATCCAATATGGTAATAAGTATTGTAATAGGTTTATACTGTATTTAAAGATTATCACTGGTTAAAATGCCTTATAATCGATATTGTGTTTGGTTAGATATAATTAAGTACTACCAAAAAGATCTTATTTCTAAAATTGATTAATTGAATTTGTAATGTTTATCAATATTGCACATTTCTGAAACCATTGCATAAATTTGTAAATTGTCTCGTATTATAGTCTTCAAAATAACGGTCAATATTTCAGTCAATTTTTTTCAAATTTTTTATAAGTTTTTCAAAATTTTCACGCTAATTAAATTTGCATTAATTTTTTTGCATAAATCTTTCATAGAAAAAAACTTTTGAAAAAATATTCCCAAAACTAATATTGAAAAACACCAAAAAGATTCTCAGTTGCTCTGATTCACACTGTAACAGGTTTAAAAGATATTCAGGGTGGTTCGTTACCGCGCGTATAATCTTCTGAGTAGGGTAGATTACTCAAAGACGAATCGGAATCAGTTACCAATTCAAGGTCAGAAAAGCAATCATAATGAGTGAGAGGGCATTTTGGGGGGATGAGTAAACCTCTACGCAGGATAACCGTCATTTGACAACCACCTGCACAGGTAGTAGGGTGGAAAATTTCACAAATATGAAATTTGCAGACATGCATCTGTCATAAAGAGCTGTTTTTCTTTTGGGTAATGTCTTGTCCAAACTGTTGAATGACCAACAGATCCAGTGGTCCTTGCACCGTGATATGTAGTTTCAGCATGATGTAGTCCCAACCCATTTCAGATATGGGACTCGGGAGTATCTAAATATGAATTTTCGACTACAGTGAATCGGTCGTGGGGGTTCATTCATCAGCATGCGCAGCCGCAGGAACCATCCTTCTCGGATTTCTTTTCCTGGAATGAAATGTCTGGTGCAAGATACATCCGTGGACAGATAGAGGGATCTTGTCGTACTCATAAGCGCGGGTGCCGTCCGAGAGATATGTCCGGTATATTTCTAAAGGATTCCGACTCCATGCAACGCCGATGTCCAGATTCTGTAGCAGTTCGTGTCCGAAACCTCAAATAACTTGTCACCTCTCTTAATATCGCAAATGTTATATTTTGGTGAATAAAATAACGCTCTTCATTTATGGTTGCTCATTCATTTCTCGCGTTCTGTGCACATTTGCACATGACGCTTGCGTTTCCGACTCTTCTTTGCTATATGATCTGTTTTGCTATATGCTATGAGTAACCTACACTTCCCTGAAGTTTTTACACATGGTAGCGACCACCCTGTTTAATTGGTTTTAGAGCGAGACTAATGTAAGTGGACAGTTTTTCCATAACAAATATAGTGTTCGTCATCCACTCAACTACGTCACTGTGAGAATTAAAAATAAAATCTAACCGCGATCTGAGAAATTCTAATCAGAACAAAGAAAGCATCGAAATTATAAAAAATGTCAATGCCACATCGAATCTCATTTTCTATAACAGTATTAATACGATACTAGTAATCACAACAGAAGAACGCCAACAATTTTTTGTCGAGTTGGAAATATAGCTAAAAGAAAGTAAATGAATGTATGGAAATACCTGGAAATGGAAAAGTTATATTTTGGCATTATAATCATATTTTATTAATAACAGGTCCAGCTTTGTCCCTGATGCGCGAGAATGAGCGGAATCTTGCATTTTTATAGCCGCAACCTTTCAGCTTCAATTCGTAAAAATTCACCATTATCTATCACCCTGTCGATAACGAGATATTTCAATAGAAAGTAGCCTTTTGTTAGACGAATTTTTTTACCCCGTAATTAAATGACACATTTTGTTTCGAAAGTTTAATTTTATTTTGTCTTAAATAAGAGCCCAAAGCAGAACTGAGATGTCGTAATCTTCTTGAACGTGATTCTTATCTTTCAAATGACTAATGACTTGATCACAGCTTTCAGTATCAAATAGTTTATAATTGGATGCATGTGGCAGACATGTAATTGCACGAGAAGTAGCTTAGTGATTTATTCACGCACCATATTTGTTGTTAATAGCTAGCAAATAACTTTTTGGATTCCTATTTTACCCTCTACGGGCCACTTTTTTCTAGTAGTGTTATAGTAAAATGGCTTTGAGATTGAGAGTCATTTAAGAAAAGAAGTTCTTTTGGCTTATTCAATCACATTAATTTTTTGTTAATTAATTTTGCTAATTAATAATTAACTATCAAGTCCTGACACTTCGTTATGGTTTGAGAAAAAAGAAATTGGAACTCTCAGTTTTTGTTTCATCGAAAAAATTGACGGGAATTTCTGCCAACCTTAAAAAATGCATTTAAAAATTAATGAGTTTGGTGGTAAGTATGCATACCATGGCCTTCTAAAGAATTAAAGAACTCTTGTAGCAAGTTTAGGTATAAGAGAAATAAATGGATCTGTATCAAAACGTAGAGTTTCATTCACTATACTGATCATGAAATGACTCCTAATGAAGATACAAAAATAGGCTTACCATCCCCTTGCACTGTTGTCACGTGCTTTCCGTCCAGGTATAGGTCGATATTGGACAGGTAGGGAGAGGGCCCTCTATCCACTACTACTTCATTCAGAACCTGAAGAGGAAAAAAAAACAATGGACTCTTTAAACATTCCCACTCCAAATAAATATTTATTTAAAAATGTTTAAACATTTACTTCTAAGAACAAGAAAAGTTTAATATTTATTTAATTTAAAGGTAATGAATTGTTCATTTAAAATCAGGTCCGTAAAATTAAATGAAGGCGACCTGAAGGTTTTCTAAAATTTATTTTCTAAATTCTAACTATCAATATTTGCATCATTTAAGAAAAGGAAATAGTTGAGATTTTTTAAATCAATTATCCCCTCATTCTGTTGGTAGAATATCACCCTTAAAAGCAAATATTAAACCTAAAATTAAACATCCATTTAATAACGGTTAAAACACTATAAAAAATAATTTGCAAAATTGTTTAAATTTATGTGTTTTTATGGTTATTATGATATACTATATTTTTTTACGATAAAAGTTTAAATTTTGCAACTTACGGAGTTTTCATACCGTTATTGTATTAGATCACTTAATTTTTTAAAAAATCTTAAATACCCTTTTCTTATTCATTGGAGGAAACAATATTTTATGTAATCTTTTCATAAAAATAAGTCATAATTGACCAAGATGGAATCGGAATGGATTGTGGACATGATAAAGTAATTTCTTTACAATTATCAGGTAAGTGTATCCTCGATATTATATCGTTAAGTCTCTAAACTTAAATAAAGCCTTCCCAGCGGGAGGCACCACGTGTATGCGGATCAGAAGGTACCGGAGAAGTAAGCGGGGTCTCGCTTCTGAAGTGGGTACAATAATGATGGCGTGGCTCGTAGGGATCATCTCTGATGACGGGCCGTCGCATGTGCCGCTCTTTTCGGACTCGGTGTCTGTGTTTTTTTTTTGCGCGGCGGCCTGTTTTCCAGTATTACCCCGCTGCCAAGAGAGTGCGGGGTTCCCTTTGTCATTATAAAAGTATTCTCCTGCTTTTCCACGCAATAGAAAAAATGATGAAATATTTTACATATGTACGTAATCGTATGCCTTATTGTATTTCTATGATATGCTTAAATACGAATACAGTAACTGATATTTTTTGCAAACCTGTGTTCATTCAAGTCTCCCTCAATTTATTTAAGTATATACGCTAACGTAATTAATGAAATTATGTTTATTATAGGCAACCTTCTTTCTCGAGAATTTTATTACCTGAATTGATGGAATCCTCGTGAGCATATAAACCTCGAAAACATATTACTGTTTATACATTTAGGCATGAAGCATGAAGTATATCAGAATATTCTACTAATTAATCAAGAATACTAACCTCAATTTTTTTTTGTTTTATCTGTGTACTTTACGTGTGTGAAATATTTTTATTTTCTTCTTGTATTCCATAAACACGTAGTACTCGTACATTTCATGTGTTGTACAATTTTTTTTATCTTTATCGAAATAATTCATTTAATAAAGCAACGGGTTTCCTTTAGATTTTTTTTACTTCCTTTATTCTTTGATAATTTTTTATTGGTTCATTTTATTGGTATTTCATATTTAATACTCTGCTTCGCTTTCTATTTTCATATTTTTAAGAAAGAGCTACGAAACAAATAGGAGCCACTTGAGCTCTATAGACACAGTTGTGGTGCCCCCTACAGAAAAAATGTAAGCGCAGTACTTATAAAACTTAGCAAAATAGACTACAAAAGGATAAGTAATACATCCATACCTAATATGTGGATGTAAGAGTGTATATGAAAAATAAACAATTCGCTTTCACGTTGAATGCTTCAAGAGAAACTATACCAATAAATACAGGAGGAAAGATCTTTGTTTTGTTTTACGAATATTTACACACGTACCAGGAAGCTTGTGTGGGGTTCGTTTTTGTCCCCTATATCGTTCTTTCGGACAATGATGCACCTCAGACGACTCCGAAGCGTCAAGGCAGCGTGACCTGAAAAAGTAAAGCGTATTTTCGTATGAGTCTCCAGTTTTTGATTGATGATAAAAGTGCATTCAAACCGCACATGATCCTTCTTACACCCCGTTTCTTTAAAAAAAACTATAGGACTACATAATTTTACTGTTTTTTCTTTTACTATTACTCTTGCGAAATTAATAAATGAAATAAAAGTGAGTAAAATATGAAAGAATATTTTGCAAAAGACATCATAAAAAAGTTAGTGTGATTTTTGCAGTAAAAAATGAAGAGATGGGGTGATTCTGTCGTAAGATAAATTGTCGTAGAACAGGAGTCTGTTTCATCATAAATTACTTGAAAAACTTCCATATCTCTTTCCCGCCTCTAGACTATATTTCAATATACTTGCTGTTGTGCGATATTCCAAGGTGGACTAATAATAACAACAATATAGTATTACTTCTGATTTACACTGATAATTTGAAGTCATTCGACAGGCGAGGTATGCTTTGTTTATTGACGGACATACATTAATAACCATCACACGTTCCTTGTGAAGGCCCTCGAGTACGAGAATGAGAAATAAGCAAGTGGGATTTCGTTGCACTTAGCGGCAAAGGACTGATTAACGGTCTCTCTCTCGATGACGGGTTGTACTACCCGTTGATGGGTGAGCGTACAGTATAAGGTGCCATAATGGTGTCTATTTTATAGGATGCGTTAATGCCGTGTGTACGATGTATGGCAGCTAGTCGTTGATGTGTTAATGGATGTATTTATGTCACGAAGTATACAAAGGCATTCGAAGGAAGGCGGACAATGATTGGACGTACCTTCAAGAACATTTGTCACCTGCTCCTCGAAATTATCGAACTCGAAAGGTGTGAGGAATCCCAGAGATCCCAGATGAAAGGCCATTACTGGAGGAACGCTTTGCTGCAAGAAAGAGAAAAGTATAGTTAGAGAGTATCACACATACCTGATCTACCCTTAAAGTTTGTTAACTACCTTCTGGAACATCATGATATTAGTATAAAGAACACTTTAACAATAATAAAAGCGTTATTCCTAGGAAAGATATTTAAAATATTCATTAAAATAAATTTCATAATTCCTTAAAAATACGTAATAAGCTTTACAATATTTATACGATTTCAAAGATGTGTGTATACCACTAATAAAAGTCAAAATAATTTTAAATCAAGCATTACGTCGGTTACAGAAGTTTAATTTTTATGCCTATCCTTATTTTCATTTATTGCAACAAAAATCAAAATCTAAATATTTCACATATTTTCTTATAGTATATAAGTATGAGAATATTCTGTGTGCATACTTATAACATTTCGAATAGCAGACTAAGCAGTAATGCTGAAAGATAAATTTTAACGCTATTTCATCAAAGCAGTTATACTCTGCCTCAAACTAATTTGGTGATAAGGTATGGAGATAATTCGATCTTTAACACAAGAGATCTCAAATTAAGATCAACGCTTGAGTTATTTAAAACTAAATTTCGAATAAATTGGAAAATTTGGAAATATAAGCTACTAACATGATTAAGCGTTTTCATCGTTTATGTAAGCGCCCATTTCATCGCATTCGGAAAAGAAAAGTACCTGGAATAAGGAAGAAGCGTAGAGTAGAGTGCCGTCTCCGCCCATACAGACGATGAAGTCGATTTTGTCTGTCAAATCATCTCGACCTGAGAGAGAAATAAGCAAAAAAATTATCATCAAATCAATTCTACTCATCGAAGCAGACAGGTTTTAATGATGGATTCGATGATGATTCATTAATTTTAACCGCTACTCAAGGAAAAAGTGTGTGAAATGTTTGATGTTTTCCAAAATAATTATGAAAACAAAATTCTGCAAGTGGTGCGATTAAAAAAGAGTCTATCAGACTTTACCAGCCAAATAAAAATTGTTGCTTTTATTTACGATACATTTTATTTATTTATTTAAAGAAAAAGCACACTACGGAGAAAACTCCATTTACAGAGTGCTATAAACAACAAACACACAAAGAACTAAAGCCGCAACGAGTAAATAAAAAAAATGCGCTAGAAAATAAAAAGTTGAAAGCAGAGAATAAATACACAAAGCAGTGGCGAATCCAGGGGGGTGGCTATCGGGCTGCAGCCCCCCCAGAGCTAGACCAGAATTCTTTATTTTATTTAAAATCATTACAGTTCTTTTTTCTTAATCTCCCTTTTAAAAAAAGTGAAAACATTTCTTCCTGGTTTTTGACAGGCTCGAAAGTTTTCCCACTTTTGTAGTCATTCCACTCGTATTTGCAGAGTTGACACGGTCTAAAACATGTTTTTGCTAGTTATTTCATTGTGTTTTTTGTTAAATTATCGAAAGTATTGTAGTGTTCTTTATGATTCTTGTTGTCAGATGAGTAAAGTCTGTAAAGTTAAAGTGTTTTGGTTTACATAAGCCATAAGATTTGACATTCGTCACGACGATACAAAACTTTTTATACTTTAGCCCCCCCCCGGACCCAAATCCTGGATTCGCCACTGACACAAAGTCATAAAAATGTTGCAAACGCATATATAATTAAAAACGAAAACACATAATTTTAAAGATACTTTCGCTATCTGAATATTAGAAACGTTATCTTTGCAATAATATCGATTCCATGTACTTTTTAGCCTAATTCCTCAGTTTTCATCAATTAGTTTTGGGTTTTACTTTCAGCCACGATAATGAACATATAAGCAAATGTATTTATTATTTCTTTCGACGGAATGACAACGAAAGTGTGGATAAAAGCAATAACTGAAGATGTATATAATAGTTTCGTTGAACGTTAATGGAAACGCATAGGAAAATAATTAAATATGTATATAATATTTTCTTTGAATGTCAGTGGCAAGACCTGTGTTAAAAATATCGTAAATATGGTACATTTTGTGTTTAACATTGTCGTATAGTGAAGAAAATCGAGTATGTATTTTGGAAATGTCGTTTTATCTATTTCCGTTGATAGTTTTGATCCAAAACTTTATAAAGATCTGCAATTGTGGCATGATGATCACATGCCGAATTTCATTCATCTAGCTCGTTGTGTCTTTGAGTTACCTTTTCACATACAGATTAATATGCAGATAATCTATCTCTTGACATATTTGGTCCAAAATTTGGTACAGATATATGATTTTGGTGTAAGAACCACGAGTGAATTTCATTCATATAGTTTGTTGCGAGTTTGAGTTATCGTGTCCGCATACACACAGACGAATATGGACACATTTTCTAAAATACGAATTTCGGACGCAGGGAGGTGTAAAAAGTAACTTTGTAAACTTCGTAACTTATAAAACATAAAACCACGGGATTCTCCATGAAACAAAACAGTCAACAACAATAACAAAAAATGTAAGACAAAAACAGAAAAATAAAATTTTGGTTTCATTTAACAAAAATTTCTATTTTCAGAAGACTTCTACCATCCTATAGAATTCTGCAACAATATTTTTTTTCCGTTCTATGAAATACGAATAGCAATCCACCTATGGATCTTACCTTCTTTAAACGTGCACAGTTTTTCTTTGATGGCAGGGTACGAAGGATTGACAAGCAAATAGTTTTCCTCCAGCACCGAAGCTTCTACGAAGACCAGCATGTGCTTCTCCTGGAAGGTGAAAGAACGACTCCTTACTTCAAAACTAAATAATTTATGAACAGGATTCATATCATAGAATAAATGAATTCTCTAGTTTATAAAGTTGCATTTATATATGAAGAAATTATTCAAACATTCAACGGAAATGAATATGAGAACACTTTCGAACAACTATGTGATCACGCCGGAGTTTTTAACACTTTCAGTGCTGAAGCTCCAGGAAAGCCGGTTGAAACACAGTACAGCGACCTCCCGAAAGGCCCGAATGTCCCTGCGAAATCCGAGACTGATTGAATATCCGAGGCGCGTGCTTTGTTCAATAACTCCATGAACCCTATCCCGCCTCAAACCGCCCGATTCGACAGAGGACAAACTCGGGCGCCTGAGTGAATTTTACGGGAGAAAAGTGGTTCATTTCTTTGTTGACAATTGATCGCCCAAACTTGGGTGCCGTCTGGTCGTTTGTCGCCTCCTGGAATTTCTGTAAAGAAAGGAAGGATTTCATTCTGTTTTCGTGAATGAAAATTTACTTCAGTTTTTGAGGTACTGGAATTCTCACTCTAGCCGGGTTCGGAGAGTTAAAGTGCCTTACCCTGAAGGATCTGGTGTACGGTCAAGAGCGGAATTCACTTCCTTATAAAAATCTCCCTAACAGACTTCGACCAAAACGAGTCCTCTTTTATATATTAATCCCTTAAGAATAAGATTTATAATTCATTGTTATAAATATTATAGAAATTTGTAATCAATTTTATATCTCATTCACAACCAGAGGATGGCCCTTACATGGAATAAAAATTTAATTAAAACTAATCGATAAATTGAAGGCCGCGGTGGCCTGGTGGTAAGGTCTCGGTTTTGGTGCCGGAGGGTTTCCAGGTTCGAAACCCGATTCTACCGAAGATCCGTCGTGTATTGGGCCTGTTGCACGCTAAATCATACGTAGGGGGCCAAACGTCCTTATATTGGTGTGGTGCGGAATTTTGGTAATGGGGTGCCAGCTGAAGGCAAAAAGCTATGAGGCAAAATAGCCCTCGTGTTGCTTCAAAAGCGGGACATTAATATAACTAAACTAAAATCGATAAACTGATAATTCAGTTCTGAAAATATTAAACATTGTATGTATTATTATATTCACACACAGCTGTATAAAAAAAGTGAGTGTAAAATGGATTATAAAATTTCATCTTGAAAAACATGGAACAAGCCAAGATGAAAAAAGCCTGCTAGAAACACGTTAGGAAGTCTACATTAAATAAAAAAGAAGCGGTCACAATGAATGTTAACACATGCTTACGTAGACGAGCCATTTGACGAGGTCGATGAAAGGCTGTATGACGGAAACGTCGTGCACTTTCTTGATGACAAGGACTGTCAACGGAGGCTTGTGCCACGTCAAACGCTGGCTGGCAGGGTCTTGGATGGTCCTGAAAACACATCAATTACACCGTGAGTTCCTACTAAAAAGGAGGTCTTGAAATCAAATTACGCCCATTTTTAATCAACTTTTATAGGATTTAACATAAATGTCAATTGCATAAAATTAAAATATGACATATTTTTATCAAGAAACTGTTTTGGTTATTTGTTCGATAAAAATATTTATACGCTGTCGAGATCTTTAAAGTTTCGTACCGTTTTTTTGTAAAACTGCAGTTTAGCAGAATACCGGAATTGTGCCATAAAGTAGATAGAGACATAGTTTTGTTTAAATGATTTTTCGATTAAATTAAAATGCGAGAAAATAGTATTATTAAACGCAATGATCAACGAAAATAATTTCTTGCGTTTTACGTGAATGTTTATAATATGTCGCACTTCGAGGAGTAGTTATTATTATTATTATAATTATTTGAATAAGAAATATGAAATTTTTATTTTTCCGAAAGTCGTAGTTGTCTTCTTAATTTGGCATAACTGAATGAATTCATCAGTTATAATGTCAGTTTCAGATTGAAAAACACAAAAGTGTATAAAAATGAGATGACTTAAGGGAACTAAACTGCATAGAATTGATCTCTACATGGAATTGTTAACCCTCTCGTTGCCGAAATTTTTAATCAATATTTAGATTCAACGCTTGAAAACATGTTCAAATATCGCTGAACCAAGAGAATTGCTTTTCACACGCAAAGCTTTATTATGATTCAACGTTTTAAAAGTCCTAAGTAAATCCATTAGCTTGCGAAAATCGCAGGATGCAGCAGAAAATGGACTTGCTTCCAACCCGCGGAAAGCACGGGACGAGCAGTCAGAGGGTTTAAACCAAGTTAAAGATGCTTCAAATTGAGTGTAAATTTTATTTTTAAAACTGATGGGAAAAACAGCTAAATTTGAGTTACTCATTTTCATGAATTTGATTCACATTTCAAAAGAAACGGAAATTTGTAAGCATAACACCTTGTATTTATAAAACAAACGAGCTCAGCACTCATTTCTGAAACGATTTTGAATTCGGCTTAAAGTACAAAGAATTTGAGAAATACATGCTTTGTTTCAGACATTTGAGAATTTTGAAGTTTTCTTCAGTATGCATGAAAAAGGTTAAGGGATTCAATAAACAGGAAAGTCCGTTCCTCGAAATGAGTTTGTTTAATGAATATTAATGTCCTGAAATAACAATAGATAAATGCAAAAACGAGGTAATGTTGATGGAATAATAAAATAAATATATCTTCGTGTTAAAGAAAAAATTTGTCTAATATTTTCATTCAATCGAGTGCAGTTTTTCTGGCAATCTGTCAACTGATATTCTCGAACGTATGATTTAAATGTATTCGCACAGTATCCTGTATTCTGATTTTTCCTTTACATTATTGAATTTTTAAAACTATAAATGAGATTAATACCGATTGTTATATCAAAGTTTAAAACAAAGTCCGCAACTTCAAAATGAATGTTTCATTGTTCAATATACGAAGAATTAGCATGATTGATAACGTAAAGACTTTTTCAGACATTTTTCCTTCTCTTGCTTATTCAGGAAGAAATATTTGGCCTTTGAGAGTAGACAAATTCCTGCTACTCACTGGAAAATTAACTGTAGCTGGAAGTTACGCATATATATAGTTAAATATTTCAATTAATCAAAAAATGTGTTATATTTTCAATATATACAAATATTAATCTAAGAATTAAATTAAAATCAAATTACCTTATCAATAATCATACAAATGAAATACAAAAGATGGTTTGATTAAAAGCTATTACACTATGAAAAAGACAACCTAGAATTGGAATTCCAACAATCAAGTGCCAATCAGCCTTGAGAACAGATATGTCGCATTAAATCTAGATTTTGTGGCGCCAACCCTCTACGAAAGCCAATTGTTGGAATATATATATATATATAAAGAATGTAGACAGTTGTAGAGTTCAGAGCCAAAGTGAACCAAGTCCATTCATTTCTGAGAAAACAAAAGTTGATTAACTGCATTTAAAATAACAGTGGACTTCTAATTCTTCTTGCGGCCTGATAGATACAAATTGAAGTATGGGCTTGAATCATCATAACACGGAAAATATAAGACCACCATGGCAGCGTTAGTGCGAAATGAACAAAACAAGGATTT
This sequence comes from Araneus ventricosus, assembly GCA_013235015.1. Lineage (NCBI taxonomy): Eukaryota > Metazoa > Arthropoda > Arachnida > Araneae > Araneidae > Araneus > Araneus ventricosus. Next base: position 2,033,354 of record BGPR01000015.1, read on the forward strand.
GGTTCATTTTGAATCACTTTCATGTCTGAACCTTCCAATTCTCTCTTCAAAAGTCTTGAATACACATGTATGTTATAAAACAAAAATAAATGTAGTATTAATTTTCAAATACTTAACAATTTTGTTCGTATCTTAGGAGTATCAAATATTGTTGCTATCTTGTGGGTAGTTTTCATACCTCATTCCTCATGCCATTCCAAAAATGTAAATTGTTTCTGATTTAAAGGGAATAAACTGAACTATAAAGATTTGTGACATTACTTAAAATCTGACAGAAGTAGCTTTTCAAAAGGACTTGTTTCTGCTAAATCAAAAAACGTGATATTTAGATGAAAAATATATGTATTACTTCAATTTAAATGATTATAATTAATTTAATTTAAAATTAAATTAAATTTTTATTAATTTAAGTTAATTCTTCATTTTAATTTAACTTTTTAATTTAATTTAAAGGATTATAATAATGATGTTAGTTACATTCGTTTATTTAATTAATTACATTATAATAAAAAACCATTATGAAAAAAACATTATAAATTAATTTTTAACTTGATCGTTATTTACTTCACAATTTAACAACATTCATTATTTACGTTATTCACATTCATTATTTAACTTATTTCTACATAACTTAACAGTTAATTAATATTAATTAACAGTTAATCAATGTATTACTTAAATTTAAATGACGACGACAAATAAATAAGATACTTAACAGAGCTAATAACGTAGATAATACAGCTAAAACAATGATGTAGCACAGAGTGTCATAGACAAGGCAGGAAACAACTTTATCACAGTTCTCATCAGAAAGAATGCTCAATACATTCTTAAATTCTTGATATTGACTGATTTATATATCGAGTTCAGGTCTTAAAGAGTAACACTGCTTTCAAACTCACAAATTAAATTGCCACAACATTTAGGAGTAGTTGCAGACAGTAATAACTAGCCTGCAACTACGACGTTGTTCAAGTTTACCTCATCAATAAAGAGCGAAGTATAAGAAATACTACTTAAAATTCCTTTTATCTGATTCTTTTTGGAATTAAACAAAATGCTACATCTAATTTATCGAATTTATTGGCAAAAAACTTGACACTTTTGCTTGAATCTTAATTTATAATTTATTCTAATTTATAATGCGTCGCTTGAAATTTATATATTAAAAGAATTAGCAAAAAAAAAGACCAATTCTTCGATCTAAATGCTCATCGCTACGTGTTGTTGTGAGCTTGGAAATTTTATTTATTCACTTAAATTATGTGAAAGGAAAAATATTTTCAATTGCCTCAGTTAAAGATGATATTTAAATGATTGCGCATGAGTTATACGAAAATGCCTCTTATCTGTATTGATATTTGAACTACAATATCTTGCCACAAGACTTCTTAAACTGTAAAATACGACACCAAAACGCAACATTTTGGGTAATTAAAAGTTAGAATTCTCCAAAATTCTAATACTAGCCAGCAAACAAATTTGCCAAAATCTTAATGATATGTAACATTTTAATAAAATTGCGGTTATATAATGGTCTGACAGCTGATATGTAACTTAAAACACCTAAAATTTGTAGACCGAGATTCTTTCTAAGGGTATAAAAAAACCTGCCTAAATAATGATGTTTTTGAAAGTTGTCAGAAAATTTCATTATTAACTCTTCAATCAAGATTTTATTCTTTAATAGCCTTTAATCAAAAATAAACAAACAGTTCCGCCTCATAACTTGGTGACAGAGTATTGACTTCAGGACTGGAGGGTCGCCAGTTGGAGATCCAGTGTGTTTGTGAACCTGGTGTACGTTAAATCCGTTAGGATCAAATGACCTTCCGCTGATGTGGAGTGGAAGTTTGGAATGAGGTTGACAGCTGAGGTGTCGTACTGGTAATCTCGCAACAATTCAAAATTGCAATGCTTTCTAAAATAGCCCTCATGTTGCTTTAAGGCATGTCGGATCGTTATAGTGTCGCAAGAGGCTTTTACAGATGTGCTGCTCTCGCGCAGCTTTAAAAAAGAAGAATCAAATCAAACTAGACCAAACGCACTTTGTTATATGGTGAAAATTGTATTCAATAATATTTTGATGAGCCATCAATAAATAATGTATTTGCTCAATTTTTTACAACTTACAGGATTGGGAAGGTGTTTTCTTCGAAGAATTTGCAGCAGAAAAGAAGCCAACAGTGGACAAACTTAAAAAGCTCTGTTTTAGTAAAATATTAATGCTGTAAATAAAACTTCAACCCATTCTTTTAAAGATTATTAACCACTCATTTTAAATTAGCCTCCTTCAAATCTTATGGAAAATCTGCACCTCACCCACACACGTAGTTAATTGCACACAAGCCTCCACTGCTGATATATCAGAATTGCTTGTAGTCGTTCTCGCACATAATCGCAACTATTTCGTGCCAAATAATCGCATCAATCGGTTGAGATGTGTCTAATACAAGATATTTGCACGAAATGATTTTGGATTTCCAGTATCAAAATGACTGCCGTTTGAGCTAATATAGCTATTCCATTCAACATCTGTAGTTGGCGTAGCAGTTACCATTTTGTAAAGCTTTCATATCAGATTTGTGGACTATACAATAATTGTTTTAATCGTAAGACTTTTCCCAGTAAATCTTCAACAACTCTTGGCGAATAGTATCTTTAAAAACAAACAGGAAAACAAAACAATAGTCTAAGTCTTTCACTTGAAAAATTAGATGTGATAATATTCTTTTCACCTTCCTTTTACTTCAATATCATTTGTCACATTCTCCGTAATTTCTACAATTTGGATTGAGGAAAATTTATCGTATCTGCAGCAGAATTAGCTAGCTTTCAAGAATTACCTTTAAGACCGATTTAGGAATAAAATGTAACTAATGAACAGATTTAAATTATACAAATCTTCCTTTTTATAACGTAATCTTGGGTGAAATGACGATCATACGCCGAACTCCAAAAGTTAAGACACGACATACATTTTAAGTCCTGCTCTTTATTGTAAGCTCTTAAATTAATGAAATGAGTTTTTATTAGGTATAATGCATCATGATTATGAGTAAGATAAACATTTTGAGCCTTCCATTGAATGTTTTGAAAAGGTTATCTTTTACACGAAAAGCAAGGTTTTCTCAAGAAAGCATCTTTTAAATTTGTAGTTTTTCGATAAAAGATTGTTTGCTAATAATCAGTTTTGGAGCTGAAAGTTTTCCGAGTTGTCAAGTAGATATCGCTTACATGTTTCGCGGAAATGGGAAACATTCAGGTGTGTAGAAAAAGTCTTATCTTAAGTGAAGCAGTTGGGTAGCTTAATGTGAAAATTTTGAATTAAAGAGGGCTGTTTGGTTTCACCCACATGTTGCAACATTTCAACATAGTTTTCCAACTCTTTCTACGTGATGAAACTAACTCCGCTCGACCTTAATTTCGTTTACCAAGGTTCGAAGTGGTCTTCACCTTCAAGGGCTTATATCAAAGAAAACAAACTTTATGCATCATAACTTTTGAACCAAATTTAGAGAAGTGTCCGATTAAATTGAGCTAAAAGACGCGTTCAAAATGTACTGTACTCTGTAGTCTTGACTAATGTAATCAGATTTACTTTAGAAAGTGTTTCTCGCTGTGTTCTGATCTAGAGAATATAGAGAATCTATTCCTACGTGTTCAACATTTTTTGATAGACGCAGTTACAAAGGAGGTGGAATTAAGGTGAACACTCGAATATCTTTGGATGTCCTCACTGATTAGCATATGCTCAATGGAGAGACTCTGAATGGTCGAAGGCATCGAGACGAAATCCTCAATTATTAAATCTCTGTTGGTGATATCAGCTGTCGAATTATTCTGGAAACTTGGAACAATAGTCGGACAAATACCAATCTAGGTTTGTAGACCAATAATTTCTCGATCAAGGCATCTTGCAAATTTTCCGGCCATCTCATTCACATAAGGGCATTCACTTGAAGGCTATCTATGCCATTTGTCCTAAGCCCGTTTTTTTCCACACCCATTTTAATCGAAAAATTACGCACGTCATTCACGTAGGCTAAGTCCAAAAAGCTCCATATAATGAGCTACTTTTAGTGAAGCATAAATCCTTTAATAAAATTCAGATTTTAAAAACTTGTTAATAAATCTTAAGATTATTATTTTTTGCAAAACAAATTCCTGTTTTTACATTTATGATTATTTCATTTACAAAATAATTATTAAGTTAAATTAATGTAATGTGGTATAAATAATCCGATACAGAGAACTGTGACTAGAATTTTATGACTCTATTTAAATGTTGTCAAGTGACGGTTTTTACCTTAATTTTTGGATATCGAAGACTTCTGAAGTCGCAAATAATTATAGAGATAATAACACGTGTGTTTTTCAAATAAGAGTTTTGATTTTCAACATTAAGCATTTTATTAACGCCGAAACTAGATCTAATAAAAGTAAACTTGACATTTATACAAAACTGATACACGATGCCTGGCGGAGCATCGAAAACTCTGAAGTACGAACCTACTCAAATTTTCTGTAGTCTGAGTGGTAAAGAGCCTGGAACTTGATTAAACTCATTGTAGAACTATGGTACGATGATCATGGTTGACTCAACCTCACACAACTCTGAACTATAAAAGCGCCGCTCCACGTCAGACCGCCACCCCATGCCTAGTAAAACTTAACTCTCTAAAGCGGGACATTCACCGTTGTTCCAACCCATTTTTTTTGCAACACAGGAAGGCAAAATCTTTCGTCAATGTGAAAACCCGATGAAAATTGGCGCAGGCAAACAGCGCTGTTGGAATCCCAATGAGTTTGATATCCATTGGAATGGATGGCCATAAAAATGAAATATGATTCTTCGAGAGGGCGATAAATCACCCGTGTGTGCATGGGGAGCGGGAACGTGCGTGGGAGTTGCGGCTGGAGAAATCAGGGTGGGTAGGGGAGGTTGTTCTCTTTAAAACGCTGAAATCGCCCGTGTGGGGAGAGGGATAAAAGCGGCGGTAGTGCGCGTTGGAGTCTCCGTGAATGAGATACATTAATCGATCGACTTGAATGGATGGAAAACAAACCGGTCTTGGGGCCAAATGGAATGGATGTCACTACTCGTGAATGTCCAGCTTTAGTTAGTAAAAGGTAAAGTGCGTTGGTTATCAATTTCACCCTTCTAATCAACCTTACACACTGCATATTTAAATCTTGAATAAATTGACCACTATGTATTTGTTATGTTTTATAAAATAATTCATTTGCCAATCAGGTTCTTTAAGAATTACCCTGCGCCGCATTTGTGATATGGTTCCTTATAAACGCGACACATAAATAGATTTTCACTGGTTTTTGAGTGAGAACTGTGAGATTTCGTGCCCTGTCAGTAGGCATGTTAATGGGTGTTAGAGAATGGTTTGACTTACATTACCATGGCAGAGTTCTTCATGATTCGGCCGCACGGTCCGAACTGGCAGATGGGGCTCGGAGCATTTAAAGAGCGGGTGCGCCTGCAAAGAAAACAAAGTCATCGTGAGATACAAGCATCATTTGCATACACAAAGAAACTATTCATAAATTTCAATCGCTGATAAAGTTTCAACCTTAAATTATCGATTCGAAACATCAGAAAATTAAGTTCAGCATGGTTTAGTCGGTTCATTTGCGTTCATTCAGAAAACAGTTTTCAGTTCAGTAGTTTGAATTTTTATTCAGCATACGTATTAAAAATGTTTGCAGACGCGTTTTAGAAATATCATTTAAATATGCTCTTAAAAACATAAAATTAAAATCAAAAATATAAAACACTTTACCAACAACCTCATGAATTATTATATCAAAATAAGGCTGTACTTCCTTTTCAGAAAATTGAATCCATCGTCATCGGAACAGAATCCATTCACTCAGAATTCTCAAGATCTTACGCATCTATTTTGTTTTGAGTGCCGCAGTAAATTTAAATTTATGAACTTTAACTCTCTTCAGCTGTTTTTGTAACCAGGGCTGCTCGTAACCCTTTCGCAATCAGAAATTTCTTCCCAGATAAGGATATCAATACCATGAGACTTCGTTTACAGTTAGTATATTTTTACGAAACAGAAATGCAACAGTCAAAGATAACTTGAAAAATACTTCAGAGGCCTGTCCAAAAACGATATTATTGAACAAAATATTCTTAAAATTAATTAATAAGGTAGTGAAGTTAACTGATATGATTAATTAATTTGCCTCCGAAAATATTTCCATTATCAAAATAGGGATATTTTGATCATTCGATAGGACTCACTTCATACTAGGCATGTAATAATTTTCCCCTCGAACCCTATGGTTTCTGAATTAAAGTTTATTAAAATCAGATTCAATATATTATAAATAGTCAAACTATAAAAAGGAACATTTTTACCTTAATATTTTGATATATTACTGAATTAAATAAAAATGGCGTCTCAATAAAATCGCTAATAAAATTCTAATCTGACTAAACCCTAAGGTAGTCTTCAAAAGAATATAGAATGATGTAATACAACAACATCTTCCATGCAACTACACTTTATAGTTGGATGGATACAAGTAATACATAATTGTTAGTATAATATCATGATTATAATAAGAGTAATTATAATGTTAATAATTGAATCTACGTATGAGATTATTCTACTTATAAGGAACCAATGATGAATGCTTTAAGTTTGTTCCAGTGGAAATGAACAGTTGTCTACTATATGGCGAGGATTCTTAACCTGTGGTATTTCCCTGCGATAACATGCAAGAAGTAATACCTAATTTTAAAACCCACCCACTGGTTATCAACTATCTATTCACTTTCATTTTATTAAAGTGGATTTTTTTTCTGTACCGTTAAAGTAATTAGAATGACAGAATGAATTTAAATAAAAGAAATTAAGCTTCCATATTCCTTCTGTCCTTCTTATTTCATTCAAGAACACCTGAGAATGCAATGGACTATACCAGCAATCACTTTTGTGATTTATAGTTGAGTCTCGATTAAATTTTGTAAAATTCTTATTACATAAAACAATAAAAGATATAAATTACCAATCATAAGTTAGTAAGCATTTAATTTATAAATCAAGAGCAAAAACTCAATGCAATTTAAAACTGCAATCAAATTTTAATAAATAAATGATTATTAACATTATATTATATTATTCATTATTCACATATATTATATATTATTCATTTTAAATTAACATTATTAGTGATATCTTTGGAGAACACCTATGTGTGGCTATCTCTTCAGATACCGAAGAAATAATTTCAGAGAACCGCAAAAGCGGCTTTTATAGTCAATGAAAAAAGTAAAGAAATGATGAATCTTTCAGTTTTCTTTTTACTATTCTAACGGAGAAAGATAAAATCATTTAATATTTTTTATAAACGATAACGATGTTTTTAGTTTGTAATCCCTTCGAGTTTAAATTTCCAGGCGAACAAGCTGATCGTTGGAGACAACTAGTAAATAATAAATTACCTATATCCACGTTTAATATTAATCCTTGACAAAGAGATCTGACCATGCAGTTTGTCCAAAATTGTAACCTTGACCGGAGTTCCTTTGCATTCGTTTAATATCAGGTAGACAAGGAGTTATATCATCACCCGAAACAACTCAAGTGTAGCTCATGTTCCGGTTCATTTGCACCTTTTCAAGGTTTTTCAAATCCGTTCTGTTCAGCTTCGGTTGCGATAGCCGGGAAATGCATTCACATCCTTTCAGTGAGAACAGCAGTTTCTAACTGTTAGGAAGGTGAAGCTGGATTTCATCAGAATAAACAAAAGAAAATGTAGAAGAATGCAAGTTAGTAAGAATTCTTATTGGTTCCGAGTGTGATAGTTTGCAATCACATAAAATCCCGTAAAATTTTATGCATTTAGAATAATAATAGCAATTTTATTGTTTCCATATTTCGCAAATTGCAGAAACTGAATACCATATGCGCATTTGTGGATAAACATTTCGCAACAGCCATAAACTTTAAATTCTTGCTTTGTTGCTCGATTTCAGAGACATAAATTCGATGTTCCGAACTTCTATCATTTGAAATATTTACTTTACAATATATTATTTGAGTAAAACTCATCAAGATATTCATTTTGAGAACTAGCTAAATGCTCTTCGGAGAAAAACATTTGATTATTTCATTTTTATCCACTGGTTCAAAATATAAACCAGCGGGAGTGGTCTCCCCTAAACTTTTTCGTATGCTTCTCGAAAAAGGTGCTGTTTCCCCTCCAACCCGAGTGGATAGAAAAATTCGAACCTATTGTAACCCAGGATCCAATGACTATCAGAAAATATTTAGTAAAGAAGCAAATTCAAAGAGATGCGTTCCGGTTAAATACGTACCGATTTCTACTCTTGCTGGCTCAAGGACAAAGTCACATAATCCTTCGGCGTGCACAGATTGCTACCAGTACGCATGCGCATGGAGAATCGGATGAAAAAATAGCGCCAAGCAGGAGTCAATAAATATCGTGCACAGAAGATTGCGTCCAGTACGCATGCGCGTAGAGATAGCGGACTCGTTGGAGATGCGATTATACAGACCGACAGACAGTCAACCTTTTGACGGATTTGGCCCAAAATTTTATACGGACATTCACGACGATAAAACTGTGTATGAAATTTTATCCATCTAGCTATTCAAGCTTTTGAGTTATAGCGTTCACATGACCGCGGATAGACAGACTTCCCGCTGACGGATTTTGTCCAAAATTTGGTAGAAACCTACAAATTATGTTTAAAGACCACATACCAAATTTCATCCCCGTAGCTCTAATAGTTTTCGAGTTATCGTGTTCACAGACAGACACACAGACATAATTCCAAATTTGTGTTTTTCGGACTCAGGGAGGTCTAAAACGTGGAGATTCCTCAAAATCTCGAGTTCGAATTTTTTGACGATTACAATACTTTCTCTTTGTATACTTCGTATACAAGAAAGTAAAAAGCAAGTTAAAACGAAAATACAGAAACACCCGTCGAAAGGATTGAGATCTTATACTTCCTTCAAAGAGCAGGACATTATAGGTTACCCTCATCGAACAACATGTGGAAATTTCAAGAAGTAACACAATTTTCTAGGAGCAAAGTTGATTAGGTCATTGCTTACTGAGATATCATCGGAACACAAAATAGCTTTGTCGTAATAAAAAATTGAAGTGAAGAAGACTGCATGATTGAAATCCAAAAGTGCTGATTATAGTGAAAACTCAGAATCTACGAGAATAAGAATCACTTTCTATAATAATCCAGAAATTTTGAAATATCTTATTATTGACGATTATTCTTTTAACTACGTTAAGAGCCTCAAAATAATGAATTGGGTTTTTTTTCACTTCATCGTCTACTTCAGTGGTAGTCAACCTGGTCCCTACCGCCCACTAGTGGGCGTTCAAGCTTTCATGGTGGGCGGTAGCGGAGCAACCAGAAAGGTAGATTTAACTATAGTAAGTTGTTTATAAAGATTTATTCTGCCAAACTTAGCGAAAATCCGACACAAAGTACTTGGTAAGTAATTATTATTATATGCTTTAAATTGCTGTAACTCTGCTTTATAAATTTTATAAAGTAAAGTTACTTCCTTCTTTATAAATCACCATTACTGTGGAACCTGTGGGCGGTTAGAAAATTTTACTACTAACAGAGATACAAAAGTGGGCGGTAGGTATAAAAAGTGTGAAGACCCCTGGTCTACTTGAAATTATTATAAGTTCTTTTACAATGTCAGAAAACAACTCTTGTCTTGGAGGAATCTCCGACTGAGGAAGACTCCTTTAATAAAATTCGATATTTGATTTCGATCCAACCGTTACGTATTCTGACAGAAGTAGGAGTAATTACCCACCCAAAAATGGTATTAAAAGCCAAAGGATAATTTTTAAAAGCTTTCTTTAGAAACATCAGAAAAAATATGATTTATTGAAAATGAAATATTTGTTTAAAAAATAAAGGGAATATGAAACTTGAGGCAGAATGTGCCAAAAGAAATTTCACAGTATAAAGCCCCAAAATTCTAAATAAAACCAACAGATAAACTTTAGGTTACGGGAGAAGAATATCTCAGAATGTGCCAAAAGAAATTTCACAGTAAAGCCCCAAAATTCTAAATCAGACCAACAGCTAAACTTTAGGTTACGGGAGGAGAATATTTCAAAATATCCACTGAAAACGGAAATGAGGACGAAGAAAGAGGATAGTTATATATATATATATACCCTAGCTTTTCAAGTCACTGAAAGAAAATATATGTGATCTATTCCACAGCCCATGGTGTTATCTGTTCTTCTCATACCTCATTAGCATTGCGGGTAAAACTGTCAGCAAGGTGAATGGAAGAGAGAGGTATTAGTTTCTTGCAAAAGGGTAGTTAAATTAGTTATATTAACGTCCCTTTTTATAGCAACACGCAGGTTATTAGGAGACAAACTACGCCATTTTGACACGATTTACCAGGACAAGGGTCACATTTGAGCCGACATCCTCCCTCCAAACTTTCAAACCACACTGAAGGGAGGACGCTTGATCTTCGACGTGAGTATTAACGTGCGCCCGTCCTCCGTATGCAGTGGATCTTGGGCAGAGTTCAGATTTTGGACCTGAATTCCTCGGTCATGGAGCCGAGTCCTTATCGCCAGACCTTTTGGAGGACAGGAGATGAAATCTTAATGGCTTAGTAGCATAGTATATGTGGTCACAATTACGCTTTCAGTTTACTTAATGATCAAGCAACAAAATATACTGGCATACGAAAGTTAAGGAACATTTCGTAAAATGCGAGAAATTTGCAATGAATACGAAAACTACGTTCCGAAATCAGTTCTGGAGAATCGTGTGACATTCAATAGAATATCATATACATATTACAGTGAAGATTTGGTCACGAGGGCAGTTAGGGGGACCACCAGAAAGGGATGAAGGCGAAAATGGAGTTCCACCCATCCTGTTTCAAAGAAAGCTGATAACGAGATGTAACTTTTATCAATGGTTATGGTTTAATGCGCATAATATTTGCATGCATTTTCGTAAGCATAGCACAAATATTCGGGAAGATATAAATGATTCTTAAAAAATCCCAAATTTTTCTGCATGTGTTTTGCTTATAGCATGCAAAGTTTTCATTCAAATTATTCGAAATTTGCAGAACACTTGACAATATGTTACCGAAGTATTGTATTAAATTTTGACGTAAATACGTTGAATATTAGAGGAAATATGAATGTTTGTACTAAATTTTTTACTGCGCATGTGCGAGGTGCAGCGGAATTTTTCTTTCATAACTTCAAAGCCAGATATACAGAGCAACTTTTAAAAAAATTCCAGTTGAATCCCATTAAAATTCAGAAAGCTGTCCACATTTCAGTGAGGTGAATTTCAATTTCTCTTTAAGAGAGGCTAAATGATGAGGGTTCTTGTACAAACTGATATTTTTTTTAAAATTTGAATCTTCCAACAGTAACATTGAATTTTAGTAAAATTGAATATCCTGAACACTTATAAATTAAATACATTATTTAAATTGCATTTTCTCGAATACCATTCGAAGATTAAAGTTTTAAAAATATCAGTTTGTGCAAGAACCCTCATCATTTAGCTTCTCTTAAGGAAAAATTGAAATTTGCCTCACTGAAATGCCGACAGCTTTCTGAATTTTAATGGGATTCAACTGGATTTTTTTTAAAGTTGCTCTATATAAATGGCTTTGAAATTATGAAAAAACATTTCCGCTGCGTCTCGAACATGCGCAGTAAAAAATTATTTAGTACAAACACTCATATTTCCTCTAATATTCAACGCATTTACTTCAAAGTTTAATACAATACTTCTGTAACATATTGTCAATTTGGTATTTTTTAAAGAAACATTTATATCTTCCCGAATATTTATGCTATGCTTACGAAAATACATGTAAATATTATGCACATTAAACCATAACCATTGATAAAAGTTACATATCTCGTTATCAGCTTTCTGTGAAACAGGATGGGTGAAATTCCATTTTCGCCTTCATCCCTTTCTGGTGGTCCCCCTAATTGCCCTCGTGACCGAATCTTCATTGCAATATGTATATGATACTCTAATGAATGTCACACGATTCTCCAGAACTGATTTCGAAACATAGTTTTCGTATTAATTGCAAATTTCTCGCATTTCACGAAATGTTGCTTAACTTTTGTATGCCAGTGTATATTGGGAGGTATAGAAAATATAGTAGGCTCCCAAAAAAAACTTTCCGGTCTTTTTAAAAAAATTATTCTTCGTAACAAAAATAAAGACTAATTTATTTAAGACTAAAAGGGACAAGCAGTCATCTATCAAGGACTTTTTCAAAAATTAAAAAATATAAATTTTGATTCTTTCACTTTAGACTTAACTTTTCACATTAGTGTAATAGCAAAATAAGGTTATATAAATTTTGTAAAAACTAACCCTGCCTTTTACGTTTGTTTTAAAAGTGTTCTGTACAGTGTACGTGATTGTATATTTCCTGCAACTAAATTAGATATCATAAAATTCATCTTGAAATGAGTACAATAATTTTATTCTTGAACCTCGGTTCTACAGTCATAAATTTTTAAAACGTACAATACATTATATAACAAACTTTTATAAAGACCTGGTATTGACTAAGAGGTCATAAAATATGAATAAAAACGGATTTTGAAAAAAAGAGTGTTTTTAATGGTATGGGTGTGAAGGAATTGAGCATTTTTTGAATCCCAGCCCATCCGGCTTTTCTGTTATACGGCCTGTTCTCCCACCACATAAGATCGGATAGTTGGGATTCTACCGTATATCCAAAAATAAATACCCATATAAATAAATATTTACCTATTGATGTGCACATATTCTATTTGAATGTGAAAAAATTCGAAAGAAAGTCGCGTAAAAATGAAATTTAAAATGATGAAATGTCTTACATAAACGTAAGAAAAAAATGTCAATAGTAATGAGATCCTATTTTCAAGAAACAAATTACCTTCAGAAATACTGAATTAATAAGACTTGCGAACTTCGGGAATTCTGTGTTTTATTAGAACATTTTAACTTTTGGTCTTTTATTTCCTTATTTTAACTTCCGACATCATCGTAACACAAGGACACATCTCTCGAAATCCTTGATTATGTTTTTGTGCGGATGTTTCAATGTCAACTGAGTGAAAGATTTCCTGTCGACAGGAGCGCTTTTTTACTTTCTCGTATACGAAGTATACAAAGAGAAAGTATTGTAATCGTCAAAAAATTCGAACTCGAGATTTTGACGAATCTCCACGTTTTAGACCTCCCTGATTCCGAAAAACACAATTTTGAAATTATGTCTGTCTGTGTGTGTGTCTGTGTGTGTGTCTGTGAACACGATAACTCGAAAACTATTAGAGCTACGGGGATGAAATTTGGTATGTGGTCTTTAAACATAATTTGTAGGTTTCTATCAAATTTTGGATAAAATCCGTCAACGGGAAGTCTGTCTGTCTGTATGTTCGAGGTCATGCGAACGCTATAACTCAAAAACTTGAAAAGCCAGATGGATAAAATTTTATACACAGTTTTATCGTCATGAATGTAGGTCCGTATAAAATTTTGGGCCAAATCCGTTAAAGGGTTGACTGTCTGTCGGTCTGTATAATCGCATACTTGTTCAGTTTTGAAACCAACTCCCTGCGCATGCCTACTAGTGGCAATGCCTGTGCAAGGAAGGGACGCTCCGAAACTTGGCAGTTTGCCAAAAACAAATTCTGGAGTGATTTTGTAAGGAAGCAAATATTTAGGGAGTCTCGCCAGGTCCTGTCGCGCAAAAGAATGAGCAGAGGATTTGAATTTGTTTTGATCCTTCAAACCACGCGTGGTTCCAACTTTGGTGTACTTGCGACGGAAGTTTATTTGACGTCTTTTATTATTCTAGTTTTCTCTACATGTGTTAGGAGTATACGAGAAAGTTTAGGGGAGACCACTCCCGCTGGTTGAGGAAGTATACGAGAAAGTTTAGGGGAGAACACTCCCGCTGGTTCATTAATTTACTAACCAGATAAATCCTATCCTACAGATTAATCCTGAGATCCTATTTTCAAAAAACAAATTGCCTTCAAAAATATTGAATTAATAAGACTCGCGAACTTCGGGAATTCTGAGTTTTATTAGAACATTTTGACTTTTGGTCTTTTATTTCCTCATTTTAACTTCCGACATCATCGTAACACAAGGACACATCTCTCGAAATCCTTGATTATGTTTCTGTGCGGATGTTTCAATGTCAACAGAGTGAAAGATTTCCTGTCGATAGGAGCGCTTTTTTTCATTAATTTCTTAACCAGATTAATCCTCTAACCCAGAGGTTCCCAACCTGTTGTACGCGTACCCAAAGTCGGTAATGGAGGACACAAGAAAACATAAGGGATAAAAAAAGTCACAGAATTTTGTTTCCCCAAGCTTGTGTGAAAAATAAAAGTGAGTTATGCAAGTCCTAAAGCCTATGCTCAAAACATGAAAAAAGAAAGCAAACGTAAACCTGATAAATGATTGATATTTGGTCTTCACCAATTATGCTTGAATCATCAATGTCTTCGTAAAAGCTGTGCTTTTCATTTTTGCGTTTCTAGTTTAGGCTTATCGAGAACAATCCGGGATCCTTTAAAATAGTCTTGTTTTGACGTTTTTATTTAAAGAGTGATTAAACGCAGGCATCATTAATTGCTCAACTGGAATGCATAGTGAATAATGAATGTCCGTATAAATCAAGCTTCCTTTTATATGACTGCCCAATTTGAAGTGCTCTTTTACCGTTTAACTAATCCTATTGTAAAAAATGGGGAAAAAATGGAATGACTCGAATTAATAATATTTGCAGGACATAATTGTTCAACTGGAATGCATAGTGAATAATGAATGCCCATATAAATCAAGCTTCCTTTTATATGACTGCCCAATTTGATGTGCTATTTTACCGTTTAACTAATCCTATTGTAAAAAATAGAATGACTCGAATTAATAATATTTGCAAGACATAATTGCTCAAATGGAATGCATAGTGAATAATGAATCTATACTTAAAAAAGGAAATGTTTGTGTGCGTGTGTGTGTTTGTCTGCAACGTCCAGACGAATCTAACGCACTTACAGCCACGAAATTTGGCACACAGGTAGTCGTAATGGTGACTGAATGCACCTCGAAGCCGAAATTTTAAAATTTAATTTAGAAATTTTTTTATTTAATGTTTTGAGTTGTTTTGATTGATTTTTCGCACTCATTTCTCAATAGAATGGTTTCGAATAATTTTTACGAAAAAAACAGTTACACCATCGGAAAGAACAAACGATTTGAGTTTGAATAGAGTTTGTTTCGTACGTCTAACGATATTTCGTGAATTTTGAGAATTTTTTTAAAAATAGTCAGTTTTCACACAAAATGTTAAGAATTGATTTTCACATTACTCCATCCGACGTTCTAATATAGATAACATTTTCAATTTTTTTTTGGTAATAAATCAATTAATTTTCTCCGATTTAAAACAAGTACGGTTAAAATATTTTATTTCTCCGATTTTAAATTAATTTATTTCTTGAAGGGACCAGAGAATTTTTCTCGAACGCCAACAATGAAGAACCATGCCGTTTCGCCCTGGCTACGCCAACTGGCGGGGAAAAAAACAGCCGTGATTTATTCCCTTCGCTGGACGCAGATATTAATACCAGAACTTTCTGACTTGAAATCGTGAAATTATGAAATCCCAATGCTGAAATAAAGCAAATTTTACATCTATATGTAATAATCTTACTTAATTTTACTTTAAATTCTAATATTATATATTTTAAAGTCTTAATGTATTCCAAAATCACTTTTCTTAAACTCCAGTTTCGTTTTATTCCCCGCGCTGGAGGTATATTAAATCTCTCGTTTTGGCATATTTATTACTAAAAAAATATTTTAATCGCTTTCACGTGCCCATCGAAAATCATGACGCATCTCCTTGGCGCTAGACTTTTCCCCTAAAATGCTTACGTAATTTATTAAAAATAGCCAATATTCCCTTCACTTTGATCACGTGTTATATTGTTATTCCTTTATCTGAGAGAATCGGAGATTTTCTATACACTTTTACTTAAAACTTCAACTAAGATTTTGGAATGTCCGCCACTCTCTAAAATATTTTTATAATAAAGCAAATTGGTTAAAAACTCGGCTGTTTTAAGACTGCAACAACGAAAACATTATATATATATATATATTTTTTTTTATTTTTGATTAAAAATAAACATTATGCATACTGCACCTCAAAGCATGATTATAATAAAGATGCGAAAGTATGTTTTTTTTTAAATTAAGTTCATTTCGTTATAAAAAAACGAAGTAATATCAAAGTAAAGTTATGACAATGATATGCCATTATCGCGAAGAAAAATAAGCGGGAAAATCAATAATGTGTATCTTTTGTTTCGATTTGTTTCCAAAACTTGTTCGTGTTACTGTGATCGCTTCTTTTTCTTTCTTTTTTTTTTACATTTTGTTGAAGTCCTGATTCCACGGGCAACGCCGTGCGCGTACTGCTAGTGTTCATATAAATCAAGCTTCCTTATATATGACTGCTCAATTTGAAGCGCTTTTTCAGGCGTTTAACTATTGTAAAAAATGGGGGGGGGGGATGGAATGATTCGAATTAATAATATTTGTAAGACATTTGACTCTTAAGCTTACTAAGCCTTCAACGTCATTGATAAAGACTTCTTTGCATAGACAAATGGTTGGGGGGGGGCAGGGATTTGACAATAGGGGGTACGCGAAGTTAAAAAGTCTAATTAAGGGGTACGCGAGGGAAAAAAGGTTGGGAACCCCTGCTCTAACCGGAACATCCTTTGAATATCCGTATACTTAGCATGTACTTTAGAGGTCATAATGAACGATATTCCGTTCATGGAGTTAAACAATATATGGAGATCTTATTATCCACTTTGATTTAAGTAATAGCATCGCACATATATGCAAGAAAGAATTAAGATTTAGAGGGAACAGAGAATTTTTATCTTGTCAGTCTGCTTTAAGAAATTGTGCTGCTTTTCGGTTAAATATCTGGAAACACGCTATCATAAAAAAAATTGCAATATTACGGTAACAGTATGATATTTTAAGATACTCGAGATAATGCCTTTCCAATATAAGGAATCAATAAGATGTAAAATAAAAACACACACAATTCCTTTTATATTCGAAACTATATGCGTTATTTTTAATTATCTGAAATCTGTAAATCAGTAAATCTAATATTTGAACATCCAGTGATTTTTAAATTTCACTCTTGATCAATTTTATTTAATTTTCCGAAAAATTTGTATAATTAAAAATTTTCAAACATCTCAGCAACTATAATTATAACAATTGGCAAGATTTTAACTAAAAGGGAAAAAATTCTGATTTGACCTCATTTTAATTACTTCTCGCTGTATAAAAAATATCTCGTCATCAGTCACGAAAATTTTGAGGCAAATTATGAAGTTACACAACTTTACGCATTCAACAAACATCCTAAAACGATTAAATGGCGCAAAAATGATTGATTCCCCGGGCTGTTTTGTCACCTCATTTTTTGATATGCTCCACTTCCCACACGTAATGCTATAATGACAATTTTCATTTGGAAAGCAGAATCGATGTGATGCATCGGTGCGAAATGGTTCACTACAAGTAATTTATAATTGGAAATTTCTGTATAACTTTCCGCTACTAATTCGATTGAAGCGCAAAGTTTTGCAGTCTTTTGAAAGAAGTATGCTGCTTAACAGATTGACGCAAGGAAGCGTTATAGATATTTTCATGATCGTCTTTTATTTGAAAGTGTTCGTTATATAATAATACGTTTGAGGATTAACGAGGCGGGAATGCAGTCAATGGACGGTCGCCTGATATATGTCAGTTGAGACATGTTGATTTAATTGTGGAATCCATTATATATCTTCTAGGACCTGACGCCACAGCACATCGTTCGACAACGTATACATGCTTGATAACATACGTAGTTACGTTTACAAGATGATTGTAAAATCACGATAATTTACACCATTATACCGAATGGTCATTACAACAAAGGTCCAGTAGGGAAATCGTTTCGCTTGCTGTGTAACTCTTAACTAATAATATATATGGCACTTTTTTAAACAAGGGAGAATATTACACAATAAAAAACAAATCTGTTTAAAAAGATTAAAGATGAAAAGAAGAAGAAAGCTATAAATTCTGATCTTTAGGTCACATAATCTAATGCAAAAATAAAATTACGATTCATTTCTGTTCAATTCAATTAGGTGTAGAAATATTTTTAATTCACCTCTATTTTTTGTATTTGTACTATTTAAAGTAAGAATGAAATAAAAGAATACATTTTGTCTCTCAGTTTTATTATTTTTTTTCTAACAAGGATCCATTTGTTCAAATAACAGTGTATTCTGAAGTATTAAATACTTTAGAATACATTCTGATCGTTATGATGTTTTCTTAAATACAGTTAGTACCCAAGTCACATAAATTTTACTATTCTTAGCTTCTATTTCAAGATCATTACTCAGTTTACGGTATTTCTCTTGATTTTTTTGACACACATCCACATAAAGGAAAACGCAAGCCGATTTGGAAATAATTCCAGCATCTCGTATAATTGTCTAATCATCTCAAAACCTCCGTAAAGGGTTCCGTCTGCAGAAGCGCTACAAAACTTTCAAATATAATTATCACATAAATGCCATAGCATAATTACCGTGCACACTTTGACCATGTTTTCGTCAGCAAGAAGTTAAACTTCCTACTTCATAAGCTTACCCTGAAATACGAAAGAATAACTAGGGGGTTCTAGTTTTACTTACAGTTTCGCGATATTTATCCTTGTTTTGGGAGTGGTAAGAAAAATAATCAGTTTCATTCATTTCTCCGACGTATTCTTTCTTTAGAACATAAGATTTTGTAAACCCACTTGGTATAGCATATCTAGCCAAGGACTCATGAGAAACGAGAGTGTGGCATCTTCTATTGGTCGAACGACCTTGGAGCACCAAGGTATCACCTGAGGAAGAAATCTGAGTTATCTCCAATATATGGAAGTCATATAAGTAGGCTGCCTGCCTAGAGGACTTTCTGGGGAAACTTGCTCATATTAGAGCTTTGCGTGGAGGAAAACCTTCATCATTTGCGCAGCGCACAATTCGGTGCTAAAGCGTACATATATTTACCAGTTCTTGAACAATGTTGGTTAAGGACAAAACCAGAAGATAGAACCTATAATCGTCTTTCCCTGAGAAATGTTCTTCGGCCATGCCATCCTTTGCACCTATGAATATACCTGCATTGTTTGAGTTGCAGTAAGATCATGCCATGCCATGCTATGCCTCACACCAGTAGGCCACTGGAGGGCTACTTAGGATACTATTTTCCAGATGAAAGTAAAACTGTGCTATCACTGTCTTCTCTCTATTACACGGATATAAGTCCTGCACACGAAGATCATACTTACCCATGTTATCATACTTATATACCTAATATATTTGTAAATTTTCATCATAATAAGCCAAAAGAGTTATATTAAAAGATACATCTCCAAGAAAATAAACAGAATTTAGCTTGTTGCACACTAATAAAATGCATAAATCTCATCACGGAATGTACTGAAATCTATACTTTTTTGCTTTCGGAAATTGAAGTCATATGTTAGGAGCACCTTATGCCTATGTTTATGTGTGCTTTAGAGAAGACCTCCAACCTTCACAGATCCCATTAGAAATAGTCAAACCGGTTAATGTCAAAGGATAGAAATGCCTATTCTTCTAGGGGTGATGGAATCGGGATCACTGCTTTTAAGCCAGTGTTGCCCCATTAAAGATACATGCACCGGAGCTGAGTCTTGTTGAAAAACCTTGGTTTGTTTCTATGCAGAAGTGGCTCCACAATTGTTTTCCGATAAACCATGACAGTAATTTTCATTCTTCGTTCAAGAAAATGAAGGCATTGTCTTTTTTCCTCAGTTCTGTTCAATCATACAATGACTAAGAAAATTATGGATTTTTTTTTTGCCGATTTATGCTCATCTTCTTTTCACATCGCTTTCTAGCCTTCTTGTTTTTCAAAAACATGTGTCAAAAGTACATATACTTTAATGGGGATCTATGCACTCAATAAATCGAGGAAAAAATGCCCCTGTATCTTTATACTAAAAACGGAAAAAGATATTTTTCTTTGATAAATTTGATTTTAATTTAAGAATGTGTGATAGAAACTTTTCGAATCTATATTTATAATGTTTCCTTTCTAGAAATTCAGTAAAAATTCTTGATTTTGCTGCTTGCTAGGAGCAAGTTCGATTATTGAAGTCCAGTCTATGTGTAAAATTGAATTGTCTATCGCTAGGATTACTAATGAATTATATTAATGGCGAGTATCATACATCACTGTATTGTATCAATTTCTCTGACTCTTAAAGAAAAATCAGACCAGATTCTGTATACCTAACATCAAATATTGATTTAAAAAGCCGAAAGGAAAGAGATTACTGAAATCTAAATTTATTCATTATTCAAATAAGGTAAAGCACGTTGTACATGAAAACTCTTCCTTTTCATAGGTTATTTCTCTCTTTTTTTAATCATAATTTCTTATTGTACAAAAGTAAAAAACCTCAGAAGAAAACGGAATAAGATGAAATTTATTCTTATTCTAAAGAAATTTTTGGAGGCATTTTGCTTTATTTCTGAAGTCATACAAAAAGCAAAACGAATTAAATAGCTTAAACCTCAAATAACTAAAAAATAACTTTGGAATTTTAAATAAATTATTCAATAAGGATTCTTTTAGCTCACCCAAAGCATTTTTAAAACAAATTTAGAACAGTGGCGAATGCACCATACAGCCGATCTTACAAAATTATCTCCATTTTTTTAAAGAATTACATATCAAGCTAAAATCATGAACATTTTCCCTAGATAACTTCCTATATTTATTTGAAAAATCTAATTATAATTACAATGACGGTGATTTTTCGAATCTTACTATTTTCAAGCAAACTAAGAATTTGGATGCTATATAAACAAAGATGAATTCACTTATAGGAAAAACTCGATTAATAACAAAATCTTTTATACAACTGATATATACTGACATCACACAAATTGCGCCTTCATAATAATCATAATTCTTAATCAACAGTAAGTCAAGCAAAACAAAGAAATGAATTAATACGAAACTATCATTACAAAAAGATGAAAATAATTACAAACAATCGCAAACTTAATAGAAACAAAATTTAGCTGTCATGCGAACTTCAATACGAACTATATTTTCTTCTTTCAGTCGTTAAATATTTTACAAGCGATTTTTTGTTCCTTTTCATCAAACTTTAAATTTTTGAATTAACGAAATATTCTTTTAAGAAGAAAAATACAGTAAAGGAAAACGTAATTTTTAAAAAATTAGCTTATTGAATAGTAAAATACACCATATATTTTATTATAGAACACTCAAAGACTTACCCTGAATCTGCATGAAGGGGGCAAATCCCTGGTTGTACAGTTAAAAAACCCTGGGCCAATGCAAAGGGCGAAGAAATGGAGTTAGAACAAAACATATCTCGCGAACCAGCACTTTATGAGAACACAAAGCGCTCATCCAACGTGTGCCCTCTACGATACAAGAGGGAAAATGCAGCTATTCTCTAGGTAGCGGAGCTTGGTGTTCAGCTGTTCCACTAATCCATCGGTCCATGTCTGAGGATGACGCAAAATTTTTACGTTGCGGCAGAAGACGATTTTGTGTGAGAAAGAAGGAAAGGTTGTGTTGCGGAGTTGTGCAAGCGGCAATAGCAATAGTCCGATGACGAACGTGTTGCCACATCTAAATTATCAATAAAACACTGCAGATAGATCGGCATCAGAAAGGGAAAAGTGAGCACCTTATCGTTCTTGCACGGCGTTTTTTACGATTTTTTGACGATATGTGGAGGTTATTTGAACGGAAGAGGATTTTATGGCTTATTCATATGGAAAAAGATCATACAGAGATAAGTAATCAGTGATTAAAATAGACTTCCGGATGTTCGGTTTAAACGCTATTCTGTTTTAATATTAAGTAAAGGATTGCGAAAGAAAATTAAAGAGATAAAATTATAATGTTTCATTGTTTTAAATTCTTTAGAGTTCCAGGTAAGTACGTAGATTTTTCATTTTCGTTCTTAAAAAAAAGTTTTAAAATAGATAAAAAGAAACAGTCAGTTTGAAAGATCCGAAGAAAAAAATCCGGCTTTCATGTTTCCCATGCCAATGTATCGGAATAAATACAAACCGTAAAAACAGCTTCATGGATACCATATTTTTTATGCATTGGAAAGTGTTATTTATTAAAGATGTTCTCCCACCGGGGGGGGGGTTGGCTCCACGAGTACGTGGATGAGACGTCGCCGGACAAGTAAGCGGATTCGCGATTTCCTAGTGGGCATAGTAATGGTGTAGGTTGTGTTACCCCTCACCGATAACGATACGTACCTCCTTCGGGAGGGGCCGGGCCGTGGCTGGTGATGGCTATTAAGACACCGATCTCAGTAACCGAACTGTTGCGGTGATTGTTCTTCAATTGACCCCGGATGCTGCGGCAAATGAGGAGGGGGGTGAGTCGGTTCAAGGTTATTTAAGATGTTCTTGAATGAAAATCTTTCACCACACAAAACAGCAGATTTCTATAAAGCGTATTTTTACCAGTGAACTTTTTTTCTCGAATATTTTCTCCGCTTGTACGAAACTCAGTGCGCTCGCATTACGTAATAAAAAATCGTTAACGCATTTTACTGGCTATTAGGAAACGAAAATATTTCCTATCGAAACTTCAGAAGGACAATTTTGTTGGGGGGAGGAATCGTAAAAAAGTGGATATGTTGATGAATTATTAATAAAATTCTAATCAAATAGTTATATCTTGGAAGTACGAAAATTTCTAACAAACTTTGAATCGAAATATGAGATTTTTTTTTAAATTTTTACTTCGAAAAAGAAAAACATGTAGATACACAAAGGAAAATGAATTAATACAATTTCCCTTGAACATAAAAAATTAGCCTTTCAAATTTTGTGTCATATAAATAACAGCAAAAATAAACAAAATATTTTTCAGTAATGAACTAAAACCGAGAAATGAAAATAAGGAAAAATCGTCCCAAGGTAATTTCTGATTTAAAAATGTCGGATGAGCAATTCAAAAGAATATTTGAATAAAAGAAAAACGACATAACAGTCAAAGACTAGGAATTAATAAGCGAAATCAGCAATTAACATGTTCCACTCTTTTCCTAAGAATGCGGATCAATTCATGCTCTTGCGTGGTAAATTCAAGACCTCCGAACCTATTTTGGAATCCTATGCATTTCTTTAGAGGCGAAAGAAGATGCATTAAGACGAAACCGCGACTTGTTCAAATGTTTTATTATTATCTTACGCTGTGCTGTGACGCCATTACGTGAAATTTAATGACATACACAGTGACGTTTACCACGTGACTATGACGTCACATGAATTGACTCCATTGAAAAAAATTAATATTGAAAACGAATGAGTGGTTGACTTCCACCGATAAAGCAAAAACAGTTAAAATTTTTAATTAGAAGGTTACGTTTGAACAATATATGTTGTTGTTTGATTGCTAAATCTGGGAGATTAATAAATCAGAAAATTTTGTTTATTTTTAAAAATATTCGTTTAGTTTAACTCTCGCGAACACTGGAACATCTCTAAGAGGTTTCTGATCTGGTGCATTTCCTTCAAAATGTTGCTTTCGAAAGAGGTTCAGTCCCATTATAAGTGTGATACTTTATATAACATATGTGATAGTAAAAGGACGAGGTGTCTTCTACACATGCGTCTTAGATACGAGGAACAATTTAGTCTATAGGAATCAAAAGAGAATGTTA
Source organism: Araneus ventricosus (assembly GCA_013235015.1). Lineage (NCBI taxonomy): Eukaryota > Metazoa > Arthropoda > Arachnida > Araneae > Araneidae > Araneus > Araneus ventricosus. Next base: position 2,057,281 of record BGPR01000015.1, read on the forward strand.
AAGTAATATTGCTTCAAAATTCATTTTGGTTTCATTTTTATTTTTATCGTAATTTTATATATCTTTAAAGAAAATTTTACTTTTGCTTTCAAGTTTTATTTAAAAAATTTCACTTGATTTTATGACATCTCAAAATTATATTTTCGGTGATTCTGTTTTTCTTCTGTATCGTGCTTTAGATAAGTTTAGAAAGCTATCAAAAGCCATTTAATTTTAATATTTCAAAAATAGTTTAAATACAACACAACTAAAATATAGTCCAAAAGAAAAAATTGATCAATGCCCCAGCTGGATGAAATGTTTTTTACCATTTCCAGAAAGACAAAGCAGCATTTATTCACATTCAACGAAAACTTTAAATGTGCACGAGCAAATAAATTTTTATAAATTTTATTTCAGAAATGAAGAAAATAATATAATCGTTATACAGAAGTGTGAAAAAAAATGCTCATCCTTATTATCGATGCAAAAGCTCACAAAAACGTTTTAAACACACATCGGCAGTTACTGTGTTAGCCGTGCAGCGCTATAAATTGTAGCGGATATAAATTAAATCAAAAAGTATGTTTGCTCGTAGTTTCCAACTGCGCAGATATCTTCTTTTTCTACTATTTAATGCAATTCATGACGGTTGCATGCTGTGTAGTTACTGTTTCCCGTGTCAAAAACATTGATTGCAGCTTGTGATGCAATTTTTTCGCATACCTCTGTATGTCACACAAAAGATTTAGATAATTTTGTGCTACATAAAACAGTATTAACAACGTGAAATTAAGTGGCATGTATGGTGACCTTCACCACGTGATTGATTTCATGTCACATGACGATATCTGTGAAAAGTTTTTGCAAACTTCACCAAAGCCAAAGCTATTAATTAGAGGAAGAAAGTATATTTTGTAGCTTGATTAATGGAAACGTTTACAAAGGAATTATGCGTAAACATAAAGAACATCGTCATAGACTATCAAATGATAAAAAAATTAGATATTTTTTCAAAGAGATGAAAACATTTATTATTTAAAGATGCTGTGATTATAAAGTACTCAAGTTAAATATGAAAAAAAATGATAATAGATCTGAATAATAGTCTTTGGTGGAATTTTCAAATTATTGTGCATAATGAAATTGCACATAAAAGCAAGGTAAACCAAACATATGTTTGCCATGCATCATAATTTCTGTCACTTGGATAAAAGAATTTTCTTAAAATTGCATTTAATTCAAAAAATATTCCAGTAAGTACATTTGCATATACTTCGACAATTTTATGACTTTTCTGAATTAAATGGAAGTAGTACAGATGAATTTATTTCATTTACTTCTGTTTTCATATTTTTTTTACGTAAATAAATAAGAAAAACCCGAAAAAATGCAGAGTTTGATTTGATTACTTATTCTCCATCCTGCAAAATTATCTCATGTTTTGCGTACGAGACTTAAATGGACTTGAAAAAAATTGGAAATCATTTGATCCTCAGGTGATAACTGTCAAATATGTCTCTCAAATTTAGTTTTGGAAAGCATTATAAAAGGATAGAAGACATGACGTCACAATAAGCGTAAGACTATGTGCAGTTGAATGCCAGATTGCTTGCTTTGTTACGTCGACCATATGACTGTATTGTCCATATTACCAGAAATTTAAAGTTGCTTTCATTACCTAAGTTACTAAAACATTATCTCATAGCTTAAAAAGGCTCTCTTAAACAGACCGATCATTCTATGACAGGGATTTTTAAAATTTTCTCAATGGCGATTCTTTCTCTGTTTGAAAAAATTTCCACTACCCCATTTTTGCCAGAAGAATTTTGCTGCCACCACGAAATTGAAAAATAAACAAGAAAATAAAATATTAATCAACGACAGTGGCGAATCCAGGGTTTGGGTCTGGGGGAGGCTGAAATCATAAAAAATTTTGTATCGTTGTGAAGAATGTCAAACCTCATGGCTTTTGTGAACCAAAACACTTTAACTTTACAAACTTTACTCACCTGACAATAAGAATCATAAAGAACACTACAATAATTTCGATAATTTAATAAAAAACACCATGAAATAACTAGCTAAAAATTGTTTTCGACTGCGTCAACGTTACAAGTGCGAGTGGAGTGATTAAAAAGTGGAGTGCGGTAAAATTTTCGAGCCTGTCAAACAAACAAGCAATGTTCTCACGGTTTTTTTCTTTCTTTTCTTTTTTTTAAATGGAGATTAAGAACAAATATAAGTAGTGATTTTAAATAAAATGAAGAATTCTGGTTTAGTTCTGGGGGGCTGCAGCCCCATAGCCCCCCCCCCTGGATTCGCCCCTGATCAACGATCAATAAAAAAAATTCAGATAAATATAGCTGTTCAATTTCATTTTGTTGTGTAATTATTATACTGGGTGATTCAAAATTCAGCATACAAACTTTTAGGGGCGAAAGAAAGCAAAAGAACAATCCAGAAGATACAGAAATGACAAGCGATACTTTAGACTTTGACAGTTTTATAGCAACTGCTCAAATTTACCATTCACAGATGAGCACGCTTCACAGCTGAGGCGCATGAATTGTGGAGCACTTTCAAAAACATCCTTCATTTCGCGGCATTTGTATTTTGCAACGGCGATGGAGATTCTTGCCACGAGACCGGCATGTCTGCCATTTCAGCATTTATAATCTGTTGCATGTTGCCCGTATGCAGTCGAAACTTCAAATGACTAACGCTGGTGGACAACACCCTCTAGTTCATCCTGTTGGCTTTTCCGGTCATACTTTTATAATCGCTTTTGGATCCTACCTCCCCTAAAAGTTTGTGCGTTGAATTTTGAATCACCCTGCATATCTATATAATGATGACATAGCTATTTTAAATATAAAATTCAACTAAATATAATTGTCAAATTTAAAAGGAATCTTCTGATTCTGCATGGTTTTGTCAACCATTTTCAAAAAAGTGTTCAAGAATCTGAAAGAAAACGTAATGATAATTTTCGCGGACTAATATTTTTTATTCGATCCCATCTGGTTATATCGCGAGCAACAGTTTAATAAGCCCTGTTCTATAGTATAGATGGTAGTTGTGAACATTGTTTACGAAAATCCCATCATTTTCAGGGGGGAAAAGTCTATCTGAACTTCTAATCGAATTGGCAAGGTTCATCTCTCTCAGTTCAAGTGACAACGCTGAGTCATATTTATCACCCCTGAATTTCTCCAAGACAAACGTTGATGCATTACCCTTTTGTATACGAGTTGGACAGTATCGTAAAAAATGCAACCCTCTCCTCGGCATACGACCATCCACTTACACGAAAAATCAATTTCAAAATAAAGTGTAATTTCAGGTTGTATTTTTACTTACAATACATACAATGCGTTTCCCCTCCGGCCTGTGGAAGGCCTTACACCCTCTTGGGTAGGCTGTGCCGGGGCGGGTTGTTTATAAATAAATACGTATTGTTATATGTTATATACATAATTGTTACATATTTTTCACATTTTCTGTTTGTTTTTCATGAACAATTTTCATAACCCATTTGAATAAAAATAACGTTGAAAAATCTAAATCCGACTTAGGAATCTGTCATTCGGAACGGAACTCGCTCGTAACACGAGGAGGGTGGAGTGGTTTATGGATTTGCATGAACCAAATCGCGCAATTAGAAACTGCTTCATACACGCAAGTTATCCAATTAAACAGAGCTGTGAAAAAAACAGAAGGAAATTTCAGATGGGAGAAGTTATGATTTAAGTTTTAATGAAGGCAATTTTTTGTTGTAGAATTCAGAATTAAAGATGCGTTAAAAAACTATCCGGAGACGCCTGCTGATTACAGAAAATGCTTGATTTCAGCGACTATTCGCCAAAATGCATAACACTCAGACGAATGACTCGGAAGAAATAACTCACGTTGTCTGGTAAACCTGAAGTTCCTTTTCGTCTAAATGACGCCGGTATGGAGAATCAAGTGTCATGCCATGTGCTACAGAGGAAACGCATTTGCGAAATGATACATTAATTTTCCTCCACAGTAGGTGCTTTAATGAAAGCGTATATTCATCAATGTGCCGCCAATTCTTGATTTGCAGATGAAAACCATCAGTACCAAAATAATAAACAGCGGGAGTGTTCTCTTCGATTTTCTAGAATGCTTACGCAATGTAGAGCTTTTTAGGTTTAGTTTCGTAATACAGAGAAAATAATCGAATATGCATTTTGGATTTCTTTCCTTCACTGATCGAATTTGACACATATCTACAATTTTAGTTACAAAACAACATTCCGAACTTCATTTATCTAACTCGTTCCGTTTCTAAGTTATGGTGTTTACAAGCAGACAGACAAACAAACACACAGTTTACCCTTTGACAGATTTAGTCCAAAATTAACCGTAGATCTACAAGTTTGGGTGATAAAACCGTATGCTTTACTTCGTCCATCTAATTCGTTGCGTTTTTGAGTTTTCGTGTTCAAACGAACGCGGATGGACTGAAATTTCCCTTAAACAGATATCGTTCAAAATTTGATGCCCATCCACAATTTCGGCGTAAGATCATATACCAAATTTCATTCTTCTAGCTCGCTGCATCTTTGAGTCACCGTGCTTATATAAGCGCAAAGTACGGATATACATACATTATTTCAAAAAAAGATATTTAAATTTACCGAGATCGAAAACGTGGAGATTCATGAAATTCTAAAGGTCAATTTTTTAGGATTATAGTATTTTATTTTCGTAACTTTGCATGCGAGAAAGTAAAATTACTACATCCAATCCTTTTCTAACACGGTTAATCCGTTTCATGTTTCATAGAAACCGTGCTAAGCGAAACTAGTTCGCTGTGATTAATATGTTGAGCGCCGCCATAAAAAAAAAATATTTTTTTTTGGGGGGGGGGGGGGGTTGGATATGGAGAAGTGTAGATCACCAGTATTGATACTAACTCAAATGGATTATTAGTATAGCATAGTTGTATTTATTTGGATACGAATGGTGCTTAATGTGTTAATCAAAGTCCCATAATGGCAGAAAAATTCGTTGTATATTAGGAATGTCCAGGCTTCTTAAGCCCTTCTGCAGGTTTATCAGGATGCCTTGTTCTAGGAATAATTTCAATCTCCACACTGTGCTATACGAAAGCAGTGCTATCAAAATTTCGTGTTATAAGAAATTAATTGAATATTGCAAATAATATGGAAAAACTTCAACAAAAACATTCGAATCTTTAGATTAATGCACCGTATTTATGGTACACAAGATTTATTGAGGATGTGCTCCGTAATTTTGGGCCACGATGAGAAAAAAGAATGAAACCTATGCCAGAGTTTTTCTCTCCAAACATCGCACGAATGTTAAGACATTTTATTGTAGGCAATATTTGAGAACTCGAATCTGAACAAAAAGTAACCGAAAGGAATAGTTGAATATTTTTATCAGTTAAATAGGGGAATTTTTATACGATGAAAAGCAATGTAATCGGCAAGCACAGGAAAGATAGTTCTATGTTCTGTAAATGAATTGCTGAAACCAATAGCAAGAAAGTGAATAAATACATTTAATCAATGTTAAACAAAGCAACGAAGACCTAATTACACATTATTTAAGTTTCAATCCATACTAAAGAAAAAGGTCAATCGCTGATCTGTAATAATCTTTTCTGAAATTTATTGAGGACTCACTTTTAATTCATTTTAAATATAAAGCATTTATTAATTACGGTTTGATTTCATTTTTAATGCATGAATATTTTTTAACTTAGAAGTAGACCTGAACATTTTCATTATCCAACACATAAATACGATGGTTTAAAGCAAGTAAAATTTTAAACTAACAAATAAGCAGTCCCAGAAATGACATATCAAGCTGATCCACAAAGAATAAATTTTAAATTTAATAAAATCTTCTTTTAAATCTTTTTTCACTGTAAAAAATATTAGCGTCACAAATTCATCATAATGCTGATCTTAAAGTAAACCAGCGGGAGTTGATTCCCCTCAACTTTCTCGTATACTTCTCAAAAATTTGTCATTCCCCCTCCTTGCATGGATACAAAAATTCAAACCCACTGTAACCCAGAATGCAATGACTATCAGAAGGTTTTTAATTGTAGATTATAGCGATTGTAAAATATTTAGGTGAAAAATCTAATTCAAAGAGATGCGTATGTATTAAAACTTAGCAATATTTATTTTCCATCACACTCTAGCAAGCTCCGCTAATGCGAGGCGTGCGCGAGTGAAATGAAAACAGTAGAAAATTACCTTGTTCGCTATAGCTGAATAGCTTGCGCATGCGCAGAGATTACTACCAGTGCGCAAGTAAAAAAATTGAATATGCAATTTCAACGCTTTTTTTTAACTGAATGAAACTAAATTTGGGCACAGATCTATAATTAATGTTAGCAACCGTCATACCAATTTCTATTTATCTAAGACAAAGGGTTTAGGAGATATATTTTTTACAATTATGCGATTATACAGTCCGACAGACAGTCAACCCTTTGACGGATTTGGCCCAAACTTTTATATAGACCTGCATTCCTGAAGATAAAACTGTGTTCCAAATTGTATCAATCTAGCTATTCAAGTTTTTGAGTTATAGTGTTCACATGAACGCGGACAGACAGACTTCCCGTTGACGGATTTTGTCCAAAATTTGATAGAAATCTACATATTGTGTGTCAAGATCACATACCAAATTTCAACCCCGTAGCTATAATAGTTTTCGAGTTATCGTGTTCATAGACACACAGACAGACGTAATTCCAAAATTGTGTTTTTCGGACCCAGGGAGGTCTATAACGTGGAGATTCTTCGAAATCTCGAATTCGAATTTTTTGACGATTACAATACTTTCTCTTTGTATACTTCGCATACGAGAAATAAAAAGAGCCTATTTTTTTATGTCCAAAATTGAATTTTAAAAAATTTAAAAAGACTACTACTGTATCTTAACAAAATTCATTCAGGAAAACTCAAATAAAGCAAACTTATTTCTCTTTTACTAAACAAAGTTCAGCTACCGGATTGGGATTAATTTTTGAAAGAAATTCAAACAAGAAGTGGAAAGTTAGAAAACAATTATTATAAGAAGTGGACAATTGCAGAATTGGCAATCGAAAAAAAATCAATCAAAAATCATCGGTTCTTTTTTTCTTTAAGAAACATATTAGAGTAATAATAAAAATAAAGAATTTCACTAATTCTTATCGAAAATTTGAAAAGACTTCGAAGTTTAGAAGGATAAGTTTAGAACCTTTCAGCAAGAAATTTGAAACTGTCAAAATTGCAATTCAGTTTCTTCATTGAAAAGACTTAGAATGAAGTGAAGAAACTCGTAAAGGTCCCTTTAATGACAAACCAGGCGAACGCCGTACAATTTGTGATCTTCGGATTACGAGTGAATAAAATCTCAAAATATTCTTTTAAATGGAAGCTGAAAATACTTCCCCTTTTCTTATCAATTGACTGGATTAAGAGATTTGTTGTTCCTTTCAGCCATCAGTGGGAATACATATTCTTTTTTTCCTCATTATAAAAAACTAGGTATTGTACACAGAGAGTTACAATAGGACAAAAAGGTTAACAAATTAGCTACTTGTGGATTTGATGATAAACAGATTGCTTCTAAGAGGAGGGAGATAAAATATTAAAACCTTAGTGGTACAGTATCGGTACCAGCCCGTGTGTAGATGAGAAGATTCTGCTGATACAACCTTAATATTGCTCATAAAGAAAACGTTTAATATACAAATAATAAAGCAGGATGAATTAAAAAGACTACCTTGTAAGATACAAAATAAGCATGCAATAACATTAAAAACAAAAATATATCTGTCATACCTATTCTGTATTCCAGCAGAATCCCAACGAGTCAGTCAAACCTCGATTTATAATGGGAGTTTCTGAAGTTTATTTCTTTCGAAACATTTCCTGGTGCAAAACATTCGCGAAAATTCGGCAAGATTCCGACGTCAAATTTGATGATACTGCTCGCAGTTTTTCCTTCTTTTTTTATGAAAAAAAATCTCTAAGGCGAAGCACAAAAGGCGCCCAGGTGACATAACGTCACTTACGCGTCACTAGAACACTGGAGCGACAAAGCTCTCTGAATGCAACAGGAAACAGCACACAAACCTAAATTAGCTGCTGCAGCTTCATGAAGAGAAGTTAATGTCAACGTTTGCATGAAATGCGTTCATAAGTCTTATATAATAACGGATATGGAAATCCTCTATGAATATTTCAAAGAAGAAACCACGATTTCTATGTTAAATTTTGAAATGCATTTTCCATTATGTAGACAAATAAGGAAATTGTTGTAATTACTTTGGTAGTTATTTTTGGATGATATTCAAATGAATTACCACTCAAGAACCAGACCTTGATATTGAAATAGCAATTCATGAAATAAAATTCCGCAGCACTTTATTTTAGAGGCTATTTTGATTAAGCCTCATGCCGTGAGCGAGGTAGAAATTGGGTGTCGATTATTCCAGCATTCGTAGACAAGGTTGTTATAGCTTTGCATGTAAATAACAGCTCACCTAATAACACTCAAAAATGCCTTTAAGAGTAGCTCATGATTTTCTGCAGAAAAAATAAGAATTGGCACAGGTGGAAGGTTAAAGCTCTTCACTCGGAATTTCGTAACAATTATCGTAGAATCTTTTCCTTTAGAATAAAAATTGCAATCATAGCAAAAATAATTGACTTAGATGAATAAGATAAGTCGGCTTTATCAGCAAATTTCAGTAGCTTTTCTACATACTGGGTGCCATAAAATGTACTCAGACTTGAACTTGACAGGTATTTTCTGAATAAATTAAATCATTAACATGTGCATTTTACTTGTTCTTTCAGAATACCATATCGGGTGAAGTTTACCTGAAGTTGCTATAAGAAGGGGTAATAAAACGCATTCAAGAGGTGTTTGTGAATGAAGAATGCTACTTCCTCCAGCAATATGGAGCAGCTCCGCGTTACTATCGCGACTTGAGGACATTTCTTGACGGAATTCAGAAGAACAAAAATCATCCGCATTCATTGAATCTCACTCATATAATAAAACATGATGTTTATAGTTCTAGACTGCTACTACAATCAACAAACTGAGATCTTTCAGTGAAAGAGAATGCGTCAAAGTCCCAACTGACATGTTCAACAGCATTTGTTATACCATCGGTCGGCTTTATCAGTAGTGCTCGGATATTTACGTCAACAATTCAGACACTTAGTCAAATGACAAAGTACTCCACTTGTATAAACTCATTTGAGCTGTGAAACTTTGATGAATGCTATTATTAGAGATGAGAACGAGGTAGCTGGAGTGCCCGATTTAATTCAACTCACGCATCGAGAATCTAGTGTAATCAAAAATTTCTCTTTATTGTTTAACTCTATCGTCAAGTAAATTTCAAATTAAATTTTTAAAAGTATGTAGATAATCCAAAAAACAGTCTAAAACTTTCTGATAAAAGATTTTTTGTGAAAGGAGGTTACAATATTCATTTGAAAAAAAACAACGTAAATTGAATTGTATGCGTATAAAAAGGTTAGAGAAATGTTCCACGTACTTTTTATGGCAAATTTTTATCTCACAAATATTCGTTCGTTTTTCTTTGTTTAATCTCTGACAGCGTCACTTATCAGGGTTTGTATCAGTTTTTCTTTGACCCGTATCAAGTGACGATCATCTGAAGTAACTATGCGACGGATGTAACTAATGCGACGTCAATTAGTCCGAGTGTAGATTTCTTTAGTTACCCTCTAAAGCTGGCCATTCACTTGTAGTATAGCTATGCCATTTGTCCTAAGCTTGGTTTTTCCCCACCCATTTTAATCGAAAAATACAGGCACGCCATTCATTTGTGTTTAAAAGGACGCTAAGTCTGAGCAAAGGTAAGAGGGAGAGATATTCTTTCCCTTCTACAGCTGCTCGTAATTAGCTCTTCGATTTTTCCCAGTCAGTAGATTTTAATTAACGCTATCCTCGAAGCGAGGCTTCAATCTACGCAAGGCATTGTTCTTTTCAGTAGTCTCTTTCAGGGTCCCTCTGATTTTTCGTTACGATTTCAGTCCAGAAGGAATTCCAACCATGGCAAAAAAACCAACCCTGTTTGTCTCATATCCATAGATTTGTATCGCTTTTTCCTTCTCGCGTTCCAAAATATACAGTTTGTCTGTGAAGTGAATGGACAAGGCAAATTAATTATTCGAATAAATAGAATTTGACACTATGCAGACCGAGACTCATTAATCCAAACTGAAAGATTTATCAGAGCATCCGGTCCCAATATAGTTTGAATTATTTAACGATAATCAATTAGATATTGCTCGATGAAATAGGATTTAACATAATCATCTGATATAATTTGTAAAATGTCTTTGTTTCATGGGGCCGGATTCCATTCGGATTCAAACTGGGGAAGGGAGCGAGTTACTCCCGGCTAGAGTATTTACACGATCGAATTTCATAATCTAGTTTTCAATAGTATTTCAATTATTAGTTTATTCAATAGTATATTTAAATGAATTTATAATTGCAATTCTCTACCAGTTCACGGTCATTTATTTTTATTTATATTCTCATTTTTAAAATGCTTTAAACATTGTCCGGAGCCTAATAAGAAATTACTGTTAATGCTGGTTACAGAAATTGGAATTATGAAACGGTGTAAAAGAAGAAAAAAAAAGCAATCTTTTCATTTTCTAGACATTCAAAAAGAAATTATTCGTTTTTTAAATGATAATTACAAAAATCGTTACGTATCATTAATATGGGAGAAATTAAAATTCTTTCGCTTTTGTGTGACTTAACATTGAGATCACAAAAATTTGTTACATTACTGGCGAATTTCTTAATTTTATTTTCGTAACGTAAAAAACTTTTAGATTTTATTCTTAATTTACTTATTTTCAAATCAAGTATCTGACCGATTGACAGGCAGACTTCTGGAAGCTTTCAAATAAGAAGAAGAATGGCATTGAACGAAATCAACTCACTTGATGCTGCAATCACATGACAAACATTAATGCGCGTATCGTCTCACATTTAACTGCACATTAAGACGTCACATATTTTCTCCTCCTGCAAGACTTGGATGGATGGAATTAAGACTTATATGACAAATAACATACTCTAGAAGAATTCTTTTCCTGGTTAAGCGTCTGGTTATTTCGGTTTAAAATTACGGCATTCTTTCAGCAGTGCCTCCCATATGACTTCTAAACAGAACACTTGTCTAATAATTATGATAACTAATAATTCTAAGAAATTCGACATTTCATACTCTATGTTAAGAGAAAAGTCAAAGTTAAAAACCACACACGCATCTCTTTTATTCCCTTCAACAGTGACAGTTATAATATTAGCAGTACGCGCACGGCGTTGCCCGTGGAATCAGGACTTCGACAAGATGGGAAAAAAAATCCCCACAATGACTCGAAAAATTTTTGAAAACAAAATCAAAACAAAAGATACACATTATTGATTTTCCCGCTTATTTTTCCTCTCGATAATGACGCGAATGTAATCACCGGAAGGAAAGATCGGATTGTAGAAATGCAGGCTGGGAATGAAAGCATATTACGTTACCTCCTGCGATGAAGCAACAATGCATTCTTGGATCGTCCGGAGAAACTCACGCTTACAAATTTCGCTAGCAAAAAAACTGTTTGAACTGATCAGGGAAAAATAATTTTAAAGAAACGGTATAAGATATTTTGACCATTCTTGTTTTAAATCCGACAGAAACGTTCCAGTTATAAGCTGAAAAAAATGAGCTGAAAAAATTATATAGAGTTGTTAGAACGCCAGATGCGAGAATTTCAAGAAATCCTTATCAAAAATTACCAGAAAAGTAATTATTATTTAAAAATTTCTCAAAATTCAGTAAATTATGTTGGAAATTCAAAACAAACTTCATTAGAAAGAAAATTGTTTGTTCAATCCGATGGTCCATTGATTGTTTTTCAAGGATCATTAGAAAAGATACTACAGCCGTAAACGTGCCAAAAATAACCCAAAACAACACAAAACCTTAAATAAAAAATTTTCTAGATTAAATTTTAAAATTCTGGCTTCGAGGTGCATTTAGTCACCATTCATCTACCTGTGTGCCAAATTTCATGACTGTAAGTGCGATAGATTCGTCTGGACATCGCTCACACGCAAACATTGCCTTTTATAAGTCTAGATTCGTACAGTTCCTATTAATTTGGATTGCAGAAAGAACAACCTATCAAAATTAGCTAATTTTTCAAATCCCAATTTAGGTTAGATTAGACAGGTCCCAATTTAGACAAATTTTATTCCTTCTTATCTGAATTTTATTAAGATGGATTATGCAGCATTTAAATATAAAAATCTTAACTTACTTAATTAAATGATATTTTTAGTCAGGCTACAAATTATTGTTCTTGATGCCCTTGATCATAATTTAAGAATTTTACAGTGCCTTCTTGTAAAAAAAAAATTGAAATGCTTAATTCGCTATAATCCCGTACGTTATAATTAGAAAAAATAGTGAAAATTTATTGTTTTATTTATTTATTCAAAAATATTTCCGTTATTCTTCATTGATTTTTTCCCTGTGAATGTAATCTTTCAACTTTTCTCCTGAAATTTCTTATATGAATACAGGGTACTGTTTATCTTATCTGTAATATGTGAATAGATGTTTTTAACGTGAATTAAAACTATTAACATTCATATCACCTAATTTTAAAAAGTACGTTTAGTAGGTCAAATTTTATTGCTCCTAGAAAAAATTAAATATTTTTAAAAATTCAAAATGCGTTCGGAGTAAATATATGTTTCTGAGATGTAATACATATTAATCATTCATTTTCTCTTCGAGTTCTAAATTTAATGAAATTTAAGAACTTGTTTTTCATCGCATGAAATGAATTGAAAAACAGAAGAAAACGAGACGTATTTTTTTAAAAATTTACAGCTGTTTTATAATTGTGTAATGAAACAGAAATAACATTTTCAGCAATTCAGCTAACAACTTGTTTTTCTTGCGTGTTAAAAAAATAAGGAAATGTTTTCAAAATATACAATTCATTAATGTATAAATTCGTTGTTTATTCTGAATTGAATTTAAATCTTTAAAAATTAAATGTCTTGCTTACAGTTTAAACAATACAATCACATATAGGTTTATGAATGAATTGAAGCAAAAAATTTCTTAATTTCGTTTAGGAAACTGTTGAACCATAAATAACAGTTCAAGGGTAACTAAAAAAGGAATTAAAAAACATTTTAGTGCACAAATTCTTTACTTTTTTCTAGTTTAATTGTGAAATAATTTATTTGATTTTGTTAACTGAAAGAAAAATATGATATGTCGAATCTAATAATGTTTGTTTTTAAGGGTTTTGTTGACATATTATTTTCTACAGAAATTTACATCGGAGTTTTGCTTAAAGGATTTCTTAAAAATACTTCAGTTGCAAGAAGAAATACAGAATACATTTTTAAATCGCTGAATTTCCTCTCATAATAGATATTATTCTCTAATACTCATACAGATATTATTCACTGATACTTTTACAGATATTATTCACTGATACTCATACAGATATTATTCACTAATACTCATACAAAATATGTTCAGCATTTCAATGTTCATATATAAACGATGAAAAATAAGAAATGGGATCCTTTTAAAGCTTTCTTTCAACACTGCCGATATTAACTATTAATTTCATTTAATTCGAAGAAGATAATAAGTCTTTTTTTAAAAAAAGTATCTGGTTAAGTAATTTTTCAATAATTTCATCATGACAATTTAAAAAATTATTATTTGTCACGGTGTTTAACATTTATGGTGAACTTAATTTTTTTAATATTGGCTATCTGTCGAGATAGCTTAACTTATAAACTGAATAAATTAAAATAGTCAGATTTCATAGTGAAGACGATAGAACATTGATATCAATAAACAATAATGTGAAGACTTGCACGTATCTGAGTGTTATTCTTTCTGCCTGCTTCTACTTTCATATCGTAGTTTACCAATAAATAATATACCCCGATATATCAATCCATGTACACATGATTGAAATATTTCAATGTCTAAATATAAGTAGTAAATAAGCAAATTACAGCCACTTACAAAATTTCTTACATATTTTTGCTAAAATTATATGTGGTCAAATTCACATATTATAATGATATATTTTACTTTTTTATCTTATAAGCTTTTAAAAAAATATACAGTTTTTTACCGAATTTATTATGAACTTACCTTATTTTAAATGCTTTTCCCGTTTAAACATGGCACTAAACGTAATGAAATTGTAACTAAAAAAATACTCCATTCCATTAATTTTTATATTTTGTTTCTAATGATTGATATTCAAAAAATAATAAGTCTAGCTAAAATTTTAACATGGAGAATATATTCAACATAATTATTAAAATCAAAACGACTTCGGTCAACAAAATGAACTTCCTCTCACTAATAAATGTAGTTGAACATTGAATGTCTAATAGTATTCATATTCAAATCATTTTTCAAATGAAAACTTTTCGGGATGATCAGTCATTTGGTAATTCCAGGTAAGACCGGATAAACCTGATAGTGACTCATGAACTATTTATAAAAGACATCAATATGAATCTTTTCGGATTCTAATTTAAAAATTTAAAAGGTGTAACATGTTGTTTTGAGCAATAAATAGAAAAGTCCTTTAGTTATCAGTTTCCTCAAATAGTTAGTTACAAGGAAATGACAGGGAAACAAATTTCACTGGAATTTCCAATCGCTTTTGATCGCAGTAATTTCCCTTTTTTTAGTTAAATTTACACAAATTTGTTTGGAAAATTATAATAAAAATATAAGACAAAATAATTTTATAATTTAACTCATAAAAATTTCATTAACTCCAAAGTTTATGAAATTTTATTTCTAAAGGATAAAGAAATTTGTTTTTGTATAATCGGTAATATATCTCAATTATTCTTTAGGGTGTTCCGATTATTAAATTCACAACCCAAAACACAACTGTGCCGATGCTCGAGTTGATACTTTCGGATGTGCAATCCTCAGTGAAATTAATTAATTGTTGACTTATTCTTTTAAATATATAGAAGTGATAGCTCTTCTTGCAGGGATTGCTCTTGAGATTTTAAATTAAGTCCAACTTAGTTTTCTTTTTTCTTTTTTTCGATTATTCCGAGAGCGTAAAAGTGAACTAACATCATGAGTCAAATCCTCAGAATATTTTAATTCACCAAATTGATCACAATAATGTCTTCCATTTAAATTTATTCAAAGGAATTGCGACTACTTTCCCCCTCATTCACTATGATTCCTTGTTATACCTAAATGTGTCTTCTTTATTGTCCACTAAGATGAAGACTTTATTCGAATTTAATAGCATTTTCAACTGTTGTACCTTAGTTTTAATCCTTTATTATATGGAACTGTTTCCCTTAGAATTGTTTTTTATTCGGAATCTTATCAATGATTTTCAGTTTCACAAGGTGCTGATCGCATTATAAAATTCGAAGAAAATACATGTCTTTATTAATTTTTTCTAATTACAGTAATTACTTTCTCGTATACGAAGTATACAAAGAGAAAGTATGTTAATCGTCTAAAAATTCGAACTCGAGATTTTGACGAATCTCCACGTTTTAGACCTCTCTGTGTCCGAAAAACACAATTTTAGAATTATGTCTGTGTGTGTGTCTGTCTGTGAACACGATAACTCGAAAACTATTAGAGCTACGGGGATGAAATTTGGTATGTGGTCTTTAAACATAATTTGTAGGTTTCTATCAAATTTTGGACAAAATCCGTCAACGGGAAGTCTGTCTGTTTGTCCGTGTTAATGTGAACGTGATAATTCACAAACTTAAATAGCCTGGAGTATAAAATTTAGTAAACATTTTTATGATCAGGAATGTAGGTCCATATCAAATTTTGGATCAAATCCGTCAAAGGGTTTACTGTCTGTCTGTCTGTATAAACACATACTTTTGAACGAAAGAACTTCAAAAATTACTTTGATAAATGAAATTTGGTATGTGGCCTTCTTACCTTAAAGGTAGATTTGTGTCCAATTTTTGTGTCAATCGGTTAAAAAAAGGGCGTTCAAATTGCAAATTTCGTTTTCTTTATCTTACACCCTGCCCTATTGGTAATCACGCCGTCTTCTAATTCCACTTCCGCGTTGGACGACTTTCGGAAATCTTGGTATGACGTTTCGCTTATATTTTTTCTCCACTGCGTTAGGGGTTCTTGTTCGTTTTACTGATTTTTAGCTTTTTTTTCTACATGTGTTAGGAGTATACGAGAAAGTTTAGGGAAGACCATTCCCGCTGGTTTTGCAATAATTTCATCATGAAAGTTTAAAAAAGCATTTGCCACGATGTTTAGCATTTATGGTGAACTTAATTTTTTTTAATATTGATTGTCTGTCGATAGATAGCTTAATTTATACATTGAAGAAACTACCAAGAGGCAGCTTTCACAGTGAAGGCAATAGAACACAATTGCTACGGATTGCTAATAAATAATATAACCAACTGGGTCGATGCAAGATTAGATAACTGAAACATTTGAATGACTAAATTTATGTAGTAAACAAGCAAATTTCAGACACTTACAGAATGTCTTAGATATATTTGTTAGAGTTATATATGTAGTCGAATTCACATATTATAATGATAATACGTTTTCCTTTTTTTATCTTATCATCTTTAAAAAATTAACATACTTCATTATCAAATTTACGGAACTTATCTTATTTTACGTGCGTTGCCCTATTTAACAGGACAGACGAAATTGTAGGCAATAAATACTCTATCACATTATTTTTTATTTTTTGTTTTTAACGATTGACATTAAAAAACTGATTTAAATAGAAAATTCTAAAGTCTAAATTGAAAATGTGCGTGGAAATATTTTTGAAACACTTCTCAACAAAAGTATTAAAATCAAGAACGGATTCAGTAAAAAAAATGCACTTCCTTTCCATAAATTTAGTTGAACGTTGCAAGTCAAACAGGATTCGTTTTCAAATTCTATTCAAATTGAAACTTTTCGGGATTATCCGTCATCTGGTACTTCCAGGTAAGACCGAATACACCTACCACTGACTCACGAAATATTCATAAAAGAAATGCAAACATCAATTCGAATGTTTTCCTATTCTAATGTAAAAATTCAAAAGGTGTAACATACTGTTTTGAACAATCAATAGAAAAGTCATTTTGTTATCAGTTTCCTCAAATATTTACAAGAAAATGATAGGGAAACAGCTTTCAGGGGAATTTCCAGTCAGTTTTGTTTGCAGTATTTTCCTTTTCATTACACAAAAGGAAACAGATACAGCGTGAAATGAAAATATAGAACAAAATATTTTTGTAATTCAAATCATAAATTTTCATAAACTGCCAAATTCAAGAGTACAGCAGAGACATGAAATCTCCCTGAAAGTGCGTTGAAAAACCCTTGCCACCGATGTTCGAGTTGATACCTTGGGATGCGCGATCCTAAGTGAAATCACAAATCGTTGACTTATTCTTTTAAATATATAAAAATGATAACTATTCTTCCCGGGGCTTTCTTCAGTGTTTAAATCAAGTCCAATTCAGTTTTCTTCTGTATTTGTTTCGACTATTTTGAGAGCGTAAAAGTGATATAACATCATGAGTCCCTTGTTGAGGATATGTTAATTCAGCAAATTGATGACAATAAAGCCTGTCATCTAAATTTATTTAAAAGAATTGAGAGTGCATTCGTCCTCTTTTGCAGTGATTCTAGGTAATACTTTGATAAGTTTGAGATAAAAACTTTGTTCGAATTGAGTATAATTTTAAACTGCTCTACCTTAGTTTTAATCCTTCAATAGTTGGAACTATGTCCTTTAGAATGGTTTTTTTTAATCTGGAACCTCATCAATGATTTTTAGTTTTACACGATGCTAACCGCACTATATATATAACATCTGAGACATCAAAATAGACCTATCTACTTTCATTGAGATGGTCATGACCGGATTTAATTTTTTTGTTGAAATATGAGAAATATCTCTTTTGTTAAATAGTGTCCTTAAACTGTGAATTCCTGTTTCAGAAATTTGAAATGACGGCAACGGATCTAATTTCAGATAAGAATAGACTGACTTAACATATAACTTCCCTTTTAGCTGATGGTAGAAGATGGTATGGTCGGGTTTTTACTATATTCTTTTTCCACAATCACAATTTGTCATACTTCTTGATTCTCCATTTATTATACAGCAAATCTGTCATTCCTCTGTTGATTCTATCGATCAGTGACGTTGAAAAATTTTAAGAGCATTATAGCTGACATGTACATATCCTTCGTTTTGGAAGCGAACAATGGCGCGGCTGCCGATAAATCGCTTGAGCAAACACACACCTGCAAGACTGCAGTATCTCGGATCACCACGCAATTAAAGCATGAACGATGTAGAATAAAAACAAGAGAGGGGATTTTGATGAATTCGTTCTTTTTGTGTACAAAAAGCGCATTAGTGAAAAATAGAATCCTAAACAGAGTCAGCTCAAAAGAAAACATTATAAGGGTTGATTGAAAATGTTGTGAAGAAATAGAAATCACTATAAAGCACTCATTTTTCTTTTGTTTTCATGAATTATTTGGTTTATTAATATAAACTATGTTTTCATCTTAGCTTTTTTTTAAAATCGAGACATAAGAAATAATAAAAAAATTGCAAAAAAAGCAAAATAGAAGCTTTTGAGTTTTAAAAGAGTTACTAAGGGGGAACTTTTGTTGCATATTTTTTTGCTTTTGAGGGACTCGTCTATATAAATAAAAGGATGTAATACATATTTCTAATCATAATAAACTATCTTTATATATAAAAGGCAAATATCATGACTCACTCACTCATCACGAAATCTCCCAAACCACTGGGACTAAAAACTTGAAATTTGGCAGGCGGTTGCTTCTTGGGTAGTAAGTGCTCAGTAAGAAAGAATTTTTCGAAATTTTAATTAGAATTTAAATTATTAAAAAATACTTTAAATTTTAACGTTTTTCCGGAATAGCTTAAGATCCTAATATCACAAAAAAAACCATTTTTACATCATCTTAAATATAGAAAAAAATAGCATTTCAATGACACTGATCTTATTTCCATGCGACATTTTGTTCAATTTTAATTAATGTTTCAAAATGTTTTAAAACATGAATTCTAACAATGTTTTTATTGTTGTAAATAAAATTCAAACCATCTCATTATTTCAGCAAATCTTTTATTCACGCGCTTTTGCAATTTTTACAGTTGTGATAGTATAAATTGTTTTCTTGCGAAATTAACACCAAAGCATAATTTTCATTTTAGTATTCATTGCATTGCTGAAATATTTTATCGCACCTGCTTCAAAGTAATCTATAATATAAAGCAGAAAATACATGTATCTGTCGGTCACGAGAACTCCTCCTAAACGGTGTAACGTAGCGACATGAAATTTGCACACGACATTCTAGAGCACATTCCCAGGTCAACGGTGCTATTTTCAACTTTCACAGTTAATTATTCTTAATATATTTAATTAAATAACGAAAATTATCCGCTATTAAGCCTAATGCTTAGACGTGTTTTGCCAATAACTTCTGAAATATTTATTACACAACAATTATTTTTATGTCATTTTAAAGAGCAGAAACATTATCTTTTTTATGATTTTAATTCCATTGCTATAAAATCTGTTCTCTGATTGTTATTAAGGTTTAAAAATGTATTTTTAACGCAATTTCTAACAATACTTTTTATTCTTATAGAAATAAATTCAAGCCAATTTACTGTTTCGCGCGCGGGCTTTTGCCAGTGTTAAAGTTAATATAAGAAAATATTGTTTTCTTTGACCATAAACAACAAAGTAGACTTTTCACTTCCGGTTGTCGTAGCATTTACAGCTTTTAATACGGTTACACAATAATCCAATGACGTTAGTGAATTATTCTCTCGATGTTTTGTTTAATTTTCACAAATTTTTAATTGATCCTAATGAGTGCGTGTTAAGCCTGTCAGGCTACTTAGCCTGGTTCCTATCGTAGGAAGAGGAAAAAGGGAGGAAAAAATAAGATGTTCTAACGGTCTATCTGTTGCAAGAATTCCTCCTAAATGGTGAATAGTCTTGACATGAAATTTGCACATGCCGTTCTGGGGTCCGTTCTTAGATTAATTCTACTTTTTCAAACTTTCAAAAAAATTACTTCCTAAGATATTTAACTAAATAAATAAAATAAAGCCAATTTTTGGCGTTTTATCTCAGTTTTTCGCCAATAATTTCAGAAAAATATATTGCACGTAGATTATTTACATACCATCTTAAAGAGCAGAAAATTATCTTCTTAATGATTTCAATTTAAATGTTATGCGTTCTTTTTTTTAATTTAATAAACATTTCAAATTTATTTCATACACAATTTTTAACAATGCTTTCTATTATTGTAATTAAATTCAAATCATTGATCGTTTTATCAAATCCTTCAGTCCGATATTTTTACCATTGTGAAAGTTATGATAAAAATATTGTTTTCTTTGAATGTTAACAGAAAGGCAGAAATTTTATTTAGCTTTTATTTCATAGCATTTTCCTCTTTCAATATGTTTGCACCAGAACACAATGATGTTAATTACTCTCTTTCCGTGGTCCTTCATTTAATTTTACAGATTTTTTAATGATCATAATGAGTGTGTAAAATCCTTCAAGATTGTTCAGCCCACTTCCTACCTGTGGGAGAGGGCTTCAGGAGAAAAAGAAAGAACACTATGCGGTTTCTTTCGGTCAGTGACAATAACACTAAAGAGAAGAGAATTGTAGTCAGGATAATGGCAAAAAATACAAGATATGAAAGAGCTTCTGCTGTTGTCGTAGCAATGATGGGAAGGAGAAAATGGAGTACGAAGGACTACGAGATTCTTGCCAGGTGGTTCAAATTAAGGAGAGAAAAAAAAGAAGGGTTTACACTGCTGGTCCAAAAGGTCAGTTGATTAACGAAAATCAATGAAAGACGCTTCCGCGAAAAACACTTTTATTAAATTGAAAGTGTTATAAGTACTTGGACTTGAAGATATTTTTATCCCGAACAACGCCGGGTATATGAGCTAGTGTATATATATAAGTATAATTGATGACAATGCACACTACATGATATAGTGCAACACATAATCTGTTACAGATTTTTGTGATGTAAGAAATGAAATCTTGTTTTTAAGTCCGTCCTTTTCGCCAAGTTTGCAATGGACTCCGCCTTTTTAAATAAAAATTTGGGACTGCTCTCAACTTGCCTTTTTCTTAAGTGACTTTCTTCTTGACGAGCCTCTTCTTTTTCTATAAGTGACATAAGCATGTCACTTATAACATGTGGTCATCCCCCAGAAGCATCAGAAATGTATGGATACAAACCATATCGATCCAGCCTACCCAAAAGGGTGTAAGGCAGTGAGAAGGCACAAATATGTCAATGAGAAATTACCAGAAACAATATGCAAGTCCTCGCTTCTCCTGGGGGTACAATAATGGTAATGTCGCCTGGTAAACGTGGGCTGCTTGTATTGAGGGTTATTTTGTGCAGATCACAGCTACCATCGCTGGTGTCGTGGCTGTTAGATCTTCAGTGTACCCGAATGTTTAAGCACGGCTGAAGTTTCTCTCTGTGTAATCAAAAGTGTCTGTGTCTTTATATTCTCCAACCATACAATTCGTATTGTATCAGTAAAATTATCTAAAAGTAATCAAAATTGCCTTATTCGTAGACGATTTGAATGTTGTTTTTATTATCGTCTTGATTTTTTCCCACAATAATTTTGGAAACTTTTATTCGAAGAAGACTTATTTTACACTCCCTTGAAAGTCAGATTTATCTTTTTAATGACTGCGTTTTTATAACCATACTCTTAATTCGCTCGTTTTCGCAGTTTACAAGAAAATTATTTTTAGTTATAATTCCAATTATAATTTTTAATTATAGCTCCAATAATCAAATAAATGCATTTAATTTTTCAGCAATATGAAATATCAACACTCCTACAAATAAATGCAACTTTTCAAAAATATATATTACCTTGGATACAAGCGGCAACACGAAAGTAAATAGGAGGCAATAATTTAAAAAGTAGAAAATATTTTATTCCCCATGAATCATCAAGCGAAGGTTAAACAAAATCCTTTGTAAAATGCGGCACTTTTCTGAGAAGTTTTATAGCCGCGTAAAGAAAATCTAGTATATGTTTTGAAGCAGTACCGATTCACGTTAACGGAATTTGTCCAAAATTTGACACAAATCTACAGTTTTAGTGAAACAACAACAACAAATTTCATCCATTTATCTTATTGAGCTTCCCTGTTTAGATACACCTAGAAATAATTCCAAAAATGGCTTTATTTCGACTCAGGAAGCCACTAAAACGTCGAAATGCATCAGAATATCGTGATGGAATTTTTTGGCGATTGAAATGCTTTTTTCCATCGTATTTTTCGTATACCAGAAAGCAAAATTTAGATGAATGCTGACAGAATTAGAATTGATGTTCATCGAATTTATATAATATTTACAATTGGGCAAAGAATCAACCTCGCAGATGCAAAATTATTCCAAAATACTGCGAATTATAATAATAAAATTTTTAACTTAAAAAGCATACTGCTGTCAGAAGTCTGACCTATGGCTCACTTATTTTCACTATTTGGATGAATTCGAGATCTACAGATTTCTATTAGAAAGCTCTTTTCTTCCAGGTTTATACCTTATTTGCATGACAACGAACCCCCGTGAAATATTCGACATCTCTGATACTACTAATAGTCAGTAATATGTTACAGCTTTTATACTTAATCGTTACTTCTGAAGGGAATAGTGTACTGTTTTATTTGACTGAAAGTCGTGTAGCTGTAAAAATAAGAAATCTTAACTTTTATACAGTCCCCTTGCTGCAGAAAACGTAATTAGTTAAGTGTTCGCTGCCTTCAGCTAATAAAACAAGCAGGAAATTAGCTGAGCCACTAACCTTTTAAAATTAAACATTTGTTACCAAGGCATTACGAGCCATACGCGAGATGCCTACGTAGTGACAATAAAACCTACTTTAATTTACTACTCTGGCGTTTACACCAACGATTGAATGCATTAAAACATTTTCAAACTGCTTATAACAATCGATTTACTCTTGCTTCTTACACTAAAAATTAATTCACCGGAATTAATTAATTAAATCGTCCTGTAATCCAAAAAGTTTGGTTAGGTAGGTTGTTTCGGAAGAAACTTGCTTAGTCTGATTTCTGGACACACCAGCATATTTTGTACCCACGGATACGCAAGCAAGTGTAGATACATTCGCTACTATTTTTTCATGAATCAACGGATGTTTCTTTTTTGTTTTATATAGTTTATGGGATAAGCAGACGATTTCTGCCTCCCATTATCTCTCGAATATTTCATTCAGAAGTTTGCCCTGAGATCAGCTTTTGTTCTAACACGCTTCTAACAATAGAAGAAACAAAGACATATCCGCTTCAAATCACGTTTTAACAAAATTCTGAAAGTCAAATCAGATGATATTCATTCATTACTGAACCTGTACGATAAGTCTTGAACTCGTCTGAAGTTGGAATAGGGGTGGGAATCAATTGTCCTTATTGGATCTGATAATTAAAATGAAATATTGTCATTTAAATGAAGATCTGTATGTTTAATTTTTTTTGCTTCCTTATCCCTGAAATTACTATCGTCAGATATTATGCCGCCGCTTAACAAGCAACATCACCTATCTCAATTTTTTGAAATTTCAAAGAGAATGTAAAAACTGGAACTGTAAAACTTTTCGGAACCAATAACAATTATTTTTGAATTTTTTTCACAACTGGTAGGAAGAAGCGGTCTCATGTTTATATCAGATTTGAAAGAAATTCAGAAATATTCGTTACTGGTTGCGAAAAATTCAGTCTTTTCTTCCTCTTTGAAAATTTCAAAAAATTGAGGTAAGTGGTATTACTTGTTAAGCGACGATGCACTTTTCGATTGTTTTCTTAGTGAAGTTGTGCCTTTTGAAATTTGCACTTTTTTAAACATCTCAATCACTATGAATTCGATAACTTCAATTTTCTCATTTAGAATTTCTTCGACAAGTACGTAAATTCTTCAATTTTTCGCAGGAAATCACTCATTTTGATTTACAGTTCGAGGAATCCATCGAAAAGAACGCAATATACGGATTTTTACTCCTTCTATACAAAATACACTTAGAGAAAATAACTGTATAAAAGTGTGTCAAACAAATTTTGGCTAATTCAGGCTGATAAAAACATTTTTAGAATTATTAATGACATATTTTGAATTATTGAGTATCTGTTCATGTGCATTTGAGTTCCATAACTCAAAAAGAGCAACGAACTAGAAGGATGAAATTTGTCAATACAGCGCTTTCACCGCAATTGTACATCTGTACTATTGGGTCAAATCCATCAATGGGTGCGTACTTTTCTTGCACGCACACTTGTTTTTTATCCCACTGCCCTACAAAATTACAGAAAAATGAGATGTATTAAAAATGACTTTTTAATACATGCAACATTTTTTATTGTCTTATTTATTTATTTATTGCCATCACTTTGCATTTCATCCTGTGAAAATATTCAAAACATCGATTTGTGTGCACGATATAGTGGATGTAATTAAAAAACAATTTTTTAAAAATTTTCCAAAAGCAGAGGAAAAAAATATTTCGGCAGTTAAACTAGATCATAGAATAGATAATTTTCCTGAATTTCAGAATGGCATAAAAATCGCTTTCATCAGATAATAATTTCCAAAGTTATTGGTGGAACACATCAAAATTACAAAATGAAAAATACACCAGTGTCAAACCTTTCATGGAAAATATAATTTTACGTACGTTAGAAGATTTTTAAGGAAGCCATTGAAGAATACTAGGTTGTATGACACTTAGAAAAAATCAATGTTGCCCGTAGATTATAAGATAGATCCTTATTCGTAAAATACGATAAAGTCGGGAGGAGAACATTCGCAATTTTGTTTTCAAGCAAATAATCGTTTTTGAACTCGTGAAAGGTTAATGCTACTTTATAGATGAATAGAGGCTAATAATGATAGATACTTTGATGGCTTACATTTTGTTTACGAAGTAGTTAGGAAAACGCAAAGTGGGAAGGTAATTAATATTTCTTTCATGACTTCTAAGCAATTTTAAGGATGCCACTTTCAGATTATTTTTCGATATACCGAAATAATACATAGCACCTTTTATATGGAATATATGAGATTTTAAAATTAAGAATTTTTTTATTCTACTTAATACATTCATAATCGAGCATTGATGAATGAAATGCATACATTTAATTTGAAGATTTTTCGAAATTTAAAGCTCATCTACTGGAGATGGAGCTTATTTGCTAAACTTATAAAATGACTAAGAAATTAGCAAAGAAACTTCCGCTATAATTTATTCTATTTCTTATTTTAATAAATTACATTAACAGTTATGGCAATTCACATCTCTAACTTATTTCATTGTATTTTACTTATTCCATAAAAAAACATTATAAGAGGGGAAATTATTTGAATTCGTTCTAATTCTTTTATCTTTCGAAGTTATAGCCGGTTAGGGCGAAAAACAAATTCCCGATCTCAGGCTTCTCATCAGACTTCTTGGCATCTCAGGAGTTCTCACTCACCTGAGCATGTGTCTTCCGATGCGCTTCTTCAGGTGAGACGCCAGGTCCCCGTTCCCGTTGGTGGGCACCTCGTGGTCCATCATAGTATAGTCTTCCATCCTTTGGGTAAGCGATACTAGCCCAACGATGTGCACGACTCAAAAGGAAAGAACAATGAAACCTTAACACTTAATAAACCCTCTCCGTCGTCACTTTATGCGTCTTTTACAACCAAGGTCGGCTCTGCTTGTTTGACTTCCTCTCGGCGGATGCAAACAAGGAAGAAATGCCGTTGGCGGGAAGATACCTTGCCGCTCTCTTATCTCAGCAACGTTGCAGAAAACTGATCATTTTTTTCTCTATCCCTCCCTCCATTCCCACCTTTCTTTCTCTGATTAAATGACTTCTATTTGGTTTTTCGTCCGTTTATCGGACAAAGCAGCACGCGAATGGCATGTGAATTTCGGGGAGTGTAATCAGCTCGTCCAAAGGCAATTTCGGAACCTCACTCCACATGTTAATGATACGCGTTTTTTAGCTATTTTTAGAACTTAATACCACAAAGGTAGTTGTTATTTCATTACTGATTGCATAAAACTTCCAATACTTCTCTTCGGAAAAGCATTGGCTGCCGATGGATTAACTTGTAATGTGATTGTTTAACAGTTCCCCAAACGTTCATTAACCCGCATTCTAAACATGGAGGAATTTGTAATTAGTCATCCAAGTTAGGAATTTCGCCACCGGTAGTAGAGACAAATAGTACGGAAGACAGCACTGAAGCCGGAATTCCACATTCCAAATTTCGAAACGATGTCAAATTAAGTTGGAGTTAGGAGTAAGTTCCAGTACTATTATGGTGATTTAAAATAAACATAGCAGTACACACTGAATCATCATGTAACCAGACTGAAAAATCTATCAGGTAGGAATATCCTGTTCTAAAATAAACCCCGTTACTACGCTCCTCATGTAGAAGGCCTTGCAGAAAGGGTTACTATTGGGAAGAGAACTGTGCCTATTCCTTAACTTAATATGCCGCTTTGAAACATTAGTTAACCCAGTTGCTCAAAACGCTGAGTTCTGGTCCTAGTAACGGTGGCCCTAGTGGAGTCAAATTTAGCGTGCATCAATTCTTTTGTGTCATCATTTAAATGTGCACCAGTTCATAGTTAAAAGGCATACAATCCCCTATTCACTCAATAGAGACCATCCCACGGGCCTTTCGAATCCAAAATGAAACTAAGAAGCTCTACCAGTGGTTGAAATAAGAATTTCACGCTTCACTGCATTTAGTGGTCGAAAATTATATTTTTCCTCCGCAATTTTTTTCAACGAGTTTATTTCATTCCTTCTTGTTACTTCTCAAAATAAAGAAGGGAAAATGACATTTTACAAGGTACATCATACTTAGTGTTGCCATAATTGCCAATCACTGATACGGAAAGTTTAAGTGCTAAATAAATAAAACATGAAAAAGTGAGTAGTTAATGGTTTATTTCACTCTGATAAAAATAAATAAATTTTAAGCAATCTAATAAAATGACCACGTAGAATAATAAAAAAAGATGCAAGGCTAACCCTTTTTTAGCCCAGTCACATTTTAAAGTTGGTTTTACTTTCTTAATTATATCATTTTCTTCTTTCATTTAATTATAAAATTGGACGCAAGATATTTTAAAATTATAATGGTAAATCAAAACTGCTTCAGCTGTCTCCACTGACAACCTGTTGCTTTCATCCAACCATTGAGTTGACTTTAGGGAAATTATGAATGAAACTCTGCGTCGGCGCCCGGTGTCTCACGCAGAGTTTAGGGAGAAAACGGGATTAAAACAGGACAAATAGTAATAAGGAACTGAGTAGTGAAATATGGTGACAGTCCTGTGTATGTTAACGCTAAAGCTCGAAAGCCGTTAATGTGCACATTACCTAGCTAATCTACAGATTAACTGATTTGCCCCATTAACGTGCGGAATCAAGAGTTTTCCGCATTTTACCTAGGTAATGTGTACATTAACGGTTTCCGTACCGTTAAAGTTCAAAAGTGCATTTCTCTCATTTCCTTTCCCCTCTCCCTCCACTTTTAGTTTGGTTTCGACAGCGTCTTGTCGTCGCCGGTTGATTTTATTTCTCATAATATTTTAAACCGTTTGATTCTTTCTATTATAGATTTTTAATTGATTGATCCTATCAACTAATTTGTTGATTGTTTGATTGTATTAACTTGATTCTTTAGATATCAAAAAATAAATATAAATAACATTATGTTAATTTAAGCGTACAGAAACGTTGCTGTTGTTCCAGCAAAGATCTTATTTTCACTTTAACGAGTGCCTAGTAGGTAATGTGCAGATTATCTAGGTAATTTGCAGATTACCTATGTAATTTGAGAAATGAAACAATTTTCGGCGCTTTAACGGATCAGCCTAGTTAATCTGCACATTATCTAGATAATCTGTAGGATAACTAGTTTCTACACTTTAGCGTAACATATATATGGGACGTATGACAACCATAACCATACTAAATATACGAATGACATAACATCATCATGATCTATTCGTAAGTAATCATATGAAAGATTCATTTCTTTATTCTCTCCTCTGCTTTTTCAAGGAGCCATCTAATGATGCACTCATTTAATCTATTTCAGAATCTTCAAAAGATTTTCCATTCCCTCTTAAAGCTAATAGCGAATATTTAGAAATGGATGATTCTTCTTTGATATTTTTCAGCTTATTCTGAATTTTTTTATACTATTTCTATATGAGAAAATCAAAGAATTCCATTTTCAACTGCTGAAAAATTAAGCCGTATCTCCAATCTGAAGAATAAATTCTGTTACCTATGGTCGAGAGTTCATTGGTCAGTCGGTTTTTAGGATAACTGATTGAACATTCTATAAAACATTTTGGGATACGAGCCATCTTATGCGAAAGAGTTCTTGTGGCATATAGTTGGATAAAGTGATTTGGAAACAGCACGTTAATTATATATTAAAGTAAAAATGATAGGAAGGAATCCCAGATTAAATGATTAAATTGGTTTTCCCTGTTAAGCGATCATTTTAATTACTCGACTCCTATTGATATTTATTGCGTCGAGCCAGAGTTTTATAGCTTTAGGACAAAAATCAAGACGAAATATTTTTATGATTATAAACTAAAGATTAAAATGTAGAAAATAATTGAAATAAAAAAGCATATTTTAGTACATTAATAAAAATGTTTTTAAAAGCAGTTTGTATTAAATTTATTTCAGATTGCTTCATGCATTTCTTTACTTGTTAGAGCAATAAGTACTATTTGTTAAGAATATTATCTAAAAAAAAAAAGCAAGTATCATTAAACAAATGGCATTACCAAAATTTATTAACATTATGTAGTGTATTTAACGATCAAGTATAATAAGCCGCGACACAAGCTTATTACGTTTATAGTGTTATAAAATGATAATGAGTTAATTACAGAATCAGTAATAATTTAATCTGATAAAAATTTCCGATTTTTTTTTTTTACTGTAGTTATAAAATAGAACCCAAGCCATTTTTCATTAATTTCATTTTTAAATAAAAAGACATTCTTAATAAAATTCTACACATATAAACAATTACTAATGCTAATCATCTTTCTATACTGCCGGAAACAATAATTTTTGTTTCGTTACAGTTAATTCATTAAGACCTCTGCAATTCAATGACAAATGTTTTGAAGAAAATCTTGCATCGACATTTCCAAATAAATCTCCGAAAAGCGAAGGGAAACAAGTCTCGATGCACTTCTAGACCACAATAATCGTATTTTTCAGATAATCCAAAAATTGTCTTATTTTTAAATAATTTCTTCTGGGTGTTTTACTATGCTCTCGAAAACAACAATTTGTGTTTGTTATTGTTAATGCGTTTAAGACATCTGCGAATTCGGTGACAAATCTATCCCCCTTTTCTTATGTAAATCGCTAGCCGACATTTCCAAATAAAATTCCGAAAGTGACTGTAAACGAGTCTCGATTTGGAAACACAAACAAGTGGTTGTTCGTTCCGCATTCGGGTCACGCCGCGGGGTTTTCTGCGTCCACCGGCTGCTATTTTCTTTCTACGCCAGAAAAGGTTAATTACATAATCAGCATCTTTAGATACATTGCATCACTGCGAGGTGAATTACATCCACTAGCCGCACGTAAACACGTGGATAAAGGAAACATCGGATAGCGAGGTCCAGACGAGAAAAAGTGACCGCCGACTGCACGTGCCATCACTGTCACGAGAAGACCAGGATCACCCCGGTGAAGTTGTAGTTCATAGGTGTTGAAATGTTTTACATACCATTTAGCGCGTGCGTGAAAGATTTAACAATAGATATAGGCACAACTTCTCTTTGTACGTGCATATTTTATCATGATTCGTCGTGAAATTCGTATTGATCGTACTTTTAAGAAAAAAATGTTGTGGGCGATGATTATTTTTACGCAATTTTTTTTTATTTATTTAGTTGAAAATTAGAAAAGCCAGTATCTTCTTGTTCACTTCTTTTGATACCTTTACCTTTTGATGCATGTATTTTTAAGCTCTCAAGTAAAATTTTTTGAATTGTTTTGTTAATTTGTTTTCAATTTGATCAATTAATAACTTTCAATCACCTAGCAAAACATTTTTCTGTTACTGGTGTTTTTATCTTATACTGGATAAGTTTTATTAAGAATTTTTGGATTCTTCTATACTTCAATCAATTTCTTTAGTCTACATTTCCTTTCATAGTCTGTCTTCTTATCGAGACCGTCTTAAAAAATTTGAGCACCCTGTGCTAGATTAATTTATAATGTAGATAACTTTTATTACATGCAAAATTTAGGATTTTCTCACTGATTGTCTGTATAGGAACATTACAGAATCGATGGCAGTCTAGTTACAAGCCCTAATCATATTTTCACTTTTAATATATTTAAAATTATAATTAAATTTTTTGGTTCAAAATTAAAATAAAATCTGTATAGTAAATTTTTATATGTCCTTTGATCAATAGCGCCCCTGGGCTGCAGCCAAATTAAATCATTGTATAAGAAAGTCCTGCTTCTTATACTTGTTATCTCGAACAAACGCGTTTAATAGCCAAGTTAGACTTTAAGTATACGTTTTTCAGTTGATTAATTCACTTTTGTCTTATTTATTTGCTTTTTTTCTTAAAAATTAAATGGACTTCTTACCAATTTCTTACTTATTTTTTAAATGAAGATTGAAGGCAGCCATAACCCACCAACTTTGAAAATATATATTCCTTTTAGTATTTCATCGACTCAACCAGCAGACACAGACATGTATATATTTTAATTCCCAAATTTCACCTCCAAATATAATTTTTAACTGTCCTATTTATTTAGTTAATTTGTTTTAAAATTATTAAAGACACTGAATTGTGGTATTTTAAAATTTTAATTTAATTATTAGTGGATCAAAAAATTTAAAAAATTACATTTAAAATTTTTTGAAAATTGTCGGTTAATTTAGAGTTTGGACTGTTTTTTCAGTTGTAATGTTCCACTTGGTCTCTTTCTCTCCGAAGGAGATTGCTAGAATTTAAAGACTCGAAATTACATAATAAAAGACTAATCCAAATCCTAATAATTATGGTATTATTTTTTTAAAAAATAGACTTGCTTCTCCGTAAAATCATTAAACTGCGCTAAACGTTTAGTCATGTTTTGATCTCTGAAACATTTAAGTACTATAAATATGCTTGATTATTTTATTCTTCGGTATGTCCTTTTTAAATATGAGACTGCATTAAACCAACGCAACAACTATAGGCCAATAGCTTTACTTTTAGTAATCTCTGTAACATTGAATATTAAATTATGTAGGATCTTACTTAATAGTTTTGAGAAAGAAACAATATCTTTCAGAATCATATTTAGGAAACAACAAAAAGGACATCGAAAAAAATAGTCCTGTATGTCGCAAGATATTTATACTTAGTATTTGTTTTGAAACTAGTCAGATCTTTAACAGCACGAATATAGAACAAATGAAGAAAATTGTTGCAGTAAGTAAAACATGTATTATAATAAGTTGCTTTACTTCAGTTTTGTTTTTTTGTAAATTTAGTTATACTAACGTCCCCTTTTGAAGCTGCAAAAGGGTTCTTTTAGGACAGACCTCATGGTTTTGAAATGTGATCAAATGACAAGGACGAAGCTTCACCTTGCACACCTCTCTCTCTTTGCATTTCCTCGCCGCTGAAATGCGAGAACATTTGACCCGCGCCGTCAGTCTGAACGCACTCCAGATCCATATATATGGCGGACACCGGAAATCCAAACCCCGGTAATCTGAAATTCCGGATAATCCGAACACCTTTTTCAGTTTTCTGAAAACTTTTTACTAAAAAATGAAGGGAAAATAACAATTACGAATCAGAAACAAATCTAATGATTATTTCTAACTTAAAAGAAGTATTTGAAGTGGTCTTTAAGAATGAATACAGCACGTTAATAAGTAGAAATAAACTCAGATATCTCCTTTTTACCCTCAACTTGTTTGCCACAATACCGTGCGAATCGCCGTATGTTCTTTCCGTACGCTTTCACAGAGCACCCAGAGTCAATATACTCTACTGCATTTGGTTCATCAAGAGTAATTTACCGAATTTCCCGGATAATCCGAACAGAGGTGAGCCCAATTAGTTCGAATTACCGGAGTTCTACTGTATATGGCGGATCATCGGTGGAATCGGATTTCGAATCTACGATCTTCCGAAGCCGAACCTCTACAACCAGAACACCGTGGCGCCAGCTTTCTTTTAGTTACAAAACTAAATATTTTATGCAATAGAATCTATTGACGCCTTTGTAAAAAAATACCAAGGCTTATCGAGACCAAGTCCTTTCTTAAATCGAGTTGATGTTTTCGTGTGAAAACTACATTCAACACATAAATGCATTCGTAGAATCCATGTCAGGTATCAGGAGATTCAACAAAAAATTGCAATCACATAAAATAATAAGGGCCTGAGAACCTAGATTAGCAGAATTCCTGGAGGGAAAGAAGACATAAATGTACAAAGAGCAAGTACAAAGAAGAAATTTTTATTTTTGATTAAGAGAATTTGTTTCAAATTGTTTCCATTGATTTTGCATGCTTTCGCTTTGATTAATGCGTATTAAATGACTTATTTCTATAGATAATTAAAATCTTTATTAGGTATTACATATATAATTTATAATCAATTGTATGCCTCCTATATGAGTACACACTTTCTAAAACTAGCATCAGCATTCAATAAACAGTGTCATCTCGAGTAACGGATTTCCATATTTCTTGAGCAAAGTAACATTGCTCATTTGTGTACAGAGACGTAGTTTCCAGAAAGAAATCTAAGGCGGTAATAAGGTTAAATGCTGCGATAATTTAATTTGATGAATAGGCCTTCAGAAAAATTTATATAATCTATATATTATTAAATTTCATATATGTTGAGAAACTGCATCAAGGCATTATCTGTCAACTTATGGGACAAACCCTCTAAGGGAAAAGACCGAAGGCTTGGAAAAATTCAAAGAAACTGATTATTAAAACCAAAATAAGAAAACATAAGATATTCTTTTAACAGAAAAATAAAATGTCAAATTAAAAGGCTGCAAGACTATTTTGTTATTCATTACTTAAAATTCCCCTATATTAGAAGAGGAGCACCATTGAACAAAATTCGTTGAATGGTTTTGGCCATTAAAATTTATATGGAAAACTGGACCCCAAGTACTACTAAAACGCAAAAGGTAGCTGCATTAAATACGCATTTCCACAAAAACACTATCGGAAGAAGAAATATTGAATATATCTAGAATAAAATATTTGAGAACTTACTAAATTGATCAAATCGTTTTAAAATGAATAAGAATAAATAATAAAATGTCCGAATGCTTTTTTCGTCACTTATGGGAAAAATTCTTTTTAATATTCATGCATGGGAGAGTTAAAAAGAAAAAAAATGTTTAGTAGCATCTCTCCCCGAGACAGTGAATGGCACAAGAGGCGTATTCAAAAGAAAAGACACTTACCAAAAGTTATTAAATGCTATTTCCGCAATCGCTTGCAACAACATCGCTGGCTTTATCTTATCCCACAAACACCCTAAGAACACACCTGGTCAGTCCGATCTCGCCAGCCGAGTGGACAGCAGAGTTAACGCTTTGCTACGTTTGTTGTCCGTTGCGTAAAAAAGCACATATCCCAGAAAAACTGTGTCATTGAATGTTGGAAAGCATAAAAGATGATAATGTGGGTCAGCCTCGCTTCGGTCACTTCCAAAAAAATTCTTTTTCCCTTCCAGTGTTTGTTTGGGGCCGGCGGCGGGTCTGTCGTCAAGGGTGACCGGTCACTTCGGCGCCTCGCGCGCAGGTTTGTTTGTGGTTTCTCCGATTTCTCAACGACTGATCGAAGCCAGACATAAATATGGGAATTCATAAACAGAATTAAAGGTTTAGAAGAAAAAAGGGTTTGGAAATGGCGTCGTTTTGGAATGAGAAATGTAGGTGAATGCAGGTGATGAGGAGGAGCAACAAAAAAGAAAAACGGGGAAGGTTGCATCGATTTATAGATATTTCTTTTTTGCTTTTCGATTCCTTTGACAATGACGAACTTAGCACAAAATATCGAATTTGTGTTGATATTTTGCACACCTTCCAAGAAATATCCCAAAAATTGTTGCATTGGTGTTTTGATTTCTTAAGCCGGCCATTCATTTGAAGTATACCCACGCCATTTGTCTTAAGCCCGTTTTTTTTTCACCCATTTTAATCAAAAAATACAGGCACGTCATTCACTTGTATTTAAAAGGACGCTAACTCTGAACGAAGGTGGGGGGAGCGATCTTCTTTCCCTCTCTGCAGCTACTTGTTAATCGCTCTTCGATTTTCCCCAGTCAGCAGATTTTAATTTATGCTACCCTCGAAGCGAGGTTTCAATCTACGCAAGGCATTGTTCTTTTCGATATCCTCTTTCAGGGTGCCTCTGATTTTTCGGTCCGATTTCAGTCCAGACTGAATTCCAACCATGGAAGACGTTTGGCTCATTTCCATAGATTTTTTTATCGCCTTTTCCTTCTCGCTTTCCAAAATATACAGTTTGTCTGTGAAGTGAATGGCCGGCTTTAGAGGGTCCTGCCCTAGCCATGCCAAGTAGATAGAACCCAGACCCAATTCTGCTTGTGAATCGGGAGTTATGTACATGTAGTTACTTGCATTATCATTCAGACAACAATACATTGTTGGAACACAAAACAGCGGTTGTTGAGCAGCAATAACGGGTTAACGAGGCTTTGCTTCCTGCGCATTTTGGTAAGGTAAAACCTATGTTTAACAAATCACACAAACTACTAATTTACCCTTCTAACTTCGTTGAAAGAATGGAAACGATACAGAGATGTCTTCGAGGTCTGAAGTCATTCAACGCCAAAAAGCATACCTAGCAAGCTTACTCAATCAGTAGTACAACTAACTGAGTAAACTCAATTAGTAGTACAACTTCAGGATTCTTTGTATTTAGATTCAAATCTCATCATAAGTTTGTGAATAAACATTTCTTTAAATGAAAATAAAATTCAAAGTAAAAGCTCTAAATAGATTTTCTTAACCCTTTAACAATGAAATGGTTCGTCAAATCATAAGCGTCTGATCACTCAAACCGTTATTCTAGGGTTAAAGAAAGAAACGCTGGTTAATTATTTCAAAGGAATGATTTTTTTTCTTAGCGTAATTTCAAATTAAGTTTTCTAAAAAATGATTCTTATTGCTTACTATGCTGCTTTGTCATAAAATTACCACGGAATGCCGAACTGAGTTTTTTTAACAGTTATGAAAGCAATGTATCAGATAAAAAACGGTGAAATCACTGGAAACAAAAAAAATTCGACGGGAGGCTGTATCTGCGAAACGGTTCCTGGGATTGAGGGGCGTAGACTTACTCACCTTACTCACTTTGACTTTCTGTGACTAAAGTAGCTCTATGTGACTATTAACTCTCTAGTCTATAGTGACTATTAGTCCAGTGTGACTATGTGACTCTATCTATGTAAAAATTTTCGTGATTTTCACCAACTTTGCAACTCGACTGTGACTAAACTGTAATTACAAATTCTAAAATTATTTTTGCAATTTTCAGTGTCTACCTTTCTCTGTTAAATGCAACTAAAACTAACTCTCTATGTTATTTGGTTGAGGAGCTATAAGCGTTTAAAAATACCACGAAAAACGTCATAATTTTTTCCTTTCCCGACACACCATTAGACCAATATGGAGAGACGTAAGTCTACGTCAAAAAAAGAGATAAAAATTTCTGTGAAAATATATATTTAACTAATTGTGGACTTGTAATTGTTCTTGCTGCCTGGAGGAAACAAACTGGACTTGAATCATTATTACACAGAAAATATAACATTTTTACGCTACCATGGCAGTGTTAGTGCAAAATGACCACAACATGGACTTGGTTCACTTTAACTCTGAACCCTCCAATTATCAAATCCTTTTGTTGAATAATGTGGTCGGCTCGTTGACAAATCAATCAAGCAAACCATAGCACTTGATATAGTAAAATATGGAAATACCAACAAATCCACACACGTTTCATAGAGCCTCAACTGGAAGACTGCCGGAGCATTTCATTCATTTCTTCAGGGGAGAAAGATTTGTTGAAAGAAGAGAAATTTTCTGTCTTAAATCGAAGATATCCTTTCATATTCGTCTTTATGTTTCGCTTACTTTCATTTTTATTTAGCATAGCCGCCTTCCAC
This sequence comes from Araneus ventricosus, assembly GCA_013235015.1. NCBI lineage: Eukaryota > Metazoa > Arthropoda > Arachnida > Araneae > Araneidae > Araneus > Araneus ventricosus. Next base: position 2,093,736 of record BGPR01000015.1, read on the forward strand.
GACCAGTTTGTTCGCCGGGAATATGGTTTCAATTCAATCTTTTATCATTTTATATTCATGGTTATCTAAACAACGTAATTTTAAACTTCAGATTGTGGTAGATATTTAACCAATGTTCTATTAGTGACCTTGTACCTATTCTGTTCATTGTCTATAAAAATGTCCCTAATGAAGTCAAATAACTGACCATGTCCAGTAACTCCTAATTCTTTGTCGGCACTATCTTGACTTTCTTACTCTTCTTGTAAAATATGCATTTGATTTCAACATTATTATGACACAGCACATTTTATGGCCAGCGGCGTGTTAGCTGGATTAAAACATACTGAAAAAAGAATGAAAACATAGAAACCGTAATCATTCAGCTTACTGGGTATATTTCTTAATATGTATCATATCTCAGAGAGTTTGGTTTTGGTTTACAGATTCCATAAAAATTTTGATAAAATAAAATATGAAAGCAAATTGTATTTGCATATTACCTCAGCTTTCAAGAATGAAACAGAAACATGTAATTATATTTTTGTTTAAACAATTAAAACGGTTTGAATTGCTTTGCAACAACGAAAAGTATTGTTGTAAATTATGCCAAAAGTTGTTTTTAAGAATGTAAAAAAATTAGTAAAAAAATTGTACGGCAACTTAATTCATATCATTGAAATGGAAAATTTTTGTACTTTCAGATGGCGTAACAATGATTTTTGTGCTGTAATAGTTTCGGAAGTTATTGAGGAAAAAACGTCAACATTTCGCTTAATTTTAAATTAATTAAAATTTTAATAAAGGGCTCTGATGTGCTCATTTCCATCCCCCAAAGTTTGTTTGTGTCAAATTTCGTAGCTCTAGGTCCAGCGGTCTGAATTGTAAAGCGCCAACACACAGACACACACATTCTCCTTTATTATTAGTAGAGATATACTACTATGTTGTGCTGCTTTAAACAGTCATTTAATATCACTGTTATATAACTAATTAAACGCATTTAAAAGTTAGCCGAGTTTGCTGAGTAGATCAACTTGTTTCATTCGTGTGCAGCTGTGTGTATTCATAACTTATAGACTGTTGGAAATACAATGAGAAATATTTTGTTGACATGACGTTGTCAGAAATGCGTGTGTAAATATTTATACCATACAATTAAAGAAAAGTGTCCAAGGGAGCTGTGGTCGCCAAAATGTCTAGTCTACGGCGGTCGCTATAGCAATCGGTTATGCTAGGGAAGATCCATTTCGAATAGGAGGAATCCGACGGAAATCGGAGTTTTATTTTATTCTTGGTTCCAGTTTGCGGCGGTAAAAAGAGTAGTTGACCATTCGTTTATTCGGTTTTGCTGTTAGTTGCACGTTCCTTTCGGTTATCTATTGTTTAGCAACTGGTTCGGAAACCCTCCGCGCTTTTGCGCATGCGCCGGTCGGAGTTATTTTCATCAAAATAGGGGGAAAGTGAAGAATGGAAGGGTGATGTTTACATTTTACTAAGCGTGATCTAACAAAGAACTCCGGAAATGCGCTCATATGACTCATTGCCTGTCGCCCCTTTCCGGTGTAAAATTGTCCAAAAGAGCTAGTCTCGGAATCTGTTGCTGAACTATATATATATTGCTTTTTTTAAAAAAATTCGTTAACCTTTTTATGGTTAAAATTAGTTTCATTTCGTTATTTTTTATTGTATATTGACATGAAGTAAAAAATCAAATTTACATATAAGCAATTTATAAATGTTCTTTCATTATGGCAGTTATTAATTTTGTGCTTAGAAAAATATAGACTTCAGAGAAAGTAAATAAGTATTCTAAATTTCAAGAAGGCTATCATTCATATTTAATAATGAACTTTTTAGTTGATATTAGAATATAAGCAAGCGTTTATAAAGATGATGAAATAATTACGATTAATTATGATATCGTTTTTATGTTCAACAAGATGAATTAAGAACCAGCGTTCTCTCCGAAGAATTTGGTGTCAATTTCATTTCTGAATTTAGCACAAATGAAATGAAAACGATTAATTTTTTTTACAGCATGAACTGATCCTAATACTGCTTTACGTTTCTTAGTTAATTTTTTTTTTACTGTACAGTCGTTAGATACACAGATAATTATTTAGTGTTTCCATTTGATTTGTTCCTTGCATAGATATGGCAAGGATACTGGATATTTCCAAGATTCCGGTTATTATAATAATTTTGAATTTGGTGAATTATTTTTTTGAATTTGTTTTCAAAAATTGAATATAATAATACCATACATATCCCATTTGTCGCTAAATGCGCCAATGTAGCACATTTGAATGAACTTCTACCTACTAGAAATGGATGCTTCCTGCGATAACCTGTTTCTATAGCGACCGTCGTAAATTAGACATTTTGGCGGCCACAGTTCTCATGGTGGTCAGACACTCTCGAAATTCAAATGGAGAATACTTTCACAGATAAGTTCTAAGTTTCGGAGGTCAAATTCTAATCTTGTTTCCTATAAAAAAAAAAAGTAAACGTGTTTCTTATTGCAGGCACTCGGTGGATTAACTGTCATTTCAAATTACTTATGTTTTTGTTCTTAAACTTCCTTTTAACATTAAACCATCTAATTGCAAATTGCTACTGACATCGAGGCCAAAACATGTCATTTCGCTAAGTTTTTGTATTGAAACATTTTAAATGTTTGTTTACTTTACTGATTTAGTCATTTGAAAAGATAAGAAATAAGTGTATCACATTCTATTCCTGACCTCCATTTAGAACACATCAAATTTCTTAAAATAAATCCTCTTTGTAGGATGCGATAGCACAACTCCATAATTCTATAATTACGCCGTAAACAAATGTTCTTATACGTATTTCTAATTTATTTAATTCGCCTCAAAGAAATAAAAAGTGGTCTCAGGAAGCAAGTCTCATGAAATCAATGTTAAGTTAGGATAACTGATTATGGGTGTGACACACGCGATGTTTATGGATGCCTTTTTTAGTTAATGATTAGCTATTTATCTTACCTTGAATTCTTAAGTAATTGCCCATTAAGCACAGAAATGCCGATTGCATTGTATTAAGAAGATGGTAATATTCTTGCAGATGGCTGACAGTAAATCTGTCTTGGGAGAAAAATATTTATGATCTAATGCAGCATAAGTCGATTACATTTCCTTTGCCATAAAAATGAACAATATATCGTTTATGATTGTAGTTTCAATGACCAGACATCCCGTATTAGTCGAGATAGTCGAATTTCCGACTCTTTGTCCCTGATTGGAAAAATTTCCTATATTTGTCCCAAATTTAATGTCCCAGACTATCACGTTTTTCACTTGTTCATTTTAATAAGTCACATTAAAAATATTGAGTAGCCCTTTTTAAAAATTAAGCTAAAACTAGACTGTTAAGCTGCGTTCCAACGGCCTGTCTTTTCGTGAGATCTGTCCGCGGTTTGCTTTATTTCCTGTCGTCGGAACAGGAAGAATCGATGTGGCTCGTGGGCTTGTAAGTGCATCTGTGGTTTTCCGCGTTGTGGTGGTAAATATCTCGCACATCAAAGAGGCCAGACGGCGCCATTGCATCCGTTCATTCGAGCGCTGCCGAGATATTTGCAAAGCCACGCGCCGTAGGAACAGCACATCTGTTCGAATTCCACTAACCACAGTCAGCAAATGCGAACCTCGAGCGACTCGAAGTTTGGCTAAGTCACACGCCGTTGGAACCAAGGCCTTAGCAAACTCTTCCCTACTGTTAGTAAGTATAGAACATGGTTCCCTTATATGAGCAAAGTGAAAGAATCATCTTAAAGGGAAAATAGCGAGAGCAAAATGGTTGTTTATGGTTCTCTTCCGCCTTTTTCTCAGTGATATTTTTATAAATAGCTATTTTATTGTTTTTGAATTGTTTTATTTAATGTTATTTTAATTTATTTATTTATTTTTGACGATTTGTCTAGTACCCCCATCACCTATGTCATTAAGGGAAACTCTAACAGATGATACGCTTAAGTAGAGATACAATCCTTTCAAGTCACTGTGATCTCGACAACCTGTTATCGAATCTTAACGAAGATTGGCAAAAATCATGATGTTGAGCCCCTATTTTTCCGAAGGTCAGGTATGTATTAAAGTCTGATGCGCCTTAAATTTGTTTCGATGTCAATTGTCTTCAAAGTAGCATTTCAGAGAGATGATGCCCATTCAGGTACAAGTTCTCGTCACCTATTCTAATCAGGTCACGTGGTTTGAAATTGAGGTATTATCAAATTACAGAAAGCATGTTACAGTTTACTAGAGATTGCAAAATAATAATTATTTTTTTAATTTCCCATTATTCTAAGAGTTATGCAACTTAGCAAATATGAAAACGCTAAATTCGTGTATTTTTATTCCATATCATTTGAAATTCATTTCCCCTAAATGTTTTTAATCTGACATGATTTACAAACGAATTTGCTTGCTAATGAAAAGTATCTGGGATTTATATATATATTTTCAATAGTTGGTTCTTCACACCCGCTTAAGTAACCTCACGACTCTAAATATGATCGGGCACGACAGTATATAGTTCATTTCTATTTACAAATAAAAAATGCATAATCATTCTTCTTTTAATAAACTCACTTCGTCACACTTCTTTCTTTTCATTCGACTGTGATGATGAACATGGTGAGTGAATAAAAGGAAGATGAATATATCTAAAAGAAGCAGATTGCATTCAACGGATTCCCTCCCATGTTGGAGTCCTCGGCAATGAGGTGGCGGACTTGCTTGCGAAAGAGGGAAGTGCTCTTCCTTCTGCCGCCTCTGGTGAACTCTTCGCGTCCGAAATATTTTCTATCCACAGGGCTAAAGCAAATTCTACTTGGAAAGTCCCACACGCACACGAATGGTATGCTGGAAATCGTCCTGGTCTGTCTCTACAGTCCAAAGGTACAAGATCCGCACAGACTGCATTGGCCAGACTTCGTAGTGGCCATATCAAAAGCTTGAAATTCGTCGACAAAGAAAAGACTTATTCCTTTTGTCCTTGTTCCTGTCCTGCTTCTCCTGCTCATGTCATTGACTGTATTGGCGCCTCTGCGAGGCTGCTGTGGAGTGAGGAGGAAATGGACTTGTGGTACTGTTAGAACGACATGGTATCATGGACCTGGTCTAGTATTTGGACCAGGGGGACATGAAACAACAACAACAGAAGCAGATTTTCTAAACTTCTGCCCGGAGACCTCTAGGTATTAGATAGGAAGGGGGTATCAAGCCAGGACAATAAGTCGCTAACTAGAACTGCTACGGCTTATCGGAGACGTCTGGTCATTTTACCATTGACACTAACGACACCACAAGCCTACGAACGGAATTTAATAATATTCAAAGGAACTACGGTATGGAAAATGAAGTTACTAAATCAGAGCGACTACATTCAACGCATAGCAAAATTTAGGAAACAGAACTCTTCAGAAGTTAGTTTTTTAAAATCAAATCAGATTTACTATTTTTAAAAAAATGAACTATATACAGTAGAACCCCACTAATCCGAAATTCCGGTTAATCAGAACCGATTTTATGTTCGAAAATTATATGTAATTGAAAATATTACCTGAAACGATTTAAATATACTTTAAGAAAAACAAAAAAAGTACTTTTTCAGCATGCATAATTTTGTATACATTGAAGAAACTAATGTAATTCGCCATAAGATAAGGTCACTTCATACAGGAGCACATCCATTACTCTAATGAAAAGGGGAGACATATTCTCTTTCTATTGCTTTTGAATAAAAGAATTTAAGAGATAGTAGTCCTGAGTACTTATAACTTACATTTTTTTAGCATTTTTTTGTTGTCTTCTTTTCGTTTACTTCAAATTACTATAGGATTGCTTGTATTACTTTCTTTTTTTAATTTTGGCTTTATTGGAATATCTGTCTATTTTTTTAGCACACATATTTTTCTTTTCTATTTTTATCGGAATTTCGGGCAATCCGAATTTTTTGTAATCCGAACAGGCACCGGTCCCAATTAGTTCGTATTAGCGGGGTTATACTATACTTAAAAATAACAAATTGGACAAGACGGGATGTTTTTTTTTATTCTATGAAAAAAAGGTCTAAAATCGGGAATGTCCCGGCTGGTCGCTTAATGCATCCACTTTCTTCATTCCTTCAAGTGGATATAAGTATAGCTAAGGCTAAGCGCATACAGGCAATTCCTTCCGCAACTAAACAGTTTAGTCGGATTGCCTGCACCGCGCGATTTCACGGCGACTAAACTGTTTAGTTGCGACGGGTGCGCATACATGCGATTTTTAATCTCTTTCGATTCTCCATTTTTGGATGCTCTGGCTGTCTTTTCACGCACTGCGCACGCGCTGCGAGCTCCAAAATGATTTTTTTTTATAGTGATACAATTTAGTTCTTCTCAAATTCATTTTCAGCTCACGAAGCTATCATTTCAATGATTAGACTGAATGGTGAACTTTCGTTTTCATTGATTTCTTTCTTTATCAAATGCTTTGATGATCATTACTAGTAATAGGCGAGTTCTGTACATAAGCCTATAATTCGAATTTATTAGGTTAATTTTAGGTCAAAACTGAAATCGTGCTCATTTCTGAATTGTTTTCGTTATTTAAATACGTCCGTATCTTTTAAGTGCCAGCGAATTATCTTTAAGGCCTATAATTAACTCAAGAACTCGCTCTCAGCTCCTGTTCTATGCATTTAATTAAAAAATAATTACTCAATTTTTGCACTCTAGGTGCTGTACATATATTTCTTTATTTAAATTGCTTTTTTATTTATTGGAATAACTAATATTGCTTTATACATCGAAATTATTTACTGTTTATTAATTAATTACGTAATATTCATTAAAACTTTAAAATAAATCTTTATCTCTTGTGTTTGTTTTTAAACCCAATTTTTCTTAATTCGAACTTTTGGATACATCTCATTTTCATTGTGGATCCCTCAGTTTCAAATTAACCAAATTCGAATTTGATATCTATATTCAATTTACAAATAGTTCGCGGAACAATTTATCAAAGTACATCAGTTTTTTCAGAGTAAAGTAGCCGACTACTACTCTACTGATAATAAAGGAGAATGTGTGTGTGTGTGTCTTGGCGCTCTACAGGTCAGACCACTGGACTTAGAGCCACTAAATTTGGCACAAACATACTTTGGAGGGTGGGAATGTGCACCTCGGAGCCCTTTTTAAAAATTTTAATTAGAATTTTAATTAAATATTAAGCGAAATTTTGGCGTTTTTCCTTTATAACTTCCGAAAATATTACAGCATAACGCCATCTTGAAAGTGCAAAAAATTACCTTTTCAATGATATCAATTAAGTTGCCGTACAATATTTTCTCTCATTTTAATGAATTTTTAAAAATATTTTTTGGCATAATTTACTACAATACTCTTCATTGTTGCAACGCAATTCAAACCGTTTTCATTGTTTAAACAAACATTTAATTGCGTGTTTCTTCATCATTGTTGAAAGATAAGGCAATATCTTAATGTTTAATGCTATGTTTTAATCAGCACATTTTCATCCAGTTAATATGAGGCTGGAAGTAAAATGTGCCGCGCCATTTTAAAGTTAAAATCTAATATATATTTTACAAGAGGAATAAGAGTGAAGTTGATGCCAACAATGTGCAGTTTGATGTTGCATGACACAACCAGTCACTTGACTCTATTAGGGACGTTCATGCAGACAATAAACAGAACAGGTGTAAATCTACTGAAAGAACATGGATTAAATGTCTATCACAATTTGAAATTGTTAAGGGAACCATGTATATTAAATTATGCATAAGAGATTCCATTGAAATTATATTCCCGGTGAGCAAGCTAGTCGCCGAAGATGGCTAGTACACAATGAATACGAAAAACATAGAATGCGACACGATTCTAAATATCACTAGCTCATTCCAAAAAGCGCACATCACTATAATTAAAATATTTTGTCTATTATTGAAGTATATTGAGTAAATAAATGTTTCATATTTAACAAATGTTAAAAAAAATGTTTCATAGTTTTCAAATGTTTATAGCACAGGTCACATGAGTTAGATTAAGTTTGCCCAAGTGACAGCTTCTCTTGTGACTCAAAATTTTTTTTCACTCAAATTTTGAAACGTAAAATGACTACGTTTTCATTGAAGTCTTTTAAAAAGTCATATTCAATGATATCTGATTCATCGCTTAGTTGAGAAAAAGGGATGTTGACAAAGAGAGATAAATAATATAAAGGATAAAATTAAAACTACTGATTTCAAAGCATCTGAAATATCAACTAAAAAAATACCAATTGAGCTAATTAAAATTATGTAATAAAACACATGCATTATTAATAAAAATGGAGTAACAATCATTAAAAGTATGCAAATTTATTATTTATTTTAAAAGTAATAACTGATAATAAATATAGCGCACGCCTTCTTTCTATACACTCAATCAATAATTCCATATCAATCCTAATAATCTCAGCCATTTTTAGAGCTAAATTATTTTAAGAATAGCGCACGCGCTTCTTTAAAACGCCCCGTCTAGTTAACGCGCCAATTTCTGAGCTCGCTTTGTGACCTTCCCCCCTTGAATGAACAGAGCAGAGCAACTGTTTAGTTGAATGTATGCGCTCTCCAGTAGAAACCCATGTACTTTACGATAGTTGTGCGATTCTTTAATCAAAAGACGATCGCTGTGGTTTTACGACTGTTTAGTTGCCGATCTATAAAGTTGCATGTATGCGCACTCTAACTTGAGCCCATGGTCTTTTAACATGCAACTAAACTGTTGCCCGATTAATAATTGCATGTATGCGCATAGCCTAAGTTTCTGCAAGAAAAAGAAATTACAAAACAAATTTAAATGTTCGTAACACTTACCGAATAATTGATCAGTTTAGTAAAGGAGTAAAGTATACTTTGGAACTTCGTTATGGCTGGCAATGCGATATTTCACCGATTAGCAGCAATGAACCTCGCCTTGTTTACAGAACGCTTTTTCTCCGCTTGAGACTTCCGGCTGTGAGTGAACAATCTTCTGATTAGCATATATATGCATTTCACGCGTAATTGCTTAATGTTCGATCGGAATTGAAAAGAAACTTCCGCGTGGTCGATCAGTTTCGGTTAGCGGCGAGGTCAAGCCCTACAGCGACTGACCTTTTGCTTTTCTACCAGCGACCTTCCTTTCCCTTCTTGTGATCGCTTTTGAGGTTTCGAATTCTGAGCCGCGGACACAATCGTGCAGAGGTCGCGTCATACTTTTTCTGTTTGATATTGGCCATTATTTTATAATATATATTTATACATTTGCGGTTACTTTTTATTTCTGTCTACGTAACGGTGCCTTGAAGGCATAGTTGAAAAAGAATGTCAAAATGGCGAGTGATCACATGAACGCAAGCAAATGGCTTGTAGTGAATGTAGTTGGTTTGAGCAAGATATTCAGATTTTCGTAACTTCAACTCGGGATGTTCTAGATTTTAGGAGGAGGGGGGGGGGGCGAAACAGGGATCAGATTGGGACAAAGAGTCAGAAACATGACTGTCCCAGCTAACCTGGGACATTTGGTCTTTTTCTACATGATTTATCATAATAAAACATTTCTATGCAAATAATACTTCAAAAATGAATGATTAATCAGTTTATCATTTTTTTCTGCACTTTCCATTTCTGAGCACTGCCCGTGTTCATCGAAATATTTTTCCTTCCAAATCGCAAAAAAAGGAAGAAAAAAATAAAAAATATGATCAAAGCGGAAGAAATAATTTGTTTCTCGGTCTAAATTAAGGTGATCATACTCTAAGTGTAGAAAAAGTTGGAATGGTGAATCTCCCTTTTTACAGATTTAAATCTAGTTATTCAATTTTTAAAATTTATTAATATAAAGTACTTACAAGTAGAACACGGGACAAAAAATACACCAGACAATTCCGACGCATTTATTTCGGATGAATACAGAACAATGGGCCGAAAATTGGAACTGGCCCGGAATATCTGTATACCACAGTCTATTTCAAAAGTTTAAAATTCTGTCATTTTGAATTGTTTCGAACGAAGATCTGCAAATGCATATATAAGGTATTAAATTCATCCTCATCGTTTTATTTAATTTTTTTGTGATGGATGACCAGAAAAACTTCTTTAATAGCTTTATAAGCTTAAAAGAACAAGGAGAAATTCATAGCTTCCATGCCTTCCGGCTAACTGAGCGGAAACCTGCAAATCTCTCATTGCATTCAAAAAAATTAAGCCGTCTGTTCTCATCTACCTATATTTCAACTGAGTAACGTTAACTCTAGAAACCAACTTTTCTAGACTTCAATCCGGGATGCTCTTAGAACAAAGCCATGCAATCCGGACCACTTGCTAGAGAGTGCGGTAGAGATGGAAAAAGTGGACTTGTGGACAAAATCTATAGAATATGTAAATAAACCGAAAATAAATCATTAAAAATTTAGAAACAATCAGTAAAGTTTCTAAAAAATAATTTTTAGAAAACGCATGTGTAATACGTTTTGCCATTACTTTTACTTTTTTTCCCTTCAAGCTGACTCATCCATACTGGTTATTAAAGAGAGACTCTATTCCCTATTCTTATGTATAGTAGAAGTCGGAAGCTTCTGGAAAATTCCTCTTCCCTTCTATAAAAATTAAATCTAATTAGAAGCGAAACAATCCGAGACATTTAATTGAAATTCGGAACACTTCAATCTGAGATAAACCGTCGAAAATTGGCACTGTCAGGAATATCTGATCACTCATAAACATAGCAAAATAAGAGGAGGCGAATTCACTTTATTTTTATTTAAAACAAACGTCTTTAAAAATTCAATTTAGTGAATCTTTTTTTAGTATTATCTATTTAGTTATAAATAAAATTTGAGACCACCCTATTACCACAAGTTATTTTGCGATATCTCCGCGATGTTTCTACGATATTCTGAATGCCACGCAACATTGTATGAATATTGTAGAGCGGTGGATCAAAACCTTTTTACTTTCTCGTATACGAAGTATACAAAGAGACAAAGAGAAAGTATTGCAATCGTCAAAAAATTCGAATTCGAGATTTTGACGAATCTCCGCGTTTTAGACCTCCCTGAGTCCGAAAAACACAATTTTGGAATTATGTCTGTCTGTGTGTGTGTCTGTGAACACGATAACTCGAAAACTATTAGAGCTACGGGGATGAAATTTGGTATGTGGTCTTTAAACATAATTTGTAGGTTTCTATCGAATTTTGGACAAAATCCGTCAACGGGAAGTCTGTCTGTCTGTGTGTTCGAGGTCATGCGAACGCTATAACTCAAAAACTTGAAAAGCCAGATGGATAAAATTTTATACACAGTTTTATCATCATGAATGTAGGTCCGTATAACATTTTGGGCAAAATCCGTCAACGGGTTGACTGTCTGTCGGTCTGTATAATTTACCATTGAAACCAATCCGGTATCTACACACGCATGCGTACGTCGCGAAAGGAGCGATTACGTCAGTTTGTCCTTGAGACGGCAAGAGTGAAACCTAGCAGTGTGCGACAGATGCGTTTTAATCGGTACGCATCTCTTTGAATTCTTTGCCTAGATATTTTTCAATCACTATAATGAAAAATCTTCTGATAGTCATTGGATTCTGGATAACAGTAGGTTCGAATTTTTTTAGCCACGCGGGGGATATAGAAACGGTACCTTTTGGGGGAAGTATACGAGAAAGTTTAGGGGAGAACGCTCCCGCTGGTTTGTTATACAGACCACCTGTTGTGTAAAAAAATGTTTTGAGGCCCACTAACTAAATATACAAGTAAAAATATACAAACACATATATTTATATAAATATGTATTATATGCGCGTATAGGTCAGCAATTAGTAAAGCTTACTGTAAAAGGATTAAAAATATATTGTTTTATGAAGCAAACCAGCGGGAGTGACCTCCCCGAAACTTTCTCGCATACGACCAGTAATGTGGGGTGAGTAAACACCCAGTTGGTAGATAATATTTTTGGGGCATTTACCCAAGGCCTGGTTATTTTGAAAAAATATTATGAATGGGGATTTACAATGAAACATATAAAATTTATGAATTCCCAAAAACTTAATATTTTGAAAAAAATTGCGTATGTTCGCAATTTTTACGTGCGCTGAGATACCACAACTTTATTTAACGTTTTTGAGTGCGAAATCTTACTATAGATATCGCACAACATTTCACTACACCTCTGGTTAATCACAGGAGTCCATCTGGAGAATGGCAGAACAAAGTTTCGATTCAGGGGATTGCCATAATTTCTGAAGTGCGTGTTTGCGGCTCGCTACAATTTCCGCCAAGGTCAAACGCCAACCATACTCACATAAGTAAAACCAGCGGGAGTGGCCTCCCCTAAACTTTCTCGTATACTTCCCCAAAAAGGTGCTGTTTCCCCTCCCACAGCGTGGATAAATTAGAAGACCACATACCAAATTTCAATTATATGATGTAAGTTACTAAAAGATTTGCACACATCTAAGCAGCCTTTTAGCTTGCCAGCAATATCTCCGATCTGATTGTTACAAATTTAGTAACGATAGTTGTAGTTGAAAATATCATGCACATTGGCAGAGTGCTTAAGAAATTAAAAAAGCATGAAAAGCAGAATTGATGAATCAATTGACACTAATTTTGGTTTGTTACTTTATAACTTTACTTTTAACAACTACTCTCGTTCTGTCAGAGTAAAAATATTGCAAAATCCACTCAGAAAAAAATGCATTACGAAATATACAAAATAAAACTAACCGCAATCAAATATGCAACTCTTGAAAATGTTTCGGCGTGAAAGAAAAATTAAAAGAAAACACTCCATAATTAATTTACTTTTATTCGAGAAGAATTTGGCTGTGAGCCAAGATGACCGTATTACGGGAACAGAGGTAACCAGTACGCATGCGCGTGGAGATAACGGATTCTCTTCAAAAGTAAATTATACGGACCGACAGACAGTCAACCCTTTGACGGATTTGGCCCAAAATTTTATACGGACCTACATTCATGACGATAAAACTGTGTATAAAATTTTATCCATCTGGCTTCTCAAGTTTTTGAGTTATAGCGTTCGCATGACCTAGAACATACAGACAGACAGACTTCCCGTTGACTGATTTTGTCCAAAATTTGATAGAAACCTACAAATTATGTTTAAAGACCACATACCAAATTTAATCCCCGTAGCTCTAATAGTTTTCGAGTTATCGTGTTCACAGACAGACAGGTACACACACACAGACAGACATAATTCCAAAATTGTTTTTTTCGGACTCAGGAGGTCTCAAACGTGGAGATTCGTCAAAATCTCGAGATGGAATTTTTTGACGATCACAATTCATTTCTCTTTGTATACTTCGTATACGAGAATGTAAAAACGAGTGAACACTGTTGAATCACCCCTGACTTAGACTCTTGACTAGCGTGCCGCAGCCCACTATGGGCCACGACCCCTGGGTTAGGAACCGCTGTTGTAGAACATCTTGTGCTAATAGGGCACATTCAGGACATTTTTAAATCCGGGACAAACAGTCAAAATTCAAGACTGTTTCGGCTAATTTGGGACGTCTGGTCACTTTACATAAATGAATCTCAAAGTTGAAAATCAAAACCTACTTTAATTAAGGCTTTCTTTATGTTGTAGACCAACCATATCGCCTCAAAAAATGACGTATTCTGCTTTGAAATAGCATAATTGAAAATTGTGTATTATTAAATTATTCAATTTATTAATCACCTAATAATGCTGTTTCTATGCCAGAAAAGTTGTCAACAGACCAACTGCTCTCTTATCAGTTCGAAGATGGATTTGATTTGGCGAAATTTTGAGAGTGGTGTTGAATAAAGGGTTGAAATAATTATTTTAAAAAGTTTTCTACTTATAAATTATATTTTCTGTCCAAAATAATCCCCCAATAAAAGGTGAGAGCTCCTGTACTATTAGAGTACAGTACTACTCCTGTATTATTGCACCATAACAAATTAATTAATCGTAAGTACTTTGGTTTTTGAAATTTTTTCACAAGATAATAAAAATAAAATGATTTTCTTAAATCGAGGAAAAGTTCGAATTTGTTAGTTACACTCTGTTCTGATATAATCCAAAATCATATAGATATTTGACAAACACTGCTTCCGCGACTATATTACATCACCGTCAAAAACTACTCTATTCTTAAATAAGAGATTCTAAACATTGGTTCGACTTAAGTGGAGTCGTTTAGAACAATATTGGAACATAAAAACTTTTACAGCTTTTTCTATCAGATATTTAAATGTTTGTAACCAAAAACATTCAAGAAAATCGCTTTCAAAAATTTTATTTAAAATACAATATATCGTTATTTTAAAATGGTACAAGCTTCATCTTCTTAACCGAAAAGAACTATTTTGCTCAAATACAAACATTTATTCTTATTCTCTCTAAATTTTTAAATAATTCCCATTTAAATTTGTTTTATTTTTTATATTTATTCCTAGATATTATAAATTCTTAATTTGTTCATTTTTCAGTAGAATGGATATCTAAAGCTTTAATCCAATGTTTATTGAAGCTTTAGAAATTATACTAATCGGGAATGTGCCTGACCTTCTAGTGTTTTTTCTATTGAGATAAATGATAGAAGAATATAATCATAGCTTCTTCTCTGAATTTCCTACTCATTATTAGCCTCATTTCCACAGATCGTAGATTCATTTTGTTCAATCTGGAACTTAATTAAGCCAATGGAGAACGAAGTACGCCAGTACGAAGAACTTTGTTCAGAAACTTTGTAAAAATTTATATTATATGAACTATCAATTCAAATTATATATTAAAGAATGAATAATTCAATCAAAACCTCAATTTAAGCATTTTTTTTAAAATCAAGCAACGCCATACAGACTTTGATAAAATTCACAACTGTACATAGAAATTAGGAGTAGTTTTTTAAAATTTATTTTACTTCCTATTGCTTGAAATTAAACTTTTAATTTGCATCCTCAAGATCAATATTATTGCTGCAGGGAATTCTTTCATGCGTATTATCATTTGCAGCGAAAAAGGATTTGATCAAGCAGAGGGAGGACTAAAAACGATGGAAAAAAATTTTTCAAAAATCATTGAAAATAAACTACGTAATTTGCTCATATAATTTCCGAATATTTATCCAATTTAAATATAAAAAAATAATTTGCATATAAAGAAATGCGGTTACAACAGATAAATAGTTGTCAATGAAGTCGATTCACTTGACATCATAGTCAAATGGCAAACATAACTGCGCATATCATGAATTTCTGAAATTGAAGATAAAATTCGAACATATATTTAAAGCTATTCATGCAATATCAGAATATAAACATCTTTAATGAAGTAGACAAAACCTTTTGTGAAGTTTTAAAAAAATACTTTCATAAAACGCGATTGTAAAACCGCAATTAATTACTTAAAGCAATAGAGATTTTTGAATACGTTAAGATTAACTGCTAAAGGTATGGGATAGTAATCATCTGTTTCATCTTCCAACAAAACTGTGAGGAAAAAACTACAGTAAAAATCAATTCTTCTCGAGTTCCGGATAATAGTCGGACGAAAAAACAAGCATTGTTTTCAACCAGACGCGTGATTCAACACAGACATGCATTTTCTATTGTAATTTTAAAACATAAAATGTTTTCTCTTAAAAGTTTTAATTTACTATCATTAAATGATTTGACAGAACGCCAATTTATCAGAGGGCCGTGAGAATCAGGCACATGGATCTTCTACGCTTGGGGATAAGAAACCGCCTGTTGCAAATCTGACAGGTGGTCTAATTCAGACACGTTTTAAACGAGTCAAGATCAGGCAAGTGATAGAGAAAAATATAAAATGGCCATTTTTGATACTTATCTCATCTCAACTCATCAACATCACGTCGCACATTTAGTTACAAGATATAAGTCAAGAATATAATCATTTTAATTCTAGAAGATTACCATTATAAAATATTTAAGAAAAGATTTCATTCAAATGATATTGAAAGCACATTCAAATGCTGCAACACGCCAGTGTCCTTCAGGCCTTGATATTCGAATTAGCAACTGATAATAAATACCTCGATAAACGGGTTCGTGCAAGTCCGGTTTCAAGACTGACCCCTAAGACATGTGATATTCAACCATTAAATCAGATTTCATAATAAGAACAGGATAAGATTCGTCTAAAAATTCTCATACGTTCAATTTAGACTGTAAACCTCTTTATCGAATTCCTCATTTGAGAAATTTACTTTATATCGACGGTAAATGACAATGAAACCAAACGAACTGCTGTTTACTTTATAGTCAACTAGCCGCCTTCGGCGACCAGCTTCTCCGCCGGGAATATAATTTCAACTGAATCTCTCATGTATAAACTGATAATTAATGTTTCCCTTAACAAAGTAATTTCAAATTTTGATAGATATTTAACCCATGTTCTTTCAATAGCCTTGCACCTATTCTGTTCGTTGTCTGCACGAACGTCCCTAATGGAGTCGAGTAAACTAACTGTATCATGTAACATCCAATTGCCCGTTGTCGGCATCAACTACACTCTCTTATTCCTCTTGCAAAATATGCATTTGATTTTAACTTTAAAATGTCGCAGCACATTTTACGTCCAGCATCATGCTAACTGGATGAAATTATACTGATTAAAAGATATCATTAAACATTAAAATATTATCTTAGCTTTCAACAATGAAAAAGAAACATGCAAATAAATATTTATTTAAACAATGAAAACGGTTTGAATTGCGTTGCAACAATGAAAAATATTGTTGTAAATTATGTCAAAAAATCTTTTTAAAAATTTATTAAATTTAGAGAAAAAATTTATTGCAACTTAATTGATATATCATTGAAAATGTAATTTTTTGCTCTTTCAAATGGCGTAAAAATAATTTTTGTGCTGTAATATTTTCGGGGATTATTAAGGGAATATTATTAAGTTAAAGACTTTTAAGAAAGTTAAGGGTTATTAAGTTATTAAGGGAAAACACCTAAATTTCGATTATTTTTTAATAAATTAAAATTTTAAAATGGGCTCCTAGGTGCATATTCCCACCCTCCAAAGTATGTTTGTGCCAAATTTCGTGTCTCTAAGTCCAGCGGTCTGCCCCGTAGAGCGCCAACACAATGACACACACAAACATTCTCCTTTCTTATTAGCAGAGACTCAAGTTGAGAATATGTAGAAAGCTACGAGAAATCCCATCACTGGTGAATGCCATAATTCGTGTTTATACGCAACTTAGGAAGAAGTAGAAGGCTTAGTATAAAGAGCTCTACAAAGCTATAAAACTCAGTATTTAATGTGAATGCTGTTTTACACAAAGTATTGAGATGAGATTTTAAAGCTAAATCTTATTCAAACATGTGAATTACTTTCAAACGCATTAGTGTTACATTCAGAACTTACTAACTGGGCGGAATGCATAATGTTACATCGCATAGCTTTTCCCTTACTGACATCTCGGGTTGTCATTGCCTGTAATAAAAGAATTCAAGAAAATATGGTAAGGAAATTTTTGAGCAAAACTCGCAATAGTCACAAAAACTCAATATCAAACTAAAGGCTCGTGATAGATATCTTTGCAGCCCAGCTAGTTCAACATGTAGCAAAATTTCAATGAAAGGCTGTTTCTCTGCGAAGTTGGTAATGAATCGACATAAAAAAAAAAGATAGCCTAAAAGCAAAAAAATTATAAATATTGTTTTTACGATTTTTGACAGCTAAACTATAAAAATTTTTCAAACATCAAAAATGAAAGTAAAAAAAATACAGAATAATTTTTGAAGAATGAAATATATATTATAACTGTTACAACTTCTAGATACCAACCGATGCGTTTGTTGTTTTATTTATGACTAAATATGTTATTATATGTATATATATATCATAGGTATACTGCTAAAAGTGAACTAATCAAAAAATAAGAAAAACAGCGGGAGAGACATCCCCTAAACTTTCTCGTATACTTCTCAAACATTTGTCATTTCCCCTCCTCTGTGCAGATAAAAAATTCGAACCTACTGTAACCCAGAATGCAATGACTATCAGAAGGTTTTTCATTGTAGATTACAGTAGATTGTAAAATATTTAGGTGAAGAATCATATTCAAAGAGATGAGTATGTATTTAAACTTAGCAATATTTATTTTCTATCACACTCTACAAGCTCCGCTAATGCGAGGGCGTGCACGAACGAAAAGAAAACAGGAGAAAATGACCTCGTCCGCTATCGTTGAATAGCTTGCGCATGGGCAGAGATTGTTTCCAGTACGCAAGTAAAAAAATTTGAATATGCAATTTGAACGCCTTTTTTTAACCGATTGAAACGAAATTTGGGCACAGATCTATAATTAATGTTAGCAACCGTCATACCAAATGTTATTTATCCAAGCCAAAGGGTTTAGGAGATACAAATATGCGATTATTCATCGCATATTTGTCCAGCAGCATGTTAACTGGTGAAATGAGAAAAAAAATATAGTTATAGCAGCATCCTAACACCTTGACCTACGAATTTATTTAACCTCCTAATCACCCTCCATCCTATTTGGGACATTTGCTGTTATTTCTATCCATATAAGAACGTAAAGGACATCTGAGATTACTTTTTTCGGTTATTTTTGTTTTTTAATCAATTCTTAATTTGATTTAATTACAGGTTTAAAGATCAAAAATTTTCCAATTTGATGTACGAATCGGACATGTCATTATAAGCGAAGGGGTTAAAACAAGAGTTCGAATATTTAAAAATAGACAGAACTACAGCTTACCAAATCCACAGACAAAAATTTTTATAGGAATGTCTTGAAAGATAGATCAGCTGCCCAGTTATGATGGAAGAAGGATATATGTACTTTTGCCGACTTTCATTGCATTCTTGCGTGTCAGAACACCAATCACAAGCTGGACAAAAATCATATGCAATTTTCTTGATTGCTTTTAATTTATGGAAAACTGCAACTCCTGCAGATGAAAACCAATTTCTTTTGTAAACCTACAATTCTTTGTAACCTTCAGCATACTTCCAACAAAAGGTGTCTTTTGGGTGTCTAACGCATAGAAAGGATCCGCATTTTAAACCGCACCAATCGGATGAATTTTTTTTTTGCAGCAGGAAAACCCGATTTTTGCAATGGAAGCGGAACGATGCGATAAGTCGGGTTCTGTCTTCTAGTGACGACATCGAACACAAAACTGGTTTCTGATTCCTTTTCATACTTCACATTCTTATGTAAGCTTAATTTAACGTAATTGTTACGAAAGACTGATGAAAACAGCAAGGCGAAAAGTGATAGCAACAACTTTATGTCGTAATTAAGAATTTCATCCTCTCGCATGCTGTAGAGGAGAGGAATTTTCTATTCTAATTCTTTTTTCTTTCCTTTTTCCCCTTCCTTTATCCTTTTGTTACTTCTTAATACAAAGAACTGCCGAGTGAAAAGAGGAGAACGTTGTCTCACAAGAAATGAAATGATGATGGATGCGAAATTTAGTTGACGTGTACTTTGTTGTGAAAGTGCATACATTTTTAAGTAGCGTTTTCAGTCCTTGAAAGTTGCGTAATACAATTTTTAAAAATTAACTCACGCGACTATTAATTATTTTTATTATTATTCATATTTACTGTTCATCACGTGCTATTTATTTTTTTAAATTTTAGCGTTCATATTTTTTTTTTTACGTTTGTATAGCACTGTTTTTGAAAATTATCCATCCATCGGTTTCAGCGAAATTTCTCTAAAGAAAGACTTCTAAGTTTCAAATATCATAAAACCATCATCTGAAATCTCCTTTCCACTTCCTGTCACAGATAACGTCAATAATCTAGGTTTAATTTGTTGTTCCTGTTCTCGTGAGAAAATTTCGTTTTTTACGATTAAGTTGTGTAACTTTGCATTATGTACGATGAACTGCGATAAGGTGAACCAACAAGAGATCACGATATTTGTTTACAGTTCGAACTATCAAAAAGACTTCTTTCAGAAAACGAAATATCCTTTAAAAAGGCTATAATTCACAAGATCTGCATATGACATGAGAAAGTTGAACTGCTTTTTGCTTATGATCTTTTGATGACTAACGCTAAAGTACTATTTAAGGAGAGGCTATTGAGCAAAATGTTAGCAAAGGGAAGAAGGCAGTATTTTTTTTTTTTTTTGCTTTTTACCTTTTTATTTCTTTTCACCGTAGAAAACTGGTGATTTCGTAAAGCTTTGTTGTAAATTTTCCGAGCTGTTAGTGTCATTGACTTTATTAGGTAGGAATTGCATGAACTGTCGTAATTTGTGAAAACAGGATGTGCGAAATACAACACGACACAATTCAAACTTTTTTTAAACAGGTGCAAATACGCCCTTCACTGAAGTTTTTTAAGCTTAGATTTTTTCTCTTTTTTTCGTCATTCATAATATTTCACTATTTGTCCTATAAAATATCAGTGATCTCGCAGAATACACGGAAAGCTAAAATCCTTTAATATTTAAAAAGAAATTTCTGTTCCCTTTTAAAGGCATCGCATAAAAATCGCCGTTTCTTACATATTACTCTCATAATATTTATACAGTAGTGGAAAAAAGTATAAAGTCGGACGAAATAGCCATATATGGAAAACTACTGCAATTTCAAACTATGCAAATTTTTTACGACTTATCTTAATGCTACCGAATAATGCACCGAAATATATTTGTAGGAAAAACCTGATATTTTTGGGTCATGTAAAAAATTATCAAAATCGGCTGATGGCTGCTTGGAAAAAAGTATAAAGTCGTCTACTGATTGCATCATCTGAAAAACTAAATAAGCTGAAAAGGCATTTATCTCCAATTCTAGAAACAAATACAAGTTTTGTGGATACAGAATTGTTTTATTCTTGTGTCTTTTAATGCCATTCCGAGAGGATGACACTTATCAGAAACTGAACAATGCAAAATACTAGCTATTAAAGATTCTGGTTACAGTGATGCTGAAATTGCACCAAAAAATTGGCAGATAGAAGGCTGTAGTTAACAGTTTTCTTATTAATCCTGGTAGCTATGGCACAAAACAGTGAATAGTAAGACCAAAGATAATATTTTTAAGGCAAGAGAAGTAGATCCAGAGGCTCGCCTGCAAGCAAAAATATCTTCCGCCTAAATTAAAGATAAGACGCAGTTGCACAGTACAAGTCAAACAATAAAAAATGCACTGCACAGAAATACTAATGTTGAATACAAGAAATTGAAGATAAAACCTTCACGTTCTAAGCGGGGCGTATTGATTCATGTTTCAATTTTGAACAGAAGCATCTAAAGGCTGGCAACAACTGGAAGGATGTGGTGTTTTCGAACGAAAAAACTTTAATTTAGATGGACCAAACAGATTTAAGGTTTATTGATATGATATGCATAAAGGAAAACGCCTTTTCTTTAAAACTGTAATTCGGATGGAGATGGGTAATGGTTTGGGCTGCATTTGCAGCAGGTGGTCGAATTCAAATTGTTTTAGGCGAAAATAAAATGAATCCATTGTTATATCAGGACATATTGACAGATACTTTGTTGCCGGTTAATCCTCTGATTACATCAGGTGATTGGACATTTCAACAAATCAATGCATCAGATGCATATCCCATGCTCTACAAAATCCTGCATGAAGGCGAATGAGGTAAAAACTCTTCAGTGGCCGTCTTGAAATCCCTACTTTAATCTAATGGAAGACCTTTGGGGCATTCTGGCTCAAGATGTTTATAAGAATGGACGAAAGTACAGAAGCAAGTCTGATCTAAAAACCGCAATTAAAAATTGCTAGAACAACATTGGCCCGGACACCTTCGAAACTCTGTCTGGTTCTGTAAACCGACGATTAATGTAAACAATAGAAAAAAGAGGTTCCCACGTCACTTACTAAAGAATAAATCATATCGACTCTATACTTTTTTCGAACTTCAACTGTAAGATAATTTTTCTAATTTCTTATAATGTTTTGCATAATGTAACTAAATTTAAATATATTTTTGCTACGTCTTCCTTATAACATGCAGTACCTTTACATTTCATAAAAATATGCTTTTCCTGAAAATATTATAAATTTCTAGCCTTATGTCATCTAATTTTGCGACTTTATACTTTTTTCCATGGTTGTAGAACGCTGAATTTTGAACATTATCTAATCGTATTCGAATTTTCTTTAAAAAATGGGCCTCAAAAAGCCTAATTTTATATATAATATATACCGTGCAAAGTGCTTTAGGTGGAAAATGATCACTAATCGTAATTCAACTTTTAGCGGATTACTAAGGTTCAAGGGTCTCACAGAAAATTATTGATCTCATGTTTAGTATTCCTACCCAGCGTAAAATAAATGCATATACTAGTAAGCAGAGTAATTTGTATATGCACATAAGACAATCAAATCAAGGATCTCCATTCAAATCAGTCCCATCCAAAAAATATCTCAAAGTATCTAGTGATTACTATTCGATTCATCAAAACAAACCAGCTATCAGCTCTAACTACATGCAAATCATCTTTTCGTGATGGTAGAACATTCGAATTCGAAGCTGTCAAACAATCCCTTTTCTTTTCCAATAAGAACTAAATCTGTAATGACAACTGGACTGGAAAAGGGATGGCATGATAAAACCTCAGGATTGCGTGTTTCCCCTCGGAATCCATTGACTTAGATTGAATCTCACAATCCTCAAATATCCAGGTGGCAAAATTTGCTCCCATTGCGTGATATCCGATCTTATCTTTCGTCTGGTGCAGCCTAATTGGCTTGTTGACGGTGTAATGAAGTATGAAAATATCGATAACTTACTGATAACTTTCAATCAAGCTTATGTTTAGAATTCATTACAGCATCTTCGCTTGGGAGAATTTATCATTCGAAACACGCAAACACGCAACGGAATGCACAAAAGGAACTTCATTCCCACGACTGGATTATTCTTCCACACTATGTTATAGAAACTTTTCACGGAAACAAAATCAGTGCACATAGTTGAAATTTTAACATACTGATGGCGATATACTGTAAAAATCATATAGTCTTAATTCCAACAATTTACTGCATGCATTACCAAAATATTCGAATTTGCGTCTCCAGCCACAAACAGTCCAAAAACATAGGATGCAAACTGAAGTCTCCCCTCATCATCGTACCAATCTATGAGAAGCAAATAACAAAAAGTTATTTCAAAATTTTGATTGAACTTATTTAAGAACTATTGATATCATAAAGATGCTTTCTACTCGCCCTTTATAGGGGACGTTGTTTCTCCCTACAGAAAGTAGGTAATAAACAAATTTTCTGCCTTAAGTGAATTTTCTCAGCGTCTGTGCCGCAACCCTCAGAAGAGGCAAAAAGAAATTAAAACATTTAACAAATTTTACGTAATTTGATGCAGTTGTGCAATCAGGAATCACCACCATTTTGTAGTGGTGTTTTTAATTTTGTGTAATTATACAAAATTAAACTAGTAACTCCAATACACTGCACAACACACTACTTATAATGCAATGATTTATTTTTGAAAAATGCAGCATTGGAGTGTTTTCTAAGGAAAGGTCTTCTTGAAAAGGAAATCTAATTGAATAACTGCGTCTGTTTATGGTTCTTGTTTTGAAAAGTAGTACAGACTATTTCAAATTCCTCCTGCGCAAAACTGAAGTATTTGTTTGTACAATTTAGGATAACGATTATCATTCATTCTAGTCTTCATACATGCTTAGAAGGCCAGAAAAATGTATTATATAAAAATTAGAATGAAATTATAGTATTAAAATGAAAAAAAATTAGTATGATTATGAAGAGGTCATACAAAATGCTGTTTTTTTATTTGCATCCACATACATCAAATAAAGTGAACGGTTTTGCCTATTTCTATAGCTATAAGTTTCGCTGTCTTGCTTAGTCACGGGTAAGAAGTTTTGGCATGTTTCTCTCACATACTCAGTGTACATCACATGTTAAAGGAAAATTTCAAATTTTACTCAACGATAGCAATTCCAAAAAATTTCTCACACTCATATTGTTAGACTTCTTCACATTTACTGATAGTAGGAACTTAAAATATATTGTTTCTACTTTTATATACAGTTTGGATTATTCAGATTAGCCTGAAAGTCGTGAACAGAAAAACTGACAATAATGTTCTCCAAATTAAACAAAGGGGGCTGAGATTTTGAAGCGAAGCTTCTTAACGCAGGCTTCGCGACGGAGAGTCAGCATAGAAAAAGCGACCGTCACGACACGGAAGGACATCATACCAACATACGTCATACTCTCGTAGGCTGTTAGTAGAAACGTGTTGATACGGAATGCGCGCGTGCGCTCTGTTTTTGTAAAAAAAAAAGGGGGGGGGTAAAAAAGTTTAGAACTGCTTCGCCCAGGAGTCGAACCCAGGTCAACAGCTTGGAAGGCAGCCATGGTAACCGTTATACCACCGACGCTTTGCGCAAAGGTTAATGTTTTCTTTCTAAAAATAAAAATAAAATAGGGAGGAAGTGGAAGAAAGAGAGACATAGAATGCCTACCATTATACATTTAGTTATATAGAAAAGCGTAAGAAGCTTCGCTTCCGTCGTGCGTTCACTCACCGCCACACTCGCTTTTTTTTTTTATCACAAAATGAAACATGCACAAATTATAGTTTGTTCATTTAACATCATTTAAGCTGCTCTAGACTAAGTTTGGCCCCTAATGTAAAAGATTTCGACAAAATTCTGTAATGTCAAATGAGAATCGATGAAAATCTGTTGCGTTTTATTGGATGAGTTTCTTATATATCACGTATTTAACTTTAAATCTCTAAAACAACTTTTTGAAGAGGAGGCTCAGACTGACCTGTTTAACCTAGGCCGCAAAAATTTGTAAATCTGGCCCTGTAAGCTTATGACATAATAAAAAACAGCAGAGATTTATTGTATAGCAACGGATTCGGAAACCTTCCGCGCTTTTGCGTTATTTTCATCAAAATAGGGGGAAAGTGAAGAATGGAAGGGTGATGTTTACATTTTACTGACCGTAATCTAACAAAGAACTCCGGAAATGCGCTCATATGACTCATTGCCTGACACCCCTTTCCGGTGTAAAGAGGTAGTCTCGGAATCCGTGGTCAGACTATAGCAATTTTATTTTTAGCTACCGCACCTTAGAAACTGCTCTAATAAGATTAAAAAAAATACTCGCTTTCAGAATAACTATTAGTAAATAAATAAAAATCTTTTGATATAAGCTTTCTAACGCTGAAATCAAAGTTACCTTATTCAAAAGTTGATTTGCAATACCATGAAGTTCTTCGAAATCAATTAGCACGCGAGTCTTTCAGAATATTGGGATTGTTACTTCTAACACTGTAAGACACAAAGTGCAGAAGGAGCCTAAATAATTTCTGTTCATTTAATAAACTTACAATTTTTCTGAAATAATTTTACATCTAATTATTATCAAACCAATTTCCTTCAGAGAAATTCCCTAAATAATGTTTAAATAAAATCCAACTTTTGGAACATATTATTTCCAAGGAAAGCAATAAAATATTTTTCGGTATTCAGAAACAATAACAACTAAATTTCAAATCAAAATTTAAACAAAAACTTACTTTCAAATGCACGTTTCTTGATAAACGAAAAGAAAAGTAAACAGAATCATTTGTCGAATGATGGGTTTAAGATAAACCATGAGAAGAAAAAACTTAAGAGTGCCGTAAATAAAGTCCAGCAAATGAAAGGAAAAAACAATGTAATTTGTATCGGAAAAGGAAAAAAAATACTTAAGCATCCTGTTACGTAATTCACGGTCAGACAAGCAAATACTAAGAAATGCAAAAGGAAATGTTAGAAGTGCAGGAAACATTTGAATCTCGAAACATATTAAAATGGAAACACACACAAAAAAATCTCTCACTAAAATAAATATTAGGATGTGAATTTTGAGCGTAATCGATTAGCAGAAAGTAAATACACTTTTTTCTTTGAATTATTTTTTATGCAGTGAATTTTGTACACCATCCATTCGACGGAAAAGAATAATTTTTTAAATACTTGTTATACAGTAATTTATATAAAGTATATAAAATCTGTTCGCAAAAACTAAAATTAAATATAGATTTCAAGCTGAAAACTGTGGTAGTACCCTTTAAGAAAGATCTACGTGTTGACTTAATACTCGTATAAGAAAATCCAAACAACATCATAGTCTAAGTATTTAAAAAAACAAAGGGTGAGCAAAGAGAAAACTTAGAGTACAGAAAATTTATGTGGGAAACTTCAGCAATTTTGAAAGAAAAGCGAGGGAATGAATATATATATTAACAAAAGAAAATATTAAAACCATTTCAGAAAAGAAATAGCAAAACGGAACATAACGCTAACGACAGGACGCGTCATAAGCAGGAAAATCCCAAACGAGCGTATACTTATTATCGTTGTTTTCTAAACACAAACCCTAGCAATAATGCTAAAAAGAGTTTGTTTCCCCGGAACACCGAACAACCCCGCAACCGTTTTTATACTTGTTTATTGGAATCTATGCAACAGGTTTTTTTTTTCAAAGAAATGCAGGATGATGCAAACCAAACTTTTTATGTTGATTTGATGTAAAAACTTATAAAAAGGAGTGCTGGCCTCGCCATCAGGTCACTGTCCATATTACGTGCCACTGTTTTGTGGAACATCCCAAAACAGCCACTGTTTTGTGGAACATCCCAAAACAGCCAGTGTTTTGTGGAACATCCCAAAACAGCCACTGTTTTGTGGAACATCCCAAAACAGCCACTGTTTTGTGGAACATCCCAAAAAACAGTTCATCAATGGAATCAAAACCATATTCAAACTATCTCAATTAGCTTGTAACTTGACTTCAGTCAACGCATGCCAAGGATTAGCCCAAAACTCAATCACTTTTACCACGTTAAATGTCAATTTTTTAAGAGCCTGTTTTCTGACAATCACGAGTTATCTCGTGACTAGCAATAAACGCGTGAACTAAGCAATTAGTGCTACTTTAACACTGTACCAAAATAATTTTCTATGGGTCTAAATTTTAGTTTTCAGTTGTTTTTAATGTGAAATCTATTTTAAGTTGAAGATATGTTCTTCAATTACTCTGTAAATTATTTTTTACATAAATTGCAAGTTCATATCGAAGATATATAACAAGTTCCTGAAATAGGAAACTCTTTCTTGGAAAGCAGCTTTTACGAAGTCAGCTTACTTTCTAATTCTTTCTGAGGAAAGGTTATCTTTATTTTGGCTCGGTTTTTAGCTCGGTTCCTCATATGATGTTTTTTCGCTTTTTCTTTTCTTTTTTTGCGAAATTTGCTTTCAAATATCCTGATTCTCGACCTAGATTCGATTTCGATGGAGGGAAAAGTTTATGTATCCAAATATGGATTTTCTTCTTCGTAACCTTAGAAAGATCTCCTACATTTTGCTTGATTTTTAATACCGTACCATATTGCAATTAAAACAGGACTCTCTTGGAACAGAAACTGTGATTTTGAACCATGGCGAGGGCGACACCCTTTCCAAGCTTCCAGACTACTCCGGCATGAGGTTGTTTGATCTCAACGCATTTACCATCCATCAAGCTCACGTACAAGGCGTTTCTCTGATGAAAGAGGATCTCGAATTAACGACCTACGGTCCCAAAGTCGTCCAGTTTACTTAAAAAATGTTTGTAGCAGCGCATCTAAAATGTGTTGAAATTTATTTATTATTATTATTATTTTATATGAATGAAAAGTCTTATTACAACAGCGTGGGCATTAAAAGAAGTATTAGAATTGAATCTCTGGACATTTATCTTTTTCTTTGCATAGCAATTACGGCAGGCTATAAAGCAAGCTCATTGTTAAAATGCCTGATTCCCGACCCATTTGGCTTTCGGAAACTTTGATAGTATTTGATCTGGCCAGAGTATTCAATATTCTGCCCACCTAAGCTTAAAAGGAGTATCTCAATTTTTTTTTTAATTTTCAGGTTTTTCCTACTTTGTAATGTTTGCGATCTGCCCGACATTATTTCTAAACAAAAAGGCCGTATCTTATTAAGAAATAGTAGAAAACCACTAAAGAAACCAGCGGGAGTGGCCTCCCCAAAACTTTCTCGTATACTTCCCCAAAAAAAGGTGCTGTTTCCCCTCCCACCGAGTGGATAAATTAGAAGACTACATACCAAATTTCAATTATATGATGTAAGTTACTAAAAGATTTGCACACATCTAAGCAGCCTTTCAGCTTGCCAGCAATATCTCCGATCTGATTGTTACAAATTTACTACCGATAGTTGTAGTTGAAAATATCATGCACATTGGCAGAGTGCTTAAGAAATTAAAAAAGCATGAAGAACACAACTGATGAATCAATTGACATTGGTTTGTTACTTTATAACTTTGCTTTTAACAACTACTTTCGTTCTGTCAGAGTAAAAATAATGCAAAATCCACTCAGAAAAAAATGCATTACGAAATATGCAAAATAAAACTAACCGCAAATCAAATATGCAAAGCTTATTGAGAAAATGTTTCGGCGTGAAAGAAAAATTAAAAGAAAACACTCCATAATTAATTCACTTCTATTCGAGAAGAATTTGGAAGTGAGCCAAGACAGACCGTATTACGGGAACAGCAGTAACCAGTACGCATGCGCGTGGAGATAACGGATTATCTTCAAAAGTAAATTATACGGACCGACAGACAGTCAACCTTTTGACGGATTTGGCCCAAAATTTTATACGGACCTACATTCATGACGATAAAACTTTGTACCAAATTTTATCCATCTAGCTATTCAAATTTTTGAGTTATAGTGTTCACATGACTTCGGACATACAGACAGACAGACTTCCCGTTGACGGATTTTGTCCAAAATTTGATAGAAACCTACAAATTATGTTTAAAGACCACATACCAAATTTCATCCCCGTAGCTCTAATAGTTTTCGAGTTATCGTGTTCACAGACATACAGACAGACAGACATAATTCCAAAATTGTGTTTTTCGGACTCAGGGAGGTCTGAAACGTGGAGATTCGTCAAAATCTCGAGTGCGAATTTTTTGACGATTACAATACTTTCTCTTTGTTTACTTCGTATACGAGAAAGTAAAAATGTAATGTTTGTGAGTTGCTCACAAACATTACTAAGCAGGAGAAATCTGAAATTGAGGTACGCCTTTTAAGCTTAAGAGGGCAGTATTGGTAAGCAAAGATGCTCCACGAAACTAAGATTTGCAACATTTCATTAAAATGTTCAAATATTTACCTGAATTATTTCCGTTTATCATTAACAATGCTCTAGTGATCTGTTTCGTTATCCTACTTACATGAACAATGTGGTCGTGAACGCATTTTTCGTGTGTAGATGGAGTTGAAGACCTTTTTGACAAAGAGTTAGCTGGGAGTGGGTAAAATTTTAAATGCCCTGGTCCAGGATAACCGAATTTTCGAATCATTGAAGCTCCAATTTCTATATATACAAAAAATTATTAAATACCGAATGTCCATGAAGATGAGCTGTCACGGTATTCACTGATCATTGCTGCAATGCAGTTTACAAGAATTCGGACAAGGAAAATGCATTCATATTTCGGTATCGGAATGCTGCTTTCAAGGCCACATCTTTCGACAGAGAAAGAAGAAAAAGAAGCCAAAATCACTTCCCTTAAAGAGAGGGCGACACAACAGGGAAAGTTAGTGGTGGAAATTCTTTCCTCCAGACATGCCAATCGAACGACCTGCAGAAAGCGTGATTTCCACGTGTGGAAGTCTTTGGCTCTTTCGGTCACCTTCAGCCTCTTCACTTTTCTTTAACTTCGGATACCTTTTCTTGTTGTGGGAATCGAAATGAAACTATTCTCTTCTGACTTGTTGTCAAGAGTGCTGTAATTTACTTTTAATCGACAGCACACAAGGTTGAAGGCTTTCCAGAGATAAAACTTTGCTGCATATCACCGGAGAGTAGAATGGTATGTGGTGTCTTGGGTTGGTGGATTTGATTTCGATGTCTTGTCGATTGTGTTATAATTTTATTTAATTGGATTTTGCACAGGAATGTAGGTTAGGCGCAACCTTAGTTAGCACTGAGGGAATAATTCTCTTTAGACTTGTGCATTGGCCGATTTATTATCCACTTCTTGTCAATAGTATTGTAATTCATGTCAACGAACTTTTTGTATAGCTTCAGATTTTGCAGGGACATAACTTCGGTGCAGTGGTTTCCAGGATTCAACAAGGCTGAGGTCATAAATTTTTTTTATCGTATTGACGAATGTCAAACATCATGACTTTGTAAACCAAAACACTTTACCTTAACAGACATTATTCACCTGACAATAAGAATCATAAAAAACAATACAATACTTTCGACAATTTAATAAAAAATATAATGAAATAGCTAGCCAAAAAATGTTTTCGACCGCGTCAACGTTACAAGTACAAGTGGAAGAGTTTCGAGCCAGAAAGCAATGTTGTCACGATTTTATTATTTTTTTAAATAAAAATTAAGAACAAACAGTTGTAGTGATTTTAAATAAAATCAGGAATTTTTTTAGCTCTGGGGGGGCTGCAGCCCGATAGCCCTCCCCCTGGATTCGCCACTGCTTCAGTGTATAAACCCAAACGGCAAAATTCGGACTGTATTTAGTTTCGATTCACAATGAATTGGACTAAAAGTAAGAGGCGAATGCTCCTGATTTTGTTGTTGTTGATGATGATGGTGGTGGTGTATTTATTGAAATGCTTGAACTTACCTGAAAGGTTTAAACTTTTCCTTGAGGATTGCAGAGGAAGAGATCTTGCCTTGTTCCTCACGTTCTGTCGTCCCGGGGCTTTCGGATCTGATGGTCTCCATAGCGCCGCCACCTGCACATGGGGAGCATAGCAGTTTAACGAAATGAAAAATAGTGATGGGGAAAAGTTAACAATTGATGTCATGTAATGAAATCAGTTTGGTCAGTTAAGAATTTGGGGGGAGAGAATACACGAAGTTGAATTGATTCTCTATATCTTGAACCTTTTCACTAGGGTGATTCTTTCCGCTGTAGCGCCGCCACTGAATCGGACTATGCTGCAAAAGTACACATTGCGCGTGCACAGTCTTTGGTGTTTGGGTTTGCATCTTACTCCTGAACAACCCCCCCCCCCTTGGCATGCTCTTGGACGAAAGCGGACTTTTATTTAGAACAATATATTCCTAATTTCTACATGAACAATAATAATTATGATTAAAACATAATTACATAATATGATGATTAATTAATGTTCGAATGAATGCCGGCGGCTATAGTAGGCTTTCATTTCCACGGGTCACTTTGTGGATGCCGGCTAGCTGGCGTTAGGAGCGAAAGGGTTAAGAAATAATAAAAAATCTGAGTGTTCGCGTTGCATAATTCAAAAAATGCATGGAATGATAGTACAATTCGGATATAAAATAATGAATGTACATAAAAATTTCGAAAAAAACTTTCCAATGGTACGGAAATCCAATGCGAAATCAAGTAAAGATGCATCGCTAATACTCAATTCGCTATATTTCTCTCTGCGGATTTAATTCGAATGCCGTCATTTATTTTTGAGAAAATAGAGTTCCAGTCTCAGTTAAAAAAGTCTTGATTAAAAAGTCCCAAGTCTTATTTAAAAAAACGTACGTTTTAATTCGCCCGAATGCCATAATGAGTACAACGCTTAAAATACATTCTTCTTTAATTTTGCACTGGATCTTAATAAGGCTCTTTGATTTACTACGAGCCTAATGCTTCATAGACTTATTTGTGGTTGTAAATAGTTTGCTTTTCCAAAACAAACAGATTAACTTCCTTTTATGTTTATTCTTGGGGATTGTTAATTGTCATTATAAATGATACACAACCGGAACATGGAGCATATGACAAAATTTCTGGTCGGGAAAGATTTTCTTTAATAGCTGGAAGAGAACCTACCTATCTAATACTTTATATTAAGGGTGTTTATGCTATCAAGTTTCTTTTCTTCACATTTGAATTTCTTAAATTCATTAATATCACTCAAACCAAACAGTTTATAATATTTTATATACATTAGGGGAAAAATACATCAAAGATGAGAATATGTCTTTTTTTCCAGATGATCTTTTTCATCGTCCTTTTTCTTCGAGAATGTACATCCTAAAACCATTAGTTACTGATAAAAAAATCACTAGCCAGTTAATAAAAGAAAGAAACATCCAAATACCTTAGTTCATGTTTATAGAAAATATTATATACAACTTTAATTATTGCGTTTGTTTACGTCCCCGTACCACTCTCTTCTTGTTCCCTTACAGCAAAGGAAATATTAAATTTATCTGTTTATATACAATTTCTCATGAATATAATAAAAGTAAAAATAATTACCCTAGCAAAAGAGAAATCGGGAGAAAAACAAAATGATTATCTGCTTGGAATCCTTGAAAAAATTATTTTTTTTAAATTTTAAGGAGGAGCAAAAGTTGTTTTTCTCTGATAACATATTGCAAAGTTATTGCGGGAAGACAAGAAGACTAAAATAAAATGACAACAAAGATTTTCTATGCTGTTGGAGGATTGTTTTTGATGCTTACCGAAATAATCTGGTTGTAGAATAGATAGCTTTAATAAACTTAGAGTTACATCCTTGTATGGAAGTATACTAGAAATATGACGGTAAAACGTTCCTGTTTTTTGCCTGATTGCTTATTTTCAAACATAAATTTTAGTTAATGAAACGACACAAAATCCAAAGACGTGCTGAAAGGGCAAATTTGGTTCATTTGGTTTCCGTAGTAACGTGATAAAATGAGATTAAACGATAAAAATGGCGACAAAGAAAAATATTTATTGAATTGGAGTTTTTTTTTCAAATAGCAAATACTTGCATGAAAATACTCCGTACAAGTTATCTAATTTGTAGAATATTAATTATGTTATTAGTTGCATATTATAATGGTGTAATGTTGTAACCAATCGTTACATTGATCTGGTCTTTGTAAGAACAGGCTCCATCTCTATCCCTACTAATAATGAAGGAGAGAGAAAGAGATTATATTATCTCTCTTTAGGCTTGAAGTTTTGCCTTCTTATAATAGTGCGCTAAAAATTTTAATTGAATCAGTAGACAAAATTTCTCTTAAGATTTTGTACAAATAATAAAAGGTATTCGATATTATACAAAAAAAACTTCGATGTTGAATGATTTCATTTTTACTATCCTATATTTTATGAGCATGTTTCGATTCAGAAAGCAAGTTATTGGGTTAGTTGGAAGTTTAATCTTTCAGATTAAAGCTCAAATCGGGTGATAAAACAGATAGAGAGAATTGGCAGTTCCATAGCACAATGAACAGAGCAGATGTAAAGCTCCTAAATTAACTTGTGGCAACGGCACTTTATTTCTGCGTGCGCTTTTCATCTCGCGCCTGCATAAGAACAGGAGTAATATAAAAAGCTTTTGTGCGTCATCTTTGGAATTCTCTTTTTGGCTCATCAGCACAATGTCGACATCATCTGAGTTTGATTATTTACTTTAATTTTATTTCAAATATTTTGTTATGTTTTATTAAAGTTTATTTTGTTAATAATATGCGTTAGTCATTCGTAGTCCTGCACAAGCTAGTTGGATACATAATAATTGTGGAAAATAACATCGAGTATTTATAATGATTCAAGAGTTGACTGCAATATAAGATTTAACACAAGTTACAAACCACAAATTCAAGTTACATGCCTATCAAGATTTGAAATTTAAAAATGCCTTACTGAGAGAATCATTAAGAGCAAAACGTTTAAAAGAATTTATTGAAATCTTCGCATTCAATTATCCTGGTGTACCAGCTGGTAGCCAAAGGCGGCTAGTATTTAAGTAAGAATAAAAAAGGTTTTAAAGCCCGCTTTTATTGACGAACTTTAAATTTTATTACTTTTAATTTGTTATTTTTATTTATTAATTTTATTAAAAAATATAGAATATTGTAATCAATATTTCTCGAATTTATAAGCAGATTGCGCCTCTCATATAGAATCAAAATTTAATTAAAATGAATCGATTAGCTGTTATTTAAGCTCTGAAAATAGTAATATAATGTATTGTCACCGGGAACACACAATTGTACAAAATTTCAGAATTTTAGTACATTAGGAAGTAAGAGGAAATTCGTTTACAAAATCCATTCTTTACAAACATGAAAGAAACTAAATAAAAATGTGTAAGAAAAGAAATAATAGTTGATCCAATTTCAGAATCTGTGCTGTATTTTACAGTTATAGTATGCTCAAGTTATGATACCACCATTTTTCTATTAAATGCTTTCTTAAACAATGTCTTAATCTTTTATTATAAATTTATTGTATGGCTACTATCAAGCCCTCTTAGTTGAAACAACATCTTTACACTTTTTTACTATTTGAGAATAAATCATTCAAAAAACGTAAAGAAAGGCAAAAGAGAGCCACACCCACTCTTTTCAGTCCGAATTTCTAAGAAATAACTCAAATCAAGTTGAATAAGTTTCGCAGAGGAAATCCCGTGAGACATTCATCTTTCTTAAGAAATTGTGCTTTTATTATAAAGATTATTCAATGAGGAATAATCTCGGGAATTTAAAATAAAATTCCTGATCAATCCTGATTTCCTTTTGTTTTATTGCACATAGGATGAAACTACACCCAATAAAAATAACTTCAGAAAATCGATACTTTTTCGTACGTAACGCAGAATGAAATGCTAATTATTTTTCTTGAATTTCAAAACTTTTTTAATGTTGTTTCAAGTTAAACATACACGTTTAACAAGTACAAGTTTGGGTGATTTTTTCCATTTCAACTTTTGTTTTGAGGTTTAAAAAACCCTTAATCATTTCGACCGTATATTTTCATAAATTTAATTTTAGATTTAATTTAATTTATAGGACTTCAATATTAGAAAAACATTCAAAATGTCTCCATAATTATGAATTAAAAGTTAACACTTATAAAATTTTAAAAAAATAATAGATAGGAAGATTTGATGTTTCTTCCAATAACATATTAATGAATTAATTTTCGTTTATAAATGAATTGAGTTATTTGGAAAATCTTCTATCTCAAACTTAAGTATACGAATTTGTAAACAGAGTTCCACTGGTGGTATTAAATCAAAACAGTCACCATTTTAATATGTGCTTTAAATAAATAAACAAATTATCATAAAACTTTTTAACTATTCTTTGCATTATCATTAAAAGAAAAAAAATTATTTATTTCACATTGTTCCGAGCTAGGGAGGGAAGAGTTTAAAAAATCGATTAATTTTCTTTTGAGGTAAATACTCATAAGAAAGCTTTGAAAGATAAAATTTAAACTAAATTCTTGGAACGCCATAAATTATTTCAAGAATGTTGCAATTATTTTTTGGGGAATATAAATGACATGCGAATAAAAATCACAACTGAATTACAAAAAAACAGAACAATGTCCCTTAACCCTGGCAGAAATTTCCACCTTCGTATTTAGAGTTATTACATCATATATTTTATCATACTAGAGCTACTAATTTATGAAAACATGAAAAACGCTCAAGAGAAAGGGGTTAAAATCGATTTTTTTTAAATTTAAAACTTAAACTGCGGGTCACGATCCCAATAGGGCAGAGCAGAAAAGTATTTGGGTCGCTAAATTTCTCTTATGATCTTTATCTTTCAGAATTTTTAAAATTCGTGAGCAAATTTGGTTTAAAAGAAAAAAAACCCTTAATTTCAAAGCTTTCGCTAAAATTTTTCCTTCTCAATTTTTTTTATTGAATCTGCTTTTCATTTTTTTACTATCGTGCTGCATTTCCTTATTTATTATTCGAAATTGAGGGTTGCAGCAAAAAAGTTTTTGACAGAAACGGAAATACAAAATTTTTTCTATTCAAAATTGTGTAGAAAGTGCGGAAAGTTTAAGAAGGTAGGATATAACGATAAAAGAATTCTTTTATTTTAGACTTAAAATTGGAAAGTCATTTGCTATTTTTAAGCTTTAGCTTTTCATGGCATTTCTTTAAAGTTGCAGTTTCATAATACGTTTTATTGCAATCTATATCAATTTCGGTCTCGGATACAAACAGGTATTTTTTCATTTAAAAATAGCCTTAATATTGCTGTTTTTCACCTAGAGGACAAGAAACTAATTACCTTGAAGTGCCATCACGACTGCTTACGAACTTCTTAGTTGCTCTTAAGCGCCTTATCTGCTCATTCAAGTCACTCTTAAACCCTATCTTAATAGAATACAAAAGAATAGCGATAAAAGCCACGTGCTCTGTTTTCCGAAGCCGCCGACTTCTCTCCTCAAAGTCGGTTTGACAAAGAAACGTCACGTGGAGTCATTTATGGCAATTACGAACTTCGATTGGCTGATTCACCCATTCACAAAAGTCGGATGTTTTCGAAGCTCTCAGAATACTTGGGTTATAGAAATAAATCCTGTTGAACAACAGCTTATAAGCTTTGTACAAATTTATAATTATTTTTCTAAATAGTTTTTCAAAATTATTTATTATTATTAATTTTAATTAATAATAATAAATTATTGGTAATTGTTATTAATCTCAAGTTTTATCAACCCTAACTCTATCCAACAATCGTATAAATAAAGAATTTATTGATTTCGAAATCTCTGTCATTGTTAATGTAATTTCTATTCGCTGTTTCATACGGTTCGAAATTTTTTGTTATATTATTTGGGGCTGTACAAATTCTCACGCCTATTTACGTTTTCCACGCTTTGTGATCGAATTACATATTCGAAAATCAGTTGATTTATTTGTTGAAGTAATATTCCGTTTTGAAACTACGGATTAATTTGGACGGGTTTCGCAACTTAAAATCATGGTCAGATGACGAGGACGACAATTGAGCCGTCACCCAGATTTCCAAACTTCCATGCCACACATGATGATATTTGACCCGTCCGCCGGCCTTTATTGGCTCTAAACCTATAGAGTGAGTCGGCGAGAGATATAGATATTTAACCATCGATAGAAAATTAAATAAACAAGCACTTAGACAACGGATCTTGGGAAGAACCGAGTCTAACCTGCGATCCTCCCATTCTGAAACTAATACTCTACCAACGGTCGCACTTCGAATATCGAAATATTATCTTGTTGAGGCAATTTTATTGAACACAATTTCAACAAAAACATATTAGAGAACCTTTCTTTTTCTCTTCCCAAACAGAATAGCATAACAAATTTTGTTTTGCTACTTCGTTTGTCAAACTTCTTTTTTTTGCTATTGTGTGGTTTAGAACCGGAGACCTTTGGGTCCCGAGTCGAGAATCTTAACCACTAGACAAAAGAGATTCCCCTTGTCCAGAGGTGGATAGTAACTTATATACTTTAGAATAGTATGGCGCAGCACGGTGCACTACAGTAACAACCCCCAGCTTGTTTGATAGTATCGGAATTTCAAGAAAGCGATAATTGTCCTGCGTGCATATTGCGCAGATTGCTGCCCCGATTGTTTGTTTGCAGGCTTTGTGCTATGAAATGTGTCATAGACTTTGAATTGGGAGAGTTGCGTTGCTGTAGGAGTTGTAGTGCTGCCATCTGACGGATGTAGCAGAAAATGGAATTGATGGGATTTTTGTTGCTGCCATCTGGTAGTGGGATTGAAAGTAGGTGTTGAGTGTATCACGTCCGGGTCACCACTGTGGAAGTGTGTGGTTTAGAACCGGAGACCTTTAAGTCTCGAGTCGAGCATCTTAACCACTAGACAAAAGGAATTCCCCTTGTCCGGAGGTGGGTACTGACTTATATACAACAGAATAGGATGGCGCAGCACGATACACTACATTACTAATTTAATTACATTTTAATATGATAATATTTATAGATTGGATATTATCTGCAAATTGCGTCATGCGACATATATGATGCAAAAATCGGGTTAAACGCTCTACTGGCCAGACCGTTGGACCTTGAGCTACCAAATTTGGCTTGATTACTTTTTGGGTATAGGTGCTTACTAGAAAGGGATTCTCAAAATTTTAATTAGGTTTTTAATTAAAAATTAACCGAAATCTTAACTTTTTCCCTCGATAAATTCGAAGCATATTATCGCACAAACACAATTTTAAAATTCAAAAAATAAGCTTGTCAGTGATGCCAATGTTATTTGTTTACAATTTTATTCTTTAATTTTAATAAATTTAGAAAATATATTTAAGCAAACTTTTTTTTACAACATCGCGTATCGTTGCTATAATTAATAGTAAATTTTTAAAAATAATATAGAGACAAGCGAATCAATTCTAAAACATTACCATGTAAAGAAGCTAACATGGTATCATATCAGGCTTTAATCGAAATAAAATTAATTTTTAGGACTCTTTTGATTAGATCAATGTATGTGGAAGTAAAATCAAAGAAATGGCAAATAAAGAAATGAATGAAGTCGATTGAAAACCTATCTCAAATTTGTCTTATCTTACTCGTTTTTTGACTGTGGTTATAAAATAAAGGCTTATGATTAAAATTCGTTCTATGTTTACTGTATCATCAACTCTGAACAATCACCAAAACATGTGAGGCAATGACAACACTTTGACTCGAGAACAAACAACGAATTCGGAATCAAAACACATAATTCATTGCACGAGCTGAAAAAATTATAGAATAAAACTTCTTCTTCACTAAATCCTGATATTTTGCCTTTATTACTTCCTCTTAAACGAATTATTTATGGAAAAAGGATTTATATTCATAAAAAAAAGGAAGTTTGGAGCCAAATTTGAATGAATCTCGGTATTCTAGACCTCTCTCACTCTGAAAAAAAAGTTATGCGTGTGTGACCTTGTGTGCGTGAACATAATCAAATTTCACGCAACACGGTAAATAAATGAAGTTTTGGCACGTGATCTTTACACCAAAATAATAGATTTGTACCAAACTTTGGACCACAGCCGTCAACAGTGACGTACTATATCAATTTTTTTTGTATGTGTGATGAAATTACACAAAATAGGACCACAGTCACAAAGATTCTTTAACATGCACGTTGT
Source organism: Araneus ventricosus (assembly GCA_013235015.1). Classification (NCBI taxonomy): domain Eukaryota; kingdom Metazoa; phylum Arthropoda; class Arachnida; order Araneae; family Araneidae; genus Araneus; species Araneus ventricosus. The sequence continues at coordinate 2,132,752 of BGPR01000015.1, forward strand.
CATTCAAGGTAAATTAAAACGTCATTTATTTTGTAATTAATGCACTTATTTGACTGCACGTTGATACACAAGGAAAGTTACAAATATTTTTAATTATTATGTTTATGTTGGTGAGCGTTACCACTACGTCCAGCGGAAATATTAATTTAATCACTCTTCAAGTCGTGTGTGTGTTTAATGTTGCTGTAGTTGCAATGTAGAGGAAATAGCAAGAATGATTACAGTGAAAAAACAAATGTGTGAGTTTAAAGATTTTAATAATTTATTTAGGCGAAAAGTGCTAGCGATCGCCATAATAAACTTTGGGTAAGTTGACAAATGGGTTCCCCGAATGATTCCTAATCCGACACCCCATTCTTCTTATACAGGGCGATTCAAAATAATGTCAGCAAAATGAAATGGCAAATCAGGCACAGAGATGAGAGCAAATTAAGACTGCGTCAGTCGACCCATGGATTCCTCAAGCATAACAAGAAACGTTTCACTTTCAAGGAAATAACAGATACTCATATTATGTATGGTTACTCAGTAGAAAGAATCGTAACTGCAGCAGAATATAACCGAGCTGCGCCTAAAAAATTTGAGAACATGCCTTATTCGATGCAGCGTGGATGTAACTCATGTGCCAAAGCTTCTAACATAAACTTTGAGCCCAACTAGTAGTGTTGTTGTTCCGCATGTGTAATTTCTGCGGAAATAGAAAGCAAATAAAATTTTGTTGAAAGATTCTTCCTTATTATCCTTGTACTATATATTGTCTTCAAGGATGTCCAAAGTCTCCAGACATTTGCGACCCTATGTTCCTATGTGAATATTTTGTGTGCACCTGATTTACCTTTTTATTTTGAATCACCCTGCAAAGCAACACCTGCGGGGATCGAGGAATTTTGTATAACCATACCAATGCCTCTAAAGATTGAATTCAGAGCACTGATTTTATACTCATCAACCTCGTGCATACAACTGTGGTGAAATAGAGATCAGAACCTTCCATTTCCTTATCACGAATTCAATACCCTTTTACCATAACAATGCGGCCTTTCAACTTTAACATAAAACCTTCAACAACAAATTTTGATACTTTGTCGTTAAAGTTCTACGTTTTAAATTTTTTTAAACAATTTTAACGTATAAAAACAACAGCTAAAATAAAAGTGTTTTAGTTTTCTAGCAAATGACTGACTGAACGGGATTTTATTAACAGCCTTTGGTGATCTCATAAAACAGAATTATATGTGTTTGCCGAGTCGTTAAAACGGCACTTTAAAACAATTTATTAGACACTCCGGACAGAAACTTTCTTATTCTTTCGCGACTATAAATAAAGGCAGAATCCACTTCAACTCGCCTTTATCCATGGGATTAGTAAGATATATTTGTATCGACGTGTCTATCTGGGAAGCCGTATAAAAGAGCTGAAATAAGTGCCGTCGTTTAATAAAACTAAATTAATTCGTTGTTAAATATATACAGCTCCAAAACCTTACAAGTTCAACTTAAATTCATCGAAATGTTCATGTGCTGAAAGTATAAAATAAAAACATTACCGTCATGCAAATGATAAAATAGCGATTGCAAATTATGTCACATGAAGACTTCTGTAATTGGTTAAGAGTTTGAAAGATAGTTTTCTTTAACGGTTGTTTACGTATTTTGATATTGATGGCTTTTACTGCCTAATATTATGTCAAAAACTTTCGAATGTTTGTTGTGAAATTAAACGAAAAATGACACTTATGAATGGAAATAAAAGTATAGGGTTCGGGAAAATGCTCAATGTTTTTGTATTATGGAATAGAATACCTGCATTTTTATCAAAAGTTATAAAATATTAACAAACAATATTCGGTCTTGAAAGTGACTAACTCTCAATTTTTGTTCTTTCCGATAATTTTTTTGAATTGTGCCCAAGAAACTCTTGTCAAGTCCATGAGAATTTGCTGTAACTGCGTTATCAATACGAGCAGTCGTAGATTTTTATAATAATCATGGCTAACTTGTTTTCATAACCATTCTAATCACATTATCATCATGTGATAACATAATCTGAATATCAAATATAAGAAATATAACTTCATTCAGAAGAATAGAATTTATTAGAACAGTAACATTTAGAATTCATTCAAAACTTTGTACTTGCATGTTAAGACTTATTAGGTCTGTGTTTTCTACAAAGAAATACAATCAAATTTCATGATTTCTGAAAATTAAAACTTAATTTTTAAAAAATTAAAGCAAACAATTTTAGCTTTAGAAAATAAAACGGAGAAGGCAAATAAATTAACAGCATTAGCTTTATTTATAAATAATTAAAGATCAATTTGTCACTTCAGTTAATATCATAATTTCGAATCAAAACACCTGGTAAATGAGAAGTTTAAAAACAGTAACTTTAATTTACGTTTTTAAGAATTCTTCCCTTCTACAACCATTTTTCCACTCGCAAGAACATAAGAAAAGAAAGCCGAAAGAAGAAATTTCGAACGCTAGAAGGAGAATTCCAAAAAGAACAAATCATTTCATTTAACTTCTCACCAGAAAAAAATCGTCTGCGTTAAAAGAACATTTCGGAAGGCTTACCTGTCTGTGCAGCATAGAATCGAGGTGCGTTATTCTGAGCGGTTGAAGACCGGTGCACCGACTGAGAGGCCACAGAATTCTTCGTGTGGCAAGAGGAAGGTGGATTCGTAGCCCGCGGGCTGTTCGGAGCTTCTTCTGGGGCTCGCGGTCAGTGCACCGACAGGATCGTTTGCTTCTCCCGATTCGTTTGGAGGATCCCCTTGCGAGACAACGCCCTTGTCTGCCAGGAACCCGTTACACATCGGAAGAGAACTAACTCTTCCTGCCATTTTCAAGACGGAAAGTGCTCTGGAATGGGCTGCCTCTAACAACATCAGTTGTCCATTAAAGCTTTCCATTTCGTGTACAGTTCAACACCCATTTCACCCTAAATGTGCAATAAAAAAAGGATAATTTCCGAAATCACTTTTATAAACAGATAAAAGTTTCTTTCGGTTTTTTGTGGTTCGTATCGAAAATAAAGAAATGAGATCTTAAGATAATGAATTTAAATTTTCAATTAATTTTAAGTTTAGTAGAAAGAATTAATTTAGTCCTTTTCACTTGGAAAATAAATTAGATACATAATTATGAGCTGAATATAAGGGCTCATTTTAGTGTTTCGAGATCTAAAAAATATAACTGTAGAAGATGAATTTTCCGAAATATTAAATTTCTTTCAGCTCTATAAGATTTTGATTATCGAAATAAATAATTGTCAAAATAATGCATCGTCTAGAATGGCGCCCGAGAGGGGTCTCCCATGTACAAAGGGTTAAACTGTTAAAAATTAGCTTAACCCTCTACCAGTAACACCCGTGGATACTTGGTTAAAGGAATACCCGTCGTAATACCCAATTTTCCAGAGAAACATGATTTTCTTTCGTTGAAAGGGAGATCAAAGTTTTCAATCAACTGAATAGGAGTATTCTAAGCACAATTTGAGTAAAATTGTTTATGTAATTATTTATATAATAGTTGTTCACCACGTACTCGCCACTTTAGGGACTAAAATTTCTTCATCCCTTGACGAAAGGTTAATATTAATGTTAAACTTTGCGTCATTATGACCCATGTTCTAATTAGGGAGTTAATAATTGTTTACTAAAATGGAGGTCGCAATTTTTTTTTCATTTACTCGATAATTTCCTTGTAGTACGCATCATACTCATAGTGATATATCATGAAATGCAAAGAGAATTGAGAAATTGGGCACATAAAATTACGTTCGATATGTAAGCGTTCAAAAATAGATAACAGAAAAACCGTTTTAGATAATACACCTGTTTACACTTACAACTGTGTGATTGTCTTTCCCTTCATTCTTATCAACTCTTAAAACTGATACTCGAATTTATACGAATATAAAAAATTTCAATCATTTGGTCTGTTTGCTTGAATTTTTGGTTGAGTTTCATGTCATCACGATCACTCTTAAAACTTATATTTTAACTAACCCGCCAGTTGGGCTGGGGGACTGTCTCATGGTTTTGCAAATTGTTTTGAATATGTAGATAAACGCGACCAGCTGTTCGCCCGTAATATTAATGACCTGTGGTTATTCTTGCAACTTTGAGAAATAAGTTGATGAATTGGCTTGGAATAGCAATCAAATTATTGTTTCTAAAATGTCTTTGTTTCTAATGGAAATTTAAAAAGAGTTAAATTTCATATTATACGAAACATATCTGCCAAGAGACAAATTCTTGTCGCTTGTCGAATTAATGGTAAAATTTACTTAATTTTACCATTAATTATAACTATTTATTTTTCATACGATTACATAATGATAAAGGTTTTCACGCATAATTTAAATCGCAAATCGTACAACAGATATTTTTTGTCAATAAATTTGTTCCTTTTTAATTTTTGTCAAAAAGAAATTTTCAAGATTTTATTTCGTAAATTGAAATATTTTAGAACTTCAAAATTCAACTTTTAAATGCATAAAAAGTTTCGCATATGGATCAATTGGTTGAACACGTTAAGCGAGAAAGCATGTTAAACCATTTAGTTTTTCCAACAATTCAGGTCGTGACTGCTTTTAATACTATACCAGAGGTTGTACTATTAAGGCTTAACATGCACTTGTAATTAAAAACTAAATATATAATTATATTATATTACAAAGCAATTTTATTATATTAAAAAAACGCGTTCGCTTGTATTACGAACCCGCATTCTTTTCTTTTTTCCTTTATCTCGTTGCGGAATTATTTTTTTACTACTCTCTCGCTTTCATATTCAGTAATTCTATTCAGTAATGCTAAAATGGCTGTTAAAATTACAAGCAAAGCGGAGGTCATGAGCAATTTCATTTACTGTAAATTGAACTGTTAAAGGAATCAACATCTTGTTAGTCAGAAAATAGAGGAAAAGTCATATCAGAATATTTTACAGTACGGTATGAAAATAATTTCAAACCCTATAAAATGTAGATTCTGGACATAAAGCCATTTAAACCTAATTGGTTCCTTAAAGTTGCAAATAATTCGCTGGGATTAGCGAATGTGTTTTCTTTAATGTCTGTTATAAAAGTGAGTTTTACTACGTTTATTTATTACAGAAGTATTAATCTGCCGTTTTAAGGAGAACACAAGGAAAAACTAAAAATAAAAACAATAAACGTATTAACCTACTTTACTTTCTCCCTTGTTTTTTGTTGTTTAGCTTTGTCAGCTTGTTTTACAAACACAGCTTTGTCGTACTCGTCATTTTTATTTATTGATTGATATTCTATAACAAATTATCATTAAAACTGTACTACATAGTATGGAAATCAATAATTAAATTTTTAAATTAAACATTTATCATAAAAATCATGTAAAAATATTAGAAAGAAATTCAAAACAAAAACATGATTCAGAGACGATAAATAAATATTTATGGAAACACGAACGACCACGAATAACGCAAACGATTTCTTATCAAAATAAATAAACTAATAATAATCGTTCAACTATTGAGCTATATCAAAATATAAAACGGTTTTTTTTATTTGAGTTTTCTTTAACTCCGCTTAGTTATAGTACAACTCAACAAAGAAAATCAGTGCAAACTAATGTATGCTTATTGGAATACTTCATGAATACCTGATAAGCATTTTAGAGTTAATAATGTTAGTGTTCTAATAATGTGTTATTCTTAATTTGATATATGCTCTTAATTCTGCTTGCTTTAAATTTTTATTTGTATAAAGAATTAATTTCATAGATATTCTCCAAAAGTTTTTTTTCATGTGAATAATTTGTGTGGCTCTTTCTACTAGAAGTTAAGTTCGGAAAATCATCATGAATTAATACAGCTATTAATGCCAGCTAATACAAAACCATTTTGAAATTGTGTTGCTGCCAAAAACACGGCATAAAAATTAAATTCATACAAAATTTACCAACATCATAGCTTTCTTTTCAGATTTATGTTTATCTGCTTATGCATTACATGTTTTGTTTTCAAAAACGCAGAAATTATTCTTAGACCTTAGTCTCTCTCTCTCTCTGACATCGAGAACGTTAATACGCAAAATAATGGAAAGTTTAGATTTCATTAAATTTCTATTAAAATATGTTTAAAACACCAAGATTAGATAAAATTAAAATTCGAAAAAAAATTGGGGATTTCTTTTTTTTAAAAAATAATCGGTTAAAAATCATTTTTAAAAAGTTCGCATAAATGTAAAAAAAAAATTAAAATTTAGCAAAATATCAAAAAATAAACATTACTTTCTAATTTTTTACATTACTTCAAAAATAAATCAAGGGAAAAATTAAAAAATTTCAAAATGATGACACCTTGACTTCAAAATCGCCTAACTGATGATATATGCCTGTTGAAAATTGTTTGGAAGTCTGGGAATACTTACTGACTTTTCAGACAAAGAGAAAAAAGAAACAATGCAATGCTTTTAGTTTAGCCACGGAATGTAATCGTTCTATAAATAGGACACTGGATGCTAACGGGTTAATGGCGATGAAACACTCAAATAAATTGCTACATATGACTCCAGAGACCCTAAGAACGTTAGAAGACCCAGAAGTCTGATCAATAGCTAATCTTCCCAAGACTTATTCCCCCACTACACTGACATGACTCTTGAGTGAAACCGAATTACCGATATTTAATCATTAAGTAAAATTCAACTAAATACATTTCAATTATCCTTCTCTCTTTTCTTCTTTTATACTATTCTATCTTATTTCTGCATATTAAGCAACAGTATATTTTTATGACTTAATAAATTAATATGGAACTTCTAAGTGTTTGTTAGGTAACTGTATTTGCAATACCAGTTTTTTCCAGCAATAACAATGTCCGAGGTGAAGAACCCTGAGTTCAAGCACTCCGTTAACCCACAGCATCGGCCATCGTTTTTCTAAAGTTGTATGCTTAGGAAACATTTGCTTGGAACTAAAGTGACCAGTTATCATGGATTAGTCGATTCTTTCTGGGTTTGAAAAGATGCCCTGAATTTGTTTCATTTTATTAAAAATATTGTACCTGGCTGTATTGTTTTTCACTTTTATGCTTTTCAAAAATGAAATCTAATTAATCTTTTTTATATGATTTCTTTATTTATAAATAAAATTCGGAACAATCCGGGACTTTTTTTTAAATCCGGCACAGTCAAAATTTGGAATTGTGCCGGTTAATTCGGATCGTCTGATCGCCTTAATTATCCCCATATGAAAAAAAAATTAGAGAATTGAATTGCAAATGATGTGTTTCCTCAGAAAGAATGACAGTTTTTCAGCTAGCTCGATTGACTTGCCATTAATTTGCAATGTCTAGACTGGCCGTCTGCTTGCTTCTCCGTCCATTATGGCTACAGCGGAAGTTGATTATTTTTATGAAATTCGGCTCTGCCCACATGCTTAAGCAGTAATGGACCATTGGAGAAAATATTAGTAGGGAAAACCTGTGCTACAGAGCCTGCAATCTCCTGCCTTTAGCTTTTCCGAAAAATACGGCTTCCTAAATTGGTTTGACTAAAGAATTTAGATTTCCAGAGTTCAATTTACCTTCTTAAAAAAAATTAAATTGTAGATACTGATTTAAGGGTATGAGTGGATAAAATTATTAATGCTTTATAATGTCGTAAACGTGAAAAGTACATTGTAGTCCTGTAAGTAGTATTAACCCTTTTTAACGTCGTGGTAAGTATACTTACCATCAAATTCATCGATTCTTAAATGCAATTATCGAGGTTGCCGTAAGTTCTTGCCACATTTTTCGATGAAATAAAAACTTGGATGTCCCTGTTTCTTATTTCGAACCATAACGAAGTGTTTTGACTTGATAATTAATTATTAGTTAACTAAATTCATCCAATGAAATAATGTCATCCAATAAGCTAAATGAATTTCTTTTCTTAAAATAATCTCAATACCAATGTTATTTTGTTATACCACAACTAGAAAAAAATGACCCTATAAAGGGATAAAAAGTTCGCTAGTGTAAACGTCCTTACAGCTAGTGTGAGCAATTTTCTATGATTTTGCAGCATTTTCGTTTTTGGTACATAAACATTTACCACTTTTGGTCCTCATTTCTTGGATAACCTTTCTAGAAATATATTTAAAGTTCAATACGTCAGGTTGAAATATTGCACAAGAGTTCGATATCGAAGAAATCAGAGAAATTTCATGAAAATTTTCAATACCTAAATCGCCCCCCCTCGACTTTCTCGTATACGCAATGTAGTGGGCATTGTGCTTAGCTTCGTAGGGTACTGACGAGAAAGAAATATGCATTTTGTACGTCTTCCCGTGGACCACTTGGGTAAAACATGTGACACCGATCGGGGTGTAGTGAAGCCAATCTGTCACTATTTTTTTTTTCATGAAAAATAAATGGGAAAATATTATGAAAACGTCCTTAAAACAGCGCAATTTTTGTCACCCATGTTAGAGCGTTCCGTCACTGCTTTAAAAGCGTCCCGGAACTGCTTATTTTGCGACTACACCACTGATATAGATCTACAATTCTGATGACAAGACGACATACCAAATTTCATTTGCATAGCTTGCTGTGGTTTTAAATTGTCGCTTCCACATACTCAAGAACAGACCATCAGTCAACTTTTTGATGGATAGTTCCAGCATTTGATCCAAATTTACGTTCTGGTGCTAGAACTATATATCATATTTCATTCATCTATTTTGAGTTATCGTGTTCACATACAAAATAGCAGGCAGACAGTCTTTCCGTTGACAGATACGTTTAAAATTTGATACATATTTACAAATGTAGCGTAATAACAACATACCAATTTTCTCTTTCTATTTCTTTCCGTTTGTGATTTATCATGTTCATATACACACAGACAGACATAATTCCAAAAGTGTTTTTTTCAGAATCAAGAAACTCTAAAACAAGGAGATTCATCAAAATCTTAATGTCGAATTGTTTGACGATTACAATACTTTCTCTTATGTATATTTCATAAACAAAAAATTTTAGAAAAAGTCACTACCACCTTCAATGCTTATTTTTATAACTTCTGTATGGAAATGAAGAATCAGATAACACGATAGTTCTGATTGTTGAAACAATTGAAAATGCGTCTTATATTTAAGGAAAAGAAATCATAGTGTTCCTTAAGTTTTCCTTTGATCAAAAGTTCCAATCGTTCGAAAAAAATAACTATAATAAAACGACCTCAATTCTGCTGGAAATTACACGTTTTGGAGCTTGTTATTTCTTTCAAAATGGCTTAAATAACTGTTTTCGCATATTTTACAGAAATTTCATTCCATAGTAATGATACAGAAATGGAACGGCTAGACCAAAACAGTTATTAGTTTTGTGAGTTACAAGCGAATTGTTCACTATCATTGAACACTATCCTAAACTATGGATGAAATTACAGTTGAAAGTAAATTGTGCAACGTGATCGTATAGTATGGACAATAATTCTTTAATGCTCAAAAAAAGTTTCTACTACAGAAAGCTTTCGTAAAATCTTGCGCGAATACGTTAATAAATGATATGCAATGCAGAAAGTTAATATTTTCAAATTCTTTAAGGGGCCATGAAAATTAGAATATAATAAAGCTATGGTGGAAAGGTAGCTGTTCAATACAATGCCGTAGCATGCAATAATCATGATGTGTTTGTTTCATAAAATCGGAATCATAGGTATTTCCAGTGTAAAAGAATTTATGAAATTGACAAGTAAACAAAAATCAAATGGATAAAAGAAAGTAATATAGTTCCAGCCATCTATCTATACTTATAAAAGGCAATGTTTGTGTGTGCGCGCTATGTCCAGACGAATCTATGGCACTGACAGACATGAAATTTGGCACACAGGTAGTCGTAATGGTGACTCAATGCACCTCGAAGCCGGAATTTTAAAATTCAAACTAGAAAATTTTTTTATTTAATGTTTTGTCTTGTTTTGGGTCATTTTTGGTACGTTTACGGCTGTAGTATCTTTTCTAATGATCGTTGAAAAACAATCAATGCACCATCGGATAGAACAAACAATTTTCATTCGAATTAAGTTTGTTTTAAGCTTCAAACATAATTTACTGAATTTTGAGAAAATTTTAAAAAATAGTCAGTTTTGCCATCGAAATTTTATTTTTTTTTAAATTTGCTGCATCCAACGTTCTAATAACACTATTATTTTCAATTTTTTTCAGCTTATAACTACAACGGTGCTGTCAGATTTAAAACAAGAATGGTTGAAATATCTTTTCCCGTTTTTTTTTAATTAATTTTTTCCTGGTCAGTAAGATATTTTTCCTCTAGTGAGTTTCCTCCCGCGACACTTCTCCGGAACGTTGCTAGCAATTTTGATTGACTGACGGTGCAGAGCGCAGGATACGTCATAACCTTCAACTGAATGACTTCGATTATTATTTTCGGCAATGTCTTAACGTGTTTATGTCTCGCATATTCTACTTGTTGTATAATAATCATTTTCACGTTGCAATTTTTTAATATTGTTTCGGATTAACATACTCTGTATCGTTTTTATATAGTTTAAATATCATTGTCGCGAAGAAAAATGAGCGAGAAAATCAATAATGTGTATCTTTTGTTTTGTTTTCAGAAATTTTTCATGTCATTGTGGGCGTTTTTTTTTCTTTTCATTTTGTTGAATTTCTGATTCCACGGACAACGCTGTGCGCGTACTGCTAGTATGCAATAAAAATCAAAATATTAACTCAAGATTTTGTTTCGGGATTATAAAAAAAATGTCGAAGCTGCAATGTATTTTCTCACTAAGAATCCAGTCAAGTTTCTAACTCTGCTTCATTGCAAAATAAAAATACTTCCTATTTAAGACATGCAATGAATGGCAACGCAACACCAACCTTTTTGTCAAATCACCTTCTCTTGTAAAAAGGGAATCTGAATCTAGCAGTGTTGAACAAAAGTGTTTTGTTTCCATTGAACAAAAATAAAATTTTACTGTCTCATGAGTCTGACATTGAAATGAGCACTTCCAAAGCACTAGAGAACAATTTGAGTAAACTCCTTGAACATATACCTAAACATGACGAGGTACATCTAAGTTATTAAGACCCGTTACTTCGAAAAAAGAGAAAATATTGACCGCTAATGAGAGATGGGTTTTTTATTATCACATACTTTACTAAAAGAAATTATGATAATATTTTTAGTTCTCGTTTACAGATTTTAATCGTTGTCAGATTTATTTTATTCTCTATACATCTATATCGGTATAACTTTGATTTCGTATCCCGAAAGTTGGCCTTAAGGGATCTAGAGAGTCCCAATTAACCTGAACAATAATGGGTGACACCCATACGGCTATTCTGGACGAACTAGCTATAGGTAAATAAAGAGAAATGCTCAAAGAAATGCTCGACGAACAATAAGTGAGTAACTTGCGACGCGAGATCAAAGCGGCAGGCCCCACGGGGGAGGAGAGATGACCGTCGAGGTCTGATGTGTGAAATTGAGCAGAGTGTGGAAGATTGAGTCAATGATGCACACCTTGACTGCGTAAATAACGAAGATATTAGATTTCATCCGCCAACTGTGGAAACAGCAGGTTATCAGTAATTGGGCATGGTGACCTGGCCAACTCGTTAGTGACCTACTAAAATAAAAGAGCTGTGAAATGAAGAATAGGAACTGAAATCAATAATCATAACATTTTTTTGTTATTCATAGATGTTTTTAAATCCGACGCTAAGCCTTAATGTTTAACTATCTGATATACTGGCTTTGGTCGGGATGAAAATATTTTTCACGTCTTAATACTTATAATACTTTAAGCTTAATTTAGCAATTTTTCGCTACGGCGTCTTTCGCTGATTTTCGCTTGCCTTCTATCAGGATGTCTGACCCCTCTGCCAGCAGCTAAACCCTTCTCTTCTTTGCGTCTCTGTACTTTAAACCACTTGTCACGAGTCTAACAACCCTTGGAATTCCATTTTTTCCTCCCTATCATTGCTACGGCGACAAAACGAAGTTCCTTCATATCATGGGGGCTTTTTTATTGTCTTGACCCAAAGCACCGTTCACTTCATTTTGATGTTTTTATGCCTGACGAAAAAAACACCCCATAGTGTTCCTTCTTTTTCTCCGTTTGTCCTCTCCCTTCGGTAGAAACGGAACTCAGTAACCTAGAACGACTTCACACACTCATTAGGATCATTTAAAAATTTGTGAAAATTAAACAAATCATCGCATAGAGATAGTAATTAAACTAACGTCGTTGGATTGGCATTCGAGCATATTAATAGGCATATATGCTATGAAATAAAAACGGAAATATTAATTTTGCCTTGGAGTTAAGGTCCAAAAAAAGCAATATTTTTTTTATCGTAGCTATAAAATTGGAAAAACAAATAAGTGAAGAATTTGATGAAACAATAAAATCGCTTTAAATTTAATTACAATAGAAAGCATTGTTACAAATTGTGTTGAAAATGAATTTTGAAAAATTTATAAAAATTAAAGAAAAATTGCACAGCAATTAAATTGGTATCATTAAAATATAATTTTTTACCGCGTAAAATCTTAATATAAATAAAAGTCATTGTGGCTATGTATGTGGGTATGTGGCTATGTTTCACATCTCCTCCTAAACCAATGGACTGTTTTCAACCAAAGTTTTCATTTTTATTATTTAAGACAAGGGGAAGACACTTATGAACTTTTCCAAGTCCAAAATTTAATTAAACAATCAGTTAATTGGAAATTAACCGAAACCATTTTTCCGCAGTAACTTCGGAACAAATTGTCCGACAAAAAACATTTTTATACCATCTCTCTTCCCTTCAATTTTTATTCATTTGTGAAAGTTTAATAATTATTAATTACGTGCAGACGATTTTGAAATAACGAAAATTTATAGCTACTGCGTTGCTAGGCAATGGTTAGACTTTTAACTAGTTTACCTTTATTTCTGAAATTTTTGCTTATTTTTTATAAACATGTTTCAGATCAGAAGAGATATAAAACATATTTATAAACACGTCAACTTTTAAAAGCCACAAATCTTATTAAAATTTCATTTAATTTTAAATTAAGCAAGATTTTGGCATTTTCCGCGATATTTTTCTAAAATATGTATTATGTCACAAAAACTATTTTTACATATAATAAAAGTTTAAAAAATTAACTTTTCATGACACAACTTTCAATCCCGTTCAATTCGTTGCCCTCATTTTAATAATTCTTCAAAAATTAAATTGTGTATAAAATTTACAATTTATAACACTTTTTTTTATTGGTGAAGAACAAGAATACATAAGAACTGTTGCTAGATCACATTAGAATGATTTCGGATGAAGACGAATTTTATTTTTTTAAATTCATATTTATTCTAACGCTTTTTCACAATGAAAAATTTACTATGTAATTGTCCCAAAAAATCCGTTGAAATCTTTCTTATGCTGCAAGATTTATGAACAAAATTTGAAGTACCTATGCAATAAATACTAATAATTTATGGAGAAAATTAGCTATCGGCGGTTTTTAAAAATCGTCTGGTTCAACTGATATTCTCATTTTAATTAAAAAAACATTTCACACGATAAAAGAATTTTGGGTATTGTAATTTTCTATACAAAAGTAGTTTTATATATCAAAAATATTATACATGAAAGTATTTTAATTCCGAGAAACGCTAGGCATAACAGCTATTAGTATATAAATTATTTCCTTTTTATAATTGTTTCAGAACTTATTGGCGAAACACTGAGCAAAATGGCCGAAGATTGACTTAATTTTTGTTATTTAATTTAAAAAAACTTCAGAATTTATTAATTTTGAAAGAAGAAAATAGCCCAATTGACCAAGAAATGGACCCCAGAATGGCATGTCCAAATTTCATGCCTCTGCTGTCCACTGTTTAAGGGGATTTCTTTTGACAGACAGATACGTGTATTTTCTGCATTATATTACAGAATAAAGACCATATCAATTTGAAGTTTAAATGCATCAATAAATCAGTTTGAAAACAAAACGATAATAGAATGAATTATTTTAATATAACTAGTCAAAAAAATAAAGAAGCATATTACCTCTCTGATTGTGCTGCCATCTCTGTATGAGAAACCTAAAGACTGATATCATTTCAGAATTTGCAAATTCTGGTTTATAATTTTAAAGAACAAAAAAAATTGAAATTTCAAAAGTACAACAGTATAAATGAAAACATTATGAACAGAATGGTACCAAACACATATATGTAAGATTTAAAATAAGTGTAGTATTCATAAAAACGTAAAAGATTCCGGCTTATTATTTTACTTAAAGGGAGTAGATTAGACAATGTGCTGACTATATTAGAAGCCACTAATTTGACAAAATGTTTGACACAGTATAGCCAACTATAGCTCTTACACTGCAAAAAAGAACATAATCCAAATCCAAGCATCCAAGCGAAAGCAATTTTAAATCTGTTGAGGTTACTGACTTATTCTAGATTCGTAAATCTCAGTACAAAACTAATGTACGACATTAACAGTGGTGTAGTCGCAAAATAAGCATTGTCGGGAGGCTGTAAAAGCAGTGCCGGAACTCTCTAACCTGTGTGACAAAAATCGCGCTGTTTTAAGGACGTTTTCACCATTTTTTCTTATTTATTTCTCTTGGGTTGAAAAAGCAGTCCCAGAACGTCGTTCCGGTGCATTCCGGCTCCACTGCACTCCTGGACATTAAGTATATTTGTTTAAAAAGTTTTTGGTTAAAAAGCAACAAATAAAGATCATATATGTTAAATGGAGAAGTTAAAGTACTCGAATTTCACAGAAATTAACAGACTCAAATTGACAGACTTAAGAAAATTTAAAAGAAGTTGCAATTTCGTAAAATTATAAAGCTCCTTTGAGACTTGCTTTTGGGGGAAATTTTCCTAATTTTCGTCCTCAGGTAAAAAAAGGTTTGATCCATTTAGCCTTCAAAGAGTTCACTGAAAAGGCATTCTATCATTAACTCATTGTCTACCACTTTGAGGTTAGTTTCGATATAGGACTTTTGTATGTTAACCCTTTAAAGCGCCATTTTTTTCTAGTTGTGATATAATAGAATAACTTCGGGATTGAGATTAATTTAAGAAATGAAATTCATTTAGCTTATTGGATGACATTATTTTTTTAATTAATTTTATTAATTAATTAGCAAGTCAAGACACTTCATTATGGTTCGAGATCAGAAATTGGAAAATCTAAAAATTGGAAAATTATCGAAACATTTTGCGAAAACTTATGCCAACCTTAAAATTGCATTTAAAAATTGATGAATTTGGTGGTAAGTATACTTACCACGGCCGTGGAATTAATGGCCGTCAAATACAATCACAAAACAGTTAAGGCGCTAAAATATTTTTGTTCGGATTAATTTTTTTTAATACTTAATTGAATAGTAAGTGCACGCAGAGAAAGTGTTATAATCGCAAAAAATTTCAACCTCGATATTTTGATGAATTTGGACGTTTTAGAGCAATCTCTATAAGAGGAAAAAATGCTTTACAATATTGTTACGATATTGTACAGCATTCAAAGTATCGAACAACATCGTGGAGATATCGTACAATATCATGATCTTATAGGGCTGCGTTTGAAAAACCGCTTTTGGAATTTTGTCAATACGAGTATCTGTGACTATAGTAATGCAGTTATCTAGATCAGCGGTTCCCAACCTTTATTTTCTAACTTATCCCTTGATTAGTCCTATTATTTTTGAATACCCCATACTGTCATATCCTCCTTTCCAAGCACCCCCTTCGCGCAAAGAAGTTTTTCTTGCTAATGTTAATGGTTTAGCAAAGCTTAAGAGTCAACTCTATTATCACAAGATATTTTACGATATCTCCACGAGGTTACTACGATATTCTGAATGCCGCATAACATCGTAAAGATATCGTACGAATATTGTAGAGCATTTTGTTCTAATAGGGTTAGCTCTACGTCCTAACAAATAGAGGTAGTATCAAAATAATTATTTATCATTACAATCAACTATTCAAACGGAAGACAATTTCAATGCAATTCTTGAGCTTTTTTTTTATGAAGTTTAGTGTTGTTAAATTTGATCCAAATGAAAACGGATATAATCTCATATCTGGAGCTGTGTCAAGCTTACTGAGATATTTGTTATTAATATGAGCATAAGGCGAGTAAGTTATTTCCGCAAGTACTGTGACTATGGAAGAGATTAAATATTTTATTGCTTTAACACTGAGTTCTTGGTACTCTTCTTTTCTTGGTACTCAAAAGGCTTTTGGACTTTTCACAGGAACTTGGGGGGAAATAAAATTCTATAACTTTTTTAAAGATGTTAATCCCTTATGTTTTGTGTTTTCCGCCATTAGCAATATTACTTTTTTGTACCCCTAACTGGTTAACCGCATACCTTCAGAAGTATGCGTACCCACAGGTTGGGAAACTGCAGTTGTTACATCCTAATTATAAATTTGCATCCAAGTTTGCACCCAATCTGTCATCTGGAAAAGTACTTCTTCGTAAACACATATCAACAATTTTCTATATTCTGCACTAGCAATACGCGCACGGCGTTGCCCGTAAATAATGACTTCAACAAAAAAAATTCAAAGTTTTGAAAACGAAATCAATATATATATATATATATATATATATATATATATATATAATCTAAATCCAAATAAAACCAGTATACAAACATACAGAAATAAACAAGAATTAAATCCTATATCAAATAGTCGTTATTTGAACAATACATCACTTTTAAATAAAATCCAATAAATTGAAATTACTAATGATACCATAAACAAAAATCAAGTTTAAACATTATATGTCAACAAGTGAAAGAACACTGTTGTTATTAATAATAATGAAATAGGCAATAATTTCAATTTATTAGATTTTATTTAAAAGTGATGTATTGTTCAAATAATGACTATTTGATATAGGATTTAATTCTTATATATATATATATATATATATATATATATATATATATATATATATCAAAACAAACTTATAAACACAAGATAAAAACTCAAAAACAGTAAAAAAAGACAAAATGGCAAAAATAGACAAAAACCAGAAAAAACCAAAAAAATGAAAAATATCATAGCGAGCCGCTCGTCAGGAAGAGAAGCTCGCTCATGATATTAATTTGTGCTTTTTTCTGCTGACGACAAACGAAATCCGTTAAAAATTGCCGTCATCCCCTCTAAAAGCACAAAACAAATGAAAATGGAAGAATTCTTGAATAAAAAATATAAATACATTTAAGAAGTTTAAAAAGAATCAAATACAAAAAATCCGAATACAAATACAAAGAATCCGAATACAAAAGACCTAGAATAAAATAAAAAAACAGCCGTAACATAAAAAATAATAAAATAAAGCGAAATATGCTTACCATGGCCAGGAAAACGCTACCGCGACCACGAGGAGAATGAACGCCAAACCAGTTATCGCCGTTGCCAAACAGAGGAAAGAGAAAGATAAGGAGAAAGAGGCTTTGTCAGTAGCTCCGTAATCACTGCTTGAGATATCGTCGCACAAAGTTTTCGGGAATACCATTATTTAAAAGTTGATCATACAAAAGCTTTAATTGTCTAGATTTTGAAATTTCGTTCGAACAAATAGATCTAATGCGAGAAAATTGAGAGAGAATAGTGTTTCTATAAATCTTAATAGAAATATTAGAAGACCAATATGATAGTCGGTTGACACAAAAATTAAAATCCATTCTTTTGTCAAGAATATCGATACAAAAGTTATTATCAACAAGTTTAATATCCAGATCTAAAAAATCCGCTTCAAACTGATTACAGTTTGTTTGTTTAAGAAGCAAGGCTGAAGGATAAATATTTTGCCACGTAATATTAAATGATCCATGATTAAAAACAATAAGATCATCTACGAATCTGAAAGCCTGAGGATGAAGAAGTAAATAATTCTTCTCAAAATAATGAAGGAAGAGGTTAGCTGTAATAGAAGAAAATGAAGATCCTTGAGGAATGCCATGTGATTGGAGAAAAATACTTTCCCCATTGTAAATAAAATTATTAAATATGCAAAAATTACATAATTTATCCCAATACTCAAAAGAAATATTGAGAATATTTTTGTAATCAAAAAAGTAAGAGTTAAGCACCTCTCGAAGAGTGGCTAGAGGAATGCTTGTAAAAAGATCTTTGAAGTCAAAAGTCTCAATAGAAGAAATACTGTTCTTATTATTGTGAATGAAATCAATAACCGGTTTATTATTGTTAATAATCCAAGTGAAACCTACTGAACAAATGACATTCAGTAATTTTTTTAACAGATTGAAGAAAATGTAACCAGGTTGCTTCATGTATGAAGAAGTTCCACAAGTGATAAAACGATAAGAAATAGGATTTTTATGAAATTTTGGATTAATAGTAATATAAGGAAAGCAGAAATTGAATTTCTTAATTTTGAAGAATATATATATATAATTGATTTCGTCCTCGATTTTTAATGAAAGTACACGCAGGAACTTGAGCGAGATGAATAACGTGTTTTTTGAACTAAAGATATCAACGTATATACGTGACTATTAAAAAGTATAAAACAAATAAACAAATAAATCAAATGATTCTTGGATCAGTAAAATGAAGTAACTAAGATTAGCTGACGCAATAAAATGATCGGGAGTATGACGTGACTTTCTCTTGGTACCGAGCGCCAATCGGATAGTAGAAATGCATTCTGGAAACTAAAAGTAACCTTGGGTCGGTCGAAAGCTTCGCTGATTCGGATATGCGAGAGAAAATGTTTTGAACTTATCAATAAAAAAATTCAGTCAAAATCGGAGAAAAAAGATATTTTAACCATTCTTATTTTAAAACAGGGATAAATATTCCGGTTTATAACTAACAAAATTTTAAATGATAGCGTTATTAGAACGTCGGATGCAAGAAAATAAGAATTTAAAGTTAAAAATATAAAGGAAGCGGGACTATTGTGTAAAAATGTTTCAAAATTCAGTAAATTATGTTGGAAATTCAAAAAAAAACTTCATTAGAACGAAAATTGTTTGTTCTGTCCGATGATGCATTGATTGTTTTTCAACGATCATTAGAAAAGATACTAAGGCTGTAAACGTGCCAAAAATGACGAAAACAACACAAAACATTAAATAAAAAATGTTCAAGATTGAATTTTAAAATTCTGGCTTCGAGGTGCATTGAGTCACCATTACGACTACCTGTGTGCTAAATTTCATAGCTGTAAGTGCGATAGTTTCGTCTCGACATCGCACACAAACAAACATTGCCTTTTATAAGTATAGAAGATTATGGAACTAGGCAAAAAAGGGTTATGCTTACAGACTCTTTTTTTAACATGCGCAATGCCATTCTTATTAAAAATATTATATTCAACTTTTAAATACTGCATTTATATACTTTATATAGTGAATTTGTCATATGAAATGTGGAAATCAGAGAAAAATAATTCGGCAATCAAACTGGTATCAAGGAATTTATAATATTTTGAGCTTTAAAATGATGCAAAAAGTAATAAAAAAGTTTTTAAAAAAAGAAAATGTTTTGAAAATTTTCTTCGGATAATACATTCCGAAGTAATCCCAGGAAAGCATCAAATTTTTTTAATTACTATGCAACCGCAACAAACATTGAGTGGAATAGATAATTTTGGAATACTCACAGAATATTTTTATTGATAGCCCTAAGGAGTTTGCAGAATACATAAGCAAAATTATTTTTGGCGCCTTTATAATAATATCATATCCTTACGTTGAGTATTGCAAAATAGTGGAAGGTAACACAACCATTTTTTATCCTTGTATTAATGCAAGGGACTAACTAAGACAATAGCTGTTATTCCTTGCCTCTCAATCTAGCTGCATACTTCTAAGTGCGACTCAAAAGAACAGAAATGACATTGTAAGTCTCGGTTATAAGTTTGCAATAGGGCTTCTAAATTTCTGTGTTGTAACCCCAAATGGGGAAACATAGAAAATAGTAGGATCGCAGAAGTTTTTAAAATACCTTCATATTTCATACTAAGCACAAGATTTTAATAAAAACTTGCCTTTTATTAAATGGTTTTAATAAATTTACTGAGTTACTATTTTAAATTGAGTTTATTTTTAAATTATCATTAATCAATGCTGAGTTCCCATGATTAGTTTTCTTTTTTGGAGTAGCAATACAAGTTTTAAAGTGGAAAAGGGAATGTGAACGGAAAAAATCGTGAAGTAAGCTCTGGAATACAAGAGTTAATTTATAAAAAAATAATTTTACTTCGAAAATAGGAAATGAAAATCTATGATTTTTTTAAGAAATGAAATTCATTGCAATGCATGCGCATTTTCCGTTTTACATTCTCTATACAGTTTCTTTCCAATGCTGCAACTGTACCATAAGTATGATGCTTGATGCAATTTTATGTGTAAAATTCTTTTTAAAATATGCAAGTGATTAAAATTGGCATCCTATGAATGATGTCTGTACTGTATGATAAATAAATTTCATTATTAGCACAAGATGCTCTACAATATTTATACCATATATTTACGATGTTGTGTGACATTCGGAATATCGTAACAACATCGCGGAGATGTCGTAAAATATCTTGTGCTAGCAGGGGATATCCATCCATACAACATCGTAAAGATATCGCATGAATATTGTAAAGCATTTTGTGCTAATGGTGTTCATGTATCGATCAATGTGGATAATCGGTTATTATGTATAATTACCATGGTGACAGTGTATAATAACCGGCTAAAAACCCCGATAATTATGTATAATAACCGATTATCCTCATTGACCGTGTACACTAACAAAAGAAAAATGAGCTTTTTAACTTCACAAATTTAATTTAGTAAATTGTCCATAGTTTCAACAAATTTAAGTGTATGAAAAAAAAGATAGATGGAAGAAAAAAATGTGATATTTTGGATACCTCTTGATCGCAAGAGATGATTAGGTATTTTAGAGAGCTATCTATGGGGTATTTGGAAGTTAAATGTATTTTAAAAAAAAGCTATGAAAATTTCCTACTTCTGAGATAAATAATATTTTTGAAAGATTTGATTCGATTTTGAGTGTTTTGTATGACACTTATCGCACATATCAATAAAGATGCACTTCACTGAAAAAATCAATATTTGAAGATGTTTGAAAATAGTAGTAACAAAATTAATAATTATAAAAAACTGCCATGTATATATCTTCAAATAAAAAATAATTAACTACACTGCCTGGTCCCAAAAAAGTCACGACGTGAATTCAAACCTGCAAATTCTAAAATGTCACAAAACACCTGCGCATTGAAAAATTTGCATAAGTTGGAGCCATTACCTCCTTTAACTAGTGCAGAAGCAGTGTGCAATGTATTATTTCAAAGAAATAATGGCGGAAAGAGTTACACACAGTCACGGAAGGGACGTGTCATAGTGCTAGAAGAGACAAATTATTGGCTTCATTAAGGCGTATTAAGGGCAGAGATCTTTCAAGGCGATCGCTGAAATTACCCGCATTGATTTGTTTACTGTCCAGCGTATTATTAAATCCTGGAAAGATGTGAAGAACCGTCATCTTCACTGACAATGTGTGGTCGAAAAACGATCATAAACAATCGTGACCGGAGCTCATTGTAACTGTTAGCAAAATCTAATCGTCAAAAATCGACGCTAGAACTTACAAACAGCTTCACTAAGTGAAGCAAAACCATTTCTCTTAGTTCGATGAGGCGAGAACTCAATGAAGTTAAAGAGGAGTAGTACAGCAAAAAAATATCGAGTTATTAACCGGAAAAAAGAGACTGCAATTTGCCAAAGAACATAAAGATGGGGCACTTGAGCAATGACAATGAATCATGTGGACAAATGAGTCCATACTTACTCTCTTCCAACATGATGGTTGCATCAGGGTTGGAAGAGAGAAGCACGTGAATCTTTGCACCCTTCGTGTATCGTACCCACTGTATAAGCCTCTGAAGGAAGTTTTTTGATCTGGCGATGTTTCTGTTGGGCTGAACTTGGGTCAGGTCTTTTTATAAAAAAATATTACTTTTGTGTGTGAAAAATCCTCCATCCCAACTTTTACTAAATAAAGAACTCGCACTTTAATGAAAACCATATACCGCCTTTTTCTTAATGTTGAAATTTTAACCTTCATAAAAAAAATTCAGGAATGTCCACAGGGTTCATGTAGCTGGCCAGAATTTTGGAACATCTTGGCAGACGAAATCCTATCGGTACTGTGGTCTCAAAGGGTTCATATACAACCATTTGCAGATTATTTTGCTTTCATCGTTACATACAACACCACAGAAAGTCTCAGGAAGCTCAGCAAATTAGCACTGGACAAGTTTAAGAACTGGGCAGACAAAAATAAACTGCACGTTTCAATGGAAAAATCAAGCTATGTCCTTTTCAGCAAGCTTGTAAGAGGACCAGCGATTAAATGGGGGAACCAATCAATTAGCGTAAAAACCATTTAAAATATCTAGGCTTTACAATAGATCATAAATTAAGCTGGCTACCACACGTAATAGAGCAGGGCAAAAGAGCCATGGATCAATACCAACATCTCTGCAGAATCGCAGGAAAAACTTGGGGCATCAACAGAAACATCAGAAGGCTATTGTATAAAACAGTTATAGAAAGAACACTATGCCATGGAGCAGCTGCCTGAGGACATAATATGACATTCCGACTACAAAAAAAGCTGGACTCCATTCAACGTCTGTTTCTTCTTTATATTACTGGTGCATACAGGAAAACCCCAACCGCTGCTCTCCAAGTGGTCACCGGTCTTCAACCCCTCCACCTATAAATCCAACAAGAAGCAACTTATGCCCGAGTTGCTCGAGCAAGATCTTCATCCAGCTTTTTCACCGTTATATTCAGCCCAACAGATTACGAGAGCAAAAGCAGTGGAATTCATATTCACCCCCATAATTTTCTTCTCCACAATCAAATTTCACTTGCAGAAAATCACAGAGACTCAGGAGCCAAGGCTATATATACAGATGGATCTAAAACGGACGAAGGCACTGGTAGCGCATATTGCATTCTCGAAAACTATGGAATAATAGCCTCATGGCAAGGTAAAATTGATAACAGCAATTCGGTTTTCCAAGCTGAAATCCTTGCAATTAAAATGGCAATTGAAGCAGCTTCTTCCCTCCATAAACCAATAAAAATTTGGACAGACAGTTTGTCAAGTTTGATGGCCATACTTAGGGGTCTATTCTGGTACTCCCAACCCAAGCGGGGGTACCAGAATAGACCCCTTTATCCTGAATCCCACCATAGTATAGTCCGAGAGATTCAAACCCTTTTGTTCTCCTATAAACACATTCACCTGAGATGGTTTAAAGCCCACGTCGGTTATTTAGGCAATGAATGCGCAGACCAATTAGCCAAAGAAGCCATCACAAAAGGCGATTCTTTCTTTCTACCTAAGCCACTTTCCTACCTGAGATCTGAATTAGGTTAGCTGCTTTAAGCATCTAGCAAGACAACTGGGATAACGGAGAAACTGGCCGCAGTATACACGATATAGTGCCTAGGGTCTCAAACAAGCCAGTAGGATGGAATAGAGAAGAGCCAATGTTCGTTACAGGACATGGGCCCTTCCCTTCATACCTTCATCGCTTCAATCTTCGAACACATGACAACTGCTAGCGCGGAGAAAAAGGAGATCCGATGCACTATGCCACAAAATGTCAGTTTACCCTCTCCTATCATTTCCAAACTCCCATAGTGTCACTTAAATTACAGTGGTTGAAAAACATTCTCACGAATAACTCACCAAGAACCCGACTTCGACTCCTGATGCCCTTCATATGTGATGAGAACAATCTCATTGTAGAGGATAATCATTGAGCACGCATCCACCCAGACTGACACACACTTCCGGCTACTTATGACTCTTTTTTTTCTCTACGTATTTTTATTTTTTCTATTCTGTTTTGTTTTCTATGTTGTTCTGTCCAGTGTAGGTTTCTTTTTCATTATTATTTGTTTTTGTACCTGTTATTTGTTTTTGTTCTTTCTAAAAAATAAAATTCACCTCCATCCATCCAAACCGGAAAGGAGCCAAATGGTTCTAAACACGGAGATGCAGATGGTATAATGTAATGTAATGCAAACTAAAATTGCTATCTGGTTATTTCTATCCTCTGTCAACAAATGGTGCCATAGAGGGCCATTTTGCTGCTTAGAAAAAAGATCGTTCTGTATTTGCGGTCACATCCCCACCCCCATCGCAGTTTCATTGATATTTCCTGTGACGATGTGAGTCACCATTCTTGTTGTGATATGCGTTTTCAAATGATTACAGCTCTTATCGATTTCAGCTCTTGTACAACGATAGAAAGACGCAATAATCGTTCGAAACAAATATTCACAAGGAAGCTTAGTTAAAAGCGATCGGAACTGAAAATGATCGGATTTGTGTTTCACTGCGAAGGTAGGGATGCATAATCGAAGATTTTTTGAGTAACAAATATTTTTGCTATTTTTAAATATCATTAAAAATAACTGTTATTTCAATCACACTTTTAATTTTCAAAAAGTCTTATTAAGTATAAGTAAAGTGTTCTAAAAAATTCAAATAAAAAAATTGTTCTTACTTCTACTTATTGTTAATACTTTCTATTAAGTTTTAATGTTTAGTTCTTTGTACTGTCAACAGATGGCGCAAGCAAAAATTCTTGTAAAAAGATATGTTGGAACTTGAATTTACGGGTCACAATCACAGAACTCATCTTTCGATGTCACAGTTTTCGGTGCGATCACGCGATCTTTCGACTATTCTTTTTTATACAATAACCGCGATTCTGTCAATCAAAGTGAAAACGAATACTTGCTCCATTGATTTCCCGACAAAGCTTCGAATTACAAAAGCGACGTTATCATTCGAGAACGCATATCACATCAGGAGGGGTGATTCACAGAAAGACGTCTTAAACAGCGATGAAGGGGGGGGTTGCGAAATATGATAATGCCAGACAAGATGGGGTAGGGTGATCTGCTTATCTGGAAGGTCACCGATAAAGAATATGTTTTCCCCTGGTGGGTTGTGGTGATGCGTGGGGAAGGTAGTTCATGCTTTTGATGGCGCCATCTGTTGTCAATATATAGAACTAAAATATAAAACCTCGCAACATTATATTAAAAAGAAAAGAAATTAAAATAAAAAACGCTTTGCGTACATTTTGTACAAATGACTGAATCACACATTTTTGACAGTATTATTAATCACTAGTATTTGTGATTTTTAAATATTTTTATTAATATTTTTAATATCCCATTCAGGATCTGTGATATGTACCTGAAAGCGCATAAAGGATGATAAAATCTTCCTTCATTCATTGGCCAAAAATATGTGTCCAGACATTGCATAAATTGTTAAAATCAATTCAAAGACGAATAGGCCGCAGGACATGGGCAGCTAATTAAGCTAAAAAAGGCAGATTATTATTAAGTAGCGGGGAAACTTGAACATTCAATATAAAGACAACGAACAGACTCAATTTAAATTATAAAACGTCAAAATATATTTCAACTGCAGCCAAATTGTGCGGCTCTTCCGACCAATCGGAAAGCTGCAAACTGGTTCGCAGAATATGCTTTGTTTACGTTTGGGTTGGCTGCTGCTTGTTGATTTGTATCTAACAAAAACCTAATTTTTATAATTTAAATGAAGGAAATGCCCATAAACTGTCGACAATAAAGCCAGAGATCTTCGTTTCTGTCACTGTTTGGAAGTTAAACTTTCACTCAAATTCAAATGTCACTTTTAAATTATTTCCTATCACCTTTAATACAAACTTGAAGTCAGCTTTCCTTACTGAAAATTGTTCGAATTATGATGTGAATAAAACGTGCTTTATTTTATCTACTTAAATGGCATTCAATAAAATTTTGGTATGAACATCTCTAACCGGGGATTACAGCCTTTGTTGCTTCAAATCCCATAACTCCTATCATTCAAATACATCTCTAACCTTTTAGTACAACAAAGGAGTTTCTTCCATATTTTCTGCAACAAAAATAATCAACAGTGTACTTGCAAAGTATTCATAATTTATATAGTATTTTATTGTATATTTATTTGTGTCTGAATTGAATAAACAGCATTTTTGTTCAGATAAAACAAACACAATAATATTTATTCGTGTTAATTACTTTTAAAGAAACATTAAACTGAAAAGTGGATATTAAGGATTTCATAGATATTTGATTGATTACAAAACTTTTCAAGGTTTTCACTATTCATACAATAGTGATTTTTAAACTGTCAGAATACTAATAAGAAGATTTAGCAACTTCAATATACTTGTTGAATTACCTGAATGAAGACCAGCTTGTTTAGAATCCGTATTTATACATAATAACCTTAATCGTTATTTTCCAACAGTAATATAATGTCAAAAATTATTTCAAATTTGTACTTACAAGTATACATTCATAAATAAAATTATAGCCATTTTCAAATAACATTAGTTTACAATAGAAATATCTATATAATACTGTTTTAAAGTATAACTAAAAGAACATTATTAGTCTTTTACACATAATGATGCATTGTTTACATTTCTGAGCAAGTATTAAAAACATATTTCATATATATATATATGAAATATATATATATCTGAAGCTTCTTGCTATGCATCTACTTATAAAAGTGAACTGGCATTTTAAATATTCTTTTGCTGATATCTCTTAGATGTTTTAAAAATTCTAGGTATGCAATTGACAATTTCACATATTTGCTTTTCAAAAAATTCATATATCTGCTTAGTTGTAAATTGTGCATGCATGCAAATGCAATCATTTTCAAAAACATAGGTTCACAGCATTAAAGGCTAAAATACTTTTAAAAAATATGTACAAAATAACATTACAATTTTTTATGCATAACAGTTCCTTGTTTACATTGACGAGAAAATATTCAATACATATTTTATATGTGATGATGAAGATTCTTATAATTATATAGTTTCTTACAAAGATATACAGACATTTAAAACATCCTTCTGAATAAAATATTTATAGATACATTTTTTTAAAAATTATTTTCAAAACTATACAAATATTATGAAATTTCTGTGTCCATTATTTTATTTATGAATGAGTAAAGTTCTTTATACAAATAGTACAATAAATAATTATATAAGTTATTAGTATTTTAATCAGCATTATCAGGTAAATAAATACATTCTGTACAATTCATTGAGGTGCAGTTTGGAAGAATGACAAGAACAGCTTCCAATAGAGCATCTATTATTTTTCCATTTGCAGTGAACATTATTAATGCTGGAGGAACTGGCTCTTGAGTCTTATGATAATAATCTACTCCCAATACACTCTCTGAAATCTTCCATCCATAATGTGAAGGACATAGTGTAATAAGAAACTCCTGTTTATTCCAGCCTGGTAATTTGCTTAATAATTATTAAATATGTTTTTGAGGAAAATTTTGATTTGGAGGAAGATTGGTATCTGATACGCAAGATTTTAAGATTCAAAATGAAACTTAAAATTTATAAATATGCCAAAACTGGGTATTTTTCAAAAAAAAGTATTTATGAATGGGGATTCAAAATTTAAATTTATAACTACACAAAAACTGGTTGTTCTTTTTTTGCAATTAAAGTATTTACGAATGATAATTAAAAATTAAAGTATCCAAAAACTGGCTATTTTGAGGGGAAAAAATGTATTTGTGAAGCATGCTTCAAAATGAAACATAAAATTTATAAATAATCAAAAATGTGTTTTGCAAAAAAAAGTATTTGCGAATGAGGATTCAAAATGAAACATAAAATTTATATATATAATACATAAAGTATAATATTTTTAAATTAAAGTTCTGAACAATTTTTTTTTAAATTGCTATCGGGATACAGAATAAAATATTCCAGAACTTGAACAGGATCGGAGGATAATTTACCTTTTTTGGTTTGAAGGAATGACACTTAAAATGAAATAATAATTTTGAAAACTATTTATGTTATACAGATAGCGCTCGTGAAATTTCTGATTCTTAATTTTCTCAGAATCCCATGCTACAAGTCAGCCAGTCTTGTTCTGATTTAATGAAGAGTCCCAGATAGCACGTACATTTGCAGCAAGTTTGATTTTTACTTGATATTAGCTTGTCATGGCAAATTTGCCGCGTCAAACTTAAAGCAAAACTGTGGCAAACTAACAATGCAGAATCGCCACCCTCGCTTTCAAAACGAGTTTGCCACAAGTTCACCGTGACAAGTAGCGCCACCCCTCCTTTGCAATGCAAGCTTGCTGCGAGTTTGCAAAACAAGCTTCCTGCAAAGATGTAAAGATAGCACAATAGAGAGATAATTATCTTTGTCTCTGTTTTAAAAAACATCTGATTTTTAATAGCATCTCCTAGACCGTCCTTCTTTTTATTAATTCAATAAATCAATGATAATTCGTGAAAAAACTAACTTTTTTATAAAAAAAAATTTTGAAACATTTTCCATCTTTTTACTAAATATAGAACTCGCACTTTAAAGAAAACTATTTCGCCTTTTTCTTAATGTTGAAATTTTAACGTTTATAAACAAAATTAAACCTAAAAAACAGTCAATGTTTGTTGAAATAAATAATAACTTACATTTTGTCCCATTTTAAAAGTAATTACTTTTGAACACTAATTTCATAATTTATTCTACTAGCAAAACGTAGTTATTAGCGAAAATCGCTCTCTCTCTCTTTGATTTCAAATTATATTCTCAACTCAAAAAATTAATGAAATCAAGAAAACAGTTTAAAATAAATCGTATACGAATCGAATCGAACGATGTATTAGCGAAATCTATCTTCTTTTCAAGGAGTTTAACTGGCCGGGTGGTTAGGGCTTCAGTTTAGGAACCGGTAGGTCGCGAGTTCTAATCCGGGTTGTGTTCGTACTCTGTTTTTGCTATAGCTTTCAATGAGTTTGTCATGACAAGCTTGCTGCAAGTTCGTCGCGTGGTGACTTCGAAGCTTGCGTTAACTTGCTGCAAGCTTGTTTCACACTTGCAATCTTGTCGTGTCAACCTTGCTGCCAGCTTGCAGATTTGCAGTGCAAGTTTGCAGATTTGCAGTGCAAGTTTGCTGCAAACTAAAATTGCTATCTGGGGTGATTTACTCTCTTCACATGTATTAATATTATGGAAAATTTTATGTTGTAAATTAAAAAAATGGGAAAAAAAGCACTTGCTTGGAACTTTTTAATGTTAAAAAAGATAAAAGTGTACTGTGATGTTGAGTATAAACATGCCAATCTAACCAAATTGGAAAAACACGTAAAAAACGTTTCAAATATCTTGTTGTGTTAAAAAATGGTTTTTGAAAGGGATGCACCCAGATAGCAATTTTAGTTTGCAGCAAGCTTGCCACAAATTTGTCATGACAAGAGTGCAAGTTTGCCACAAATTTGTCATGACAAGTGTGCAAGCTTGCAGTAAGCTTGCAGCAAGTTAACGAAAGCTCCGAAGTCACCATGAAACGAACTTGCAGCAAGTTTGCCGTGTCAAACTCATTGCAAATTATAGCAAAAACAGAACACGAACACAACCCAGGATAGAACTCGCGACCTCCCGGTTCCGAAGCGGGGACGCTAACCGTTGAGCCAGCTGAACTCTGAGAGGAGAGGATAGATTTCGCTAAAACATCGTTCGATGCGATTCGTATACGATTTATTTTAAACTATTTTCTGGTTTTCATTAATTTTTTGAGTTGAGAATACGATTTGAAGTCAAAGAGAGAGCAATTTTCGCTAATAACTACGTTTTGCTAGTAGAATAAATTATGAAATTAGAGTTCAAAAGTAATTACTTTAAAATGGGACAAAATGTCTAGTTATTATTTTTCAACAAACACCGACTGTTTTTTAGATTTAATTTTTTTTAAAAACGTTAAAATTTAAAAAAAAAAAAAAAAAAGAAAAAGGCGATATAGTTTTCTTTAAAGTGAGAGTGATATATTTAGTAAAAAGATGGAAAATGCTTCAAAAAATTTTTTTATAAAAAAGTTATTTTTTTCACAAATTATCATTGATTTATTGAATTAATAAAAAAGAATTACGGTCTAGGAGATGCTATTAAAAATCGGATGTTTTTTAAAACAGAGACAAAGATAATTATCTCTTTATTGTGCTATCTTTGCAGGAAGCTTGTTTTGCATACTTGCTGCAAGTTTGATTTGCAAAGAGGTGGCGCTACTTGTCACATCGAACTTGCTACAAGTTCGATTCAAGTTTGACGCGTCAAATTTTGCCATGACAAGTCAAAATCAAACTTGCTGCAAACTTACGTGCTATCTGGGCAATAGAAAATTAATATAGTTTTAAACAAATTCAAACTATGAAAACTACATCAAACTTTTAGTTTCAAGAACATTTAAGTATTGATTGTGATGATTCAGATGAACCCCGCCTAGCAGTAAAATGCCTGGTACATCTTCAAATAATATAAAAGTTTCAGAAATAACTATTATTCAGCACATTCAGTGTAATTTTTAAAACTATTAGAATTGAAACATCTGGTAACTTTTCATCAGAAATTGTCTGGTACTTTGGCTTATTAATCCAAAAAGAATCATGAACAATTGTATATTTCAATTTAAATTTCCATTATCAGCTCTTTATAATTTTAGAACCAAATATACATTCCGTTTTTAAAAATTTAGTTTAAGAAAGAGTTTTTTTTTAAAAGCTAAAATAACTTTTTTTTTACGAAGCAGCAAATACAAAATTATTCATTTACTCATTGTAATTAAAGAGGGTATTTTATTTTAGAAGCATGATGTAGTAACGAATTTGATTTTTCTGATTAAATATTTTAGTTTCTATAAAACTTGATGAGTTTAATTTTTATTGATTAATTTTTTTGATTATTTAAAATTAAATTATATTATTTATCTGGGTATCTATTTATAGACCATTATATGTATTTTATAGAATAGAGTGAATTGAAAAATAAATACCCATTTTGGGTATTTACCCTTAAAAATGAATACCCAGGTATTTTACATCACTAATTATAAACTTTATTGGGAATTATTCTTCAGTGAAAAAAGCTTGTAATTGTGGCGTTACTTTTGTTTCTTTTTCATCTGTCAAAATCCACTGATCTGCACAAAATTTAATTTTTTCAAGACTTAAATCTTAGCAACACTGAAAAGCATCTACACAGTCTTCCACTACGTGGATTTTACATTCCATCCTAGCAATATAACATTTTATTTTCTAAATTGTACTTTTTAGAATCGCTAAAGTCGAAGCCTCTGAAAAAAAAAAAAAAAAAAAAAAAATGCGCAAAAAAAACCCCCGCACCCCGCAACGAAAGATTGCAGCCTTGCTCCTCATTGGCTGAATTGATTGGTCAGAATAATGGAAATTTTATAATTTAATTTTTTTGTATTAATTAATTTTAGTCGATCCAATCTAGAACATTGAATTATAAATTTTTTGATTTCATATTTTTTTCTTTGGTTAGTTTCAAAAGTTTCCCCGCAACCTAATAATATTACTTGAACGATACCGAGGCAGTGATGTAATGATTCGTACCAATAGTTCGAGTGTTCGACTTTTCTTTTGGAAAGGCATTGTAGAACTCATTTTGGGCAAAAAAAGTTTCTCATCATCTCAAAAAGTTTTTCATCTGCAGTTTTCTTATCATAGTTTTCTTAGTAAATCCAGATAAGTGTGTTAGGAATAAAAATAATGAAACATAAAATTAATTTACTTGGAAAGTTGCATTTGGCAACAATCTTATTTTTTATTTTAACCAATCGGTTTTGAGAATTTTCGTGTGGCAACATCCATATTTTAAAGGTAAACAATGTGTACGGACACAACGTGGGAAGGGAAATGAATTTGGAAGATTGAAAATTTTATCATGCACATCGAAATAAAACCGGAACAAATCAACAGTTATTGGTATTGTCAGTATTAAACGTTATTTAAAATTCAACATGGAAAGTCTTAAAGGTATGCGGCGTTACTTTTTAACAATATACTTCTTTTTTAAAAGTTAACAAAGTGTCAGTTCAAATGATGATTTCTGTAGAACTTCAGAAACGTAAAGTCTGTTTTATTATGAATGTAAAAAAATAATTCGAAAGCATGAAGACTTCGTTTCTTTGGTGAACAGATGTGATATAATCATTGTTAAATTTTGCAATGTAAACAGAGCTGATTGTTGGACAGGGATTTACCAGAAATTGGATTTTTTTTTTTTTTTTTTTTTTAAGGAATTGGCCAAAAAACAGAAAAATTTCGGCAAGCCTGTATAATTTATTATTAAACTCAATAAGGACTCGGCAAAGACTTAAGACCGCGTCAAATATATTATTAACAATTCTTTAATAATAATGCGATGAATGGATTTGTGACTGTATTCCTGAAAGCTATATTTTGCTATAAATGCAGCATTTCTAATAGTGATAAATTTTCCATACTATTATTTTAAAATTTACTGCCGGCCGTAGTTTGCCCATCACTGATCTTGCCTAGACAGATTTACAATATGCTCTTAAATCTTTCTAATAAATAGTTATGATAAACTGAGATATTATCTTTTGATATTTATAAATTTATTCAGTCCGTATTGAGATTCTGTGGTTATGTTATGAAGACAAAAAATCATATCCATCTATACAAAACTTTTTACAAATTCAATGTCATTGGGCATCATGTAAAAGTAGTGTTCCCTTTAAGATTATGACTTGTAGTTCATTGTGTGTGTGTTTTTAACATGGGTGGCACCAGTGGGGGGGGGGAACTGGGGGCCAGGAAAATTTTTGTGAAGGGTATTCAGCTAGTTGATAAATAAAGAAAATTTGAAACCAATTTCATTACATTCGTCCCCTGGTACAGGAGATCATGCTTCCCTGTCGGGAAACTGTGCCTCCCCCTGTTGGTTAAACTCGAATGCCACTCCTGGTTTTCAATTCCACTTATAAATATGAAATGATATAGAAACATGCATCTCTGGAAGCATCTTTATATTTGTCTGTAATGGCTGGAGAATATTCTTAATTTTGAAAGTAGTTATGGAAATGTAGATTTCATAGAAGAATATGTCATTCTTTTATTTCAATTGCTTAGATTTAAAATAAAACAGAAAACAATGAAAGATAGTTGCTTTTTACATATTCCTGAATTATATTTGTGTTTATACCTATCTCCCAGTCCCCATGCTTTTTAATATCTTTTTAAATATAGTATAAAAACAGTTATTCTCTTTCGAAGTAAATGATCCTGTTCTGAAAGAAATTGTGTTTTAAGAATGCTTTCTCTGATGAAATCTCTGAAACTTTCAAATCAATTTAGATTATAAAATAAGGCAAAATATAATTCTTCAGATAATAGTAGAAAATTCAGTTTCTTTTGTTGTCTAAGGAAACATGCATAATATATAATATTTTGTCTTTCTTTTTTTATTTGTCTTTGAGTGACTGGATCAGCTTTTTTATTTCTAATATTCAGTTTCAAAGCTGCTAATTAAAACATTGGACCTAATTTTGAGTTTTTGTTTTATGCAAATGAAATGATTGAATGCCTCTGCAGTTCACTGTGATAAGTTGATTAGCTTTTCTTATATGAGATACCTTTTGTCCAATCCTCAGAGTAGTGGTAGATAACCAATTCACATTTTCCTTGATGCTGATTCAGAGAAAATAACATTTTTGTTTTATCATATAAGGATATAAGGATGAGGATCATAACTAAAAATTGAAGCAACATTCTTTAAAAAGAAATTAATGTTTATCCTAAAAATTAAGAATATTCTTGAAATGAGTTAAATTGTTCTGATTATAGATGAACAGTTGAGTGGTGCTGTGAAGAGATCTTTGTCAGAATGTGTTTCTGATGTGGATGAATCATTACCCAAGAAGAAATGTGTCCCCGAAGAAAAAGAAATATCTAATGATGCAGATACTGCTACCGATGGAAAAGAAACATCAACCATGAAGGAAAACAAATCTGCTGAGGGTAAACTTCCTGAAGATGCACATTCGTCTAATGGTGGAAAAGAAACATTACCTCAGAAAGGACATAAATCAAATGAATTTTCTGAGGATGCAGATTCTGCCTCTGAAGAAAACAAGATGCTAGCTATTAAACAACATAAATCTGATGAAGAAAAGTATCCTGAGGATGCTGCCTCAAACTGTGATGATGAAGATGTGCTTTCAGATGAAGATAAAGTTCCTTCAGATGTAAGTATATGTAATCCAGTAAGATGTATTTATTTCTATAATGTTTTATACAAGATTTATTTTTCAACCAATACTTTTAGCATTTGCTTTTTAAAAACATAAAATTTTCAATTCATTTACAACAATCTTGACATTGTGAGCAGTTTTAATCTTTATAAGTGTAAGCAGTTTTGGCATGTTGGCCATTAATCCTCATGCAGCCAATTAATTTTTCTTTGATTATAATCTGGTTGTTGGTTTCAAATCTAGAAGCTGGATATTAAATACAGAATTCAATTTATACAATTAAATAATTCAATTCTTAAAATTAAATCAGACTTCATTAGTTTGTTTAACATTTCTATCTTATTTTGGTATTCTACTACATTCTTTTTTGAAATATTTGCAGACATGCTTTTTTTTATGAATTTTTATTTATGTTACCATCCACATTGACTAAATGCTAAAAATCGGCAGTAGTATGGTAAGAATGATAGTAAAACTTCTGGAACGTGTTCAAGTTACTATAACTACCCATTTTTTAAAAATCTTCAGGTTTTCATAAGACTGAGGGTGTATGAAATGTTTTGAAATAGCAATTTATGAAGTGTTCTTTAATGAAATAATCAATCAAATATTGTATTTCCAAACAGTTCTGTTTTTCATGTTCCCTTCTTAATAATGAGAAAAATGGAAATAACATTAATTGATTCATGTATGTTTTATTGTCATTTGTTAAACAATAGTTTGTAGGGATTTATTGGATGTGGTAAATTTTGTAAAGTTTGAAATTAACTGTAAAAACTAGTGGATTTTTAATAAAACCTATATAAAAAGATTTTACAATATTCTTTGTAAATGACTTGACTCAAGACCATGAGTTTAGGGAATTTTAGCATCAAAGGCCACTATCCCTTATTTTGCATAGCTTATCATTCTGAAATCTAATTTAAAACAACAATTATCATTTCAACTCTTCAGTTCCCTAATTTAAACTTAGTGTATTTTATTCCACTTTTTGCTACACCCCAACATGGTGATCATATGTCATCTACTATTTGTGAATACTTTTAAAGTAATTTATTATTATTTTTTATTTGCTATATTTAAAAATAATCGAGTTCAAAGTTCTCCTGCTAATCCTTAAATATTTTGCACTTACAAGTTTCCTGTCATAAATTATGGGTTGAATAATTTATGTTGAGGGAAAATTAAAGGTTGGCTTTTTTCATATTATGTAATTTAAACATAGCTTCTTTCTTATATTGGCAGGATGAAGATGAATTACAGGATGAAGAACTATCAACAACTACAGATTTTTTTGCAAAACATGTAGAGTATGAAAATAAGTTGAAACCAAATGAATATAAACATGGGTCCAACCCTCAGCCATGTTCATTTCCTAACATCCCTGACATGATTTATGTAAAGCCTGATTGCAGTGATGTTGACGAGCCTTTGGCTAATTTACAAGATATTTCACAGTTTGGTCTTAAAAAGAATTTATTAGAAGGTTTACAACAGTCTTCTGAAAAATTATCACCATTTCAAATAGATTTTTACAATATTTTGGCTGATTATCGAGACCTGATATTTATGCGAAGAACTCCCACTAAAGGCAAAGAAATGCAGAAAGTTTATATGTTACATGTCTTGAATCACATTTTGAAATCCAGAGCCAAAATAGTTCACCACAATTCAAAATTGTCGAAAAATCCAGATGAAGAATACAGAGATCAGGGATTTGTCCGACCTACTGTAGTAATTCTTGCTCCCTTTCGTCATGACTGCTTTCAAATTGTCAAACAGATAGAGTCTTTGCTTCCAGAATGTGTGATGATGAATAAGAAGCGTTTCACTACAGAATATGGACCTCCTCCCCAGAAGAAAAAAATGAAAAAGAAACCACAGGACTTTGAAGACACATTTAAAGGAAACACTGATGATGACTTTAAGATTGGACTGCGCATTCAAAACAAGTCTGTCACTTTGTATTCTGAGTTCTATTCATCTGACTTAATAATTGCGTCTCCTTTGGGATTAATACGAATTGCTGGTGATAAGAAAGACAAAGATGTTGACTATCTTTCTTCTATAGAAATCTTAATCATTGACAGGGTGGATGTTCTCTATCAACAAAATTTAGTGAACCTTTTGAATATTGTACAAGACTTCAATCATTTGCCTAAAGAGTCACATGACTGTAATTTTTTTAGAGTGAGAATGTATGCTCTGGATGGAAATGCCAAATATTTCCGACAAACTGTCCTCATCAGTTCTGTAGAACAAAGATTTTACGAAAGTGCAATTTTCCGTAACTTCTGCTTCAACTATAAAGGATATTTGTCAACATTCACCCAAGTGAAGACTCCTGGAATCAATAAAATATTTGATACTGTGAGAGTGGTAAGTTGTTTAGTAATCAAATTATAAATATTAGAAGAGTAATTTAGGGTTTTCGGTATGTTTGCAGATTTAGAGTATTTATTATATTTCAGAATATCAGATTATTTTTGGGGAGATAATTTCACTATCTGAGAAGAATATTAGGAAAGATTATGATGAGCACGAGATTATGTAATAACTGTGGTCAACTTTTATTGCATATAAAGAGGTTATATGCAATAAAAGTTATATAAAAATTATACAAAATAATTAATAATTTGATGTAATTTAAATCTTACTACTGTTCTTCAGCAAATTATTCGTCTTGGCACATTTGCAATTAACTATAATTTCCTTTTTAAACAGTGTTGAATATCAAAATAGTGATAGCTAAATGTTTTTCCACTATGGTATATGAATTAGAGCCGTCTCCTCTACACCTAAAATTTTTTCATATTTTAAAAATTACATTCATATTGTCAATTTCTGTTAGCTTTACAGTTATTATTTTCAAGATTTTAAGTGAAAATATTTATATTTTGTATTTCTTTTGTTCAGTGTTTCAGGTTGTTTGACACAGCAGATCCTGCAAGTGAAATTGATGACAGATTTGAATTTTTCACAAAGAAAGTTTTACCAGAATTCAAAGAAAAAGAATTTGTACAGACCCTGATTTACATCCCCAGCTACTTTGATTTTGTGAGGCTTAGGAATTTTTTTCGTGAAAATGAGATGAGTGCTGTGATGGTTTGTGAACATTCCAAACCTGGGAAAGTTGCTCAGGCACGGAACTACTTCTTCAATGGTTGGAGACATTTCATGCTATACACTGAACGAGCCCATTTCTACAACCGATATAATATCAAGGGTGTGCAGCACATACTTTTTTATCAGCCATCCACAAATCCAAGGTTTTTCCAAGATGTGAATTTTTATTTCTTGGATTCCAATCCAAAACGAAAAGGCGAACAAAAGACTTGTACAATTGTTGCCTCCAAAAATGATTTCATTCCTTTAAAAAATATCGTTGGACTCAGTGAAGCTAAGAAAATGGTTGACTCAGACCAAAAGATTTTTATTCGATATGTTGAAGAACAAAAAAGAATATTATAATCAATAAAATATTATTTATTTAATTGTAAAATTTTGCATATTTCTTTTTACTCTTATCTGTGGGTAATTAATTTTTTTATTTTTCAGTATTCTAATGCTTAACACAAACAACTACAGTAGTTGATCATAAGTGAAAATACTAATAGTTTTTCTCAAAGGTAAGTGCAAAATTAAACCAAAAAACTTTGAAATCAGGAAATTTCATTAACTTCTATTAAGACAACTAGTGCTTATACAATATATATATTGCTATGAAACATTTAAGAACATCACATTCAACACTGAAACTATTACACTTGGCTAGGGTAATTTAAAAACAGTGCATCTCTTTAAAATTATAGATATTCTACAAAATTTTGTAGAATATGTCAAAATGCATTTTGAATTGTTCCAAGTATGAAATGTAGATTTACAAATCAATGTTGCATATAAAAATAATTAGGTCTAAAAAATTTTAAATCTATTGAAATTTATGTTCTTTTGTTTTTAACCTTTTATACATGGCCTATTTGTTATCCCCTTCAAGCAATACTAATGTTTATACTCTGTATCAAAAAACCAAAAAAGAACAAACCCACGTAATGCTATACTTTTTTCATCATAGGCTTGCTTTCAGATATGGTTAAAACATTTGGAGTTACAGTAGAACCCTGCTAATCCGAACTAATTGGGACTGGTGCCTGTTCGGATTATCCGAAATTCCGATAAAAATAGAAAAGAAAAAGATGTGTGTTAAAAAAAATGTAAGTTATAAGTACTTGGTACTACTATCTCTTGAATTCTTTTATTCAAAAGTAACAGAAAGAGAATATTTCTCTCCTTTTCATTAGAATAATGGATGTGCTCCTGTATGAAGTGACCTTATTTTACGGCAAACTCAAGAAGAGATTCAATCCGTGAAACTAGTGAGCCGTGATGGCGGAGGCTAAAGAATAAATTTTTTCTTTCTTCCTCCACGTGCAATCTACGGGTTCAACCTCTAATTTTCCGAGAAATTAATCATCCACTTCCTGTAGCTCATTCTCGTACAAACACGCTTCTCCCCGACACGTCATTCTCTTCTGTAAAATCGAAATCACTTGTTCTGTGTGGATCACGTTAAGTTTATTATTTAATTCATATTTTAAGCATTTCAATTATGTCAAACAGAAACATAGTGTATGCTCACTAAAAAAAAATATCTTTTCAGGTAATCTTTTCAATTGCATATAATTTTCGAAAATAAAATCGGTTCGGATTAACCAGAATTTCAGATTAGCGGGGTACTACTGTAATTCCATCTTGATATAATTGTAATAGCATAAGTCATATATGGGTACCGGAATGTGTGATCTTTTAGTGTGAATGTTCGCCTCCCCCAGTAACTGAACATGCTTGTTTTTCTATATATATTTCAAATAATCAGATGCTTTCAAAAATGTATAATTTCTGAAGATGAACTTAGCATGCCTTGTCAGTATTAAAATCTGCTTATTATCATTTTAAGTTGTTCCAGTTCAATTAAGTTACAACCATCTTCAAAATAATACAGCTGAGATTGAAGAAAGCGAGACGGGACGACTGCTTGTTTTCCCAATATTCGAGAATTGTAAAGAAAATTTTTAAATTTCATTGGCATGATCAAGATGCGAAATACTTTCTTCTCTACTGTTTGGGCTTGATGCCTCTTTTCAGAAATTTGATATTACCTGAGGAAAATTAAACACTTGAAATTTTGCTGAATTGAGATGGCAAATGCTTACTTTCATTGTATTTAATTCTTTCAACAATGGTGTTGTGTCCATATGGACTATCATTTTATTTACACCACTTTTTCAGTGTAGATTTTTTTTTGTACCATCACTACCTTTTACTTATAAGCTATTTTTCGAAACAAATATATGCATCTGAGAGTTAAATTTGATATGCCTTTAAAAAATTTTTTTGTTCTGGATTACTGAATAGTTGGTTAAACCTTTGATCCCTCCTAATGGAACATTCGTCTTTACCTTCTCATGCTTTTAATAACATCAAAATATACGGGACTGGAGGACCAACCTCTCAAATTTCACAGATGAAATAAAACTAAGCAATGGTTTGCTTTCCCTAAATTTGAATTGCTTTTTTGTTTGTTTGTTACTAGTTGCTTGTGGAAAATTAAACTTTTGATGTTTTGTATATTGGATAATAAAAGTGATAAGCATTATTTGTTTGCCTCCCAAAATATATGAACTTAAGAGTATTATTGAAAAATTTGATTGCCAGAGAGAAATGACTTAAAGGTTTTGAATGGCAAATTTCAGGAGAAATGAATGATCCTCTTTGTTGAAGATTACACAAGCCGCAGTGGCCTAATGGCCAAGATCTTGGCTGTGGGACCGGAGGCCTCCAGGTTCGAAACCCAATTCCACTGAAGATCTGCCATGTGTGTGGGCCTGTTGCATGTTAAGTCATACTTAGGGGGGTTAGATGTTCTCCCGCTGGTGTGGAAGTTTGGAGAAGGGGGTGCCAGCTCAGGTGTCATCCTCATCATCTGACCGTGGTTCAAAATCATGAGGTCTGTCCCGAAATAGCCCTCATGTTGCTTCAAAATGAGACACTAATATAACTTAAAGATTACACTATTGAAAGTTAGGTTTTCAAAAAGAACTGAATTTTGGATTGAAGAAGGCAAAGTAAGATTACCTTTTTGGTATACCAATGGGTAGTTTTTTTTTTGGTGGTGGTGGGTGACATTATACAAGAAAATCATCTGCTGCCTTTCTGATTTTTATGATAGTTCTTTTGAAAATATTTCATGATTTGTAGGTTGAAAGA
Source organism: Araneus ventricosus (assembly GCA_013235015.1). Lineage (NCBI taxonomy): Eukaryota > Metazoa > Arthropoda > Arachnida > Araneae > Araneidae > Araneus > Araneus ventricosus. The sequence goes on from BGPR01000015.1 coordinate 2,173,252, forward strand.
TTCATCTTCTCAGGTTAACAGCTGATGATGTACTAGGACAGGGCAGGGTGCGTAGTGAGAAATTGCTGCAAAAATTAAGGACTTTTTAAGCACCTTAGACAAAAAAAATTAAGCACCTTTGTGCATGCATGCATTCGTCGACACGCGTATTTTCTAAGCATATGATGATTTCTGTTTATAATAATGCACAGTTTTTATTGAAAATTTAAAAATATATATTTTTTAATTTTAATATTTATTCCTGTATTTGCACAACGTCTTCTATTGTAAAATAAAGGATGTATTTTGGATTTTACAAAAAAATTAAAAATGATAATGCAAATTGTCATTATCAAAAATTAAATCAACTTTTATAAGATTAACAATAAAAATCTGTTACCTTTTCAATATTTCTTAAAAATAACAAATTACCAGTTAATTTGCCCCTTCGGGATAATTATTTCAATATACGGCACTACCCATTGTTGAAGTAAAAGGGAACATAGAAATAGGTCATTAATAGTGCAGTCAATGAAGGGTTTGAAAATTGGTGCACATGTTCGTGATGGTCTTCTGATGAACGTACAAAAGTCCCTGGCCCTGAGTGATTTAACAAATTAAAGAGCGTAAAATTCCCTACAAAAATATGCTTTTATTTTTCTTCTAGCTTTAATGGTTTCCGAGATAATGGGTCTCAAAGTTTGCCACCATCTTGGATGTTATCCCCTTTTCCTCAGTTTTTCTTGAATATCTCGAAAATTATTTAGTTTTCAAATCACATGTGACACAATAAATTAAAGAACGTAAAATTCCCTACAAAAAAATTGCTTTTATTTTTGTTCTAGTTTTAATTGTTGCCGAGATAACGGACTTCAAAGTTTGCTACCATCTTTGGATTTCATCCCCCTTTTAAAGTTTTTCTTAAATATCTCGGAAACTATTAAAACTGAAAGAAAATTAAAAGCATGTATTTGTAGGGAATTTTACGATCATTAATTTGTTGTATTACATGTAATTGAAAGTTGAATAGTTTTTGAGAAATTCAAAAACAAAAGACAAAAAAAGGGGGATGAAATTGAAGATGGCGGCAAACTTTGTGATCCATTATCTATGAAACTATTATAGGTAGAAGAATAATAATGTATGTATTCGTAGGGAATTTCACAATCTTTAATTTGTTAAATCAATTGTAATTTTAAAACTGAATAATTTTCGAGATATTAAAGAAAAACTTTAAAGAAAGGGGGATGAAATCCAAGATGGCGGCGTGAGCCGAACCCCCAGGACCAGGGGCTTTTAGTATGTTCAACAGAAGTCCCTCACAAACATGTGTACCAATTTTCAAAATTATAAGATTTAATGTTTTTTTTTTTGCACAACTCTTCGTTGACTGGACTATGAACTAAGATTTTGTTACAAATCCATCCACTTTGAGACAAGTTATCTCAACAACTGTTAAAACTAGAAGAAAAATAAAAGCATGCATATGTAGGTCATTGTAAGCTCTTTAATTTTTTAAAGCAAACAGGATTTGAAAATTGAATAGTTTTCGAGATATTCAAGAAAAATTAAAAAAGGGGGATGAAACCCAAGATGGCAGCAAACTTTGAGCCCCTTTATCTCAGACACTGTACAAGCTAGAAGAAAAATATAAGCACGTATTCATAAGGAATTTAGAGCTCTTTAATTTGTTAAATCATCTGTAATTTGAAAACTGAAGAATTTTCGAGATATTCAAGAAAAACTGAAGAAGGGTGTCGAAATCCAATACGGTGGCGCGAGCTCCCCCCCCCCCCAGGACTTTTAGTATGTTCATTAGGAGAGTCCCTCACGAACATGTGTACCAATTTTCAAAACTATATGATTTAATGTTTTTCCATTCCCATTTTGGGCCTCCGTTGACTGGATTATAAGCATTATCTTAATATGTTTTGACATCCCTGGATCTATCTGATCCAGGTTCCTAACCTATCGTCGGTTTTCCTTCTAGATACATACGGTAAACAAAGTTTTATGACTATGCTTTCGATATCGTATTCAACGCCTGGGGAAACAAAACAAAAAAAGAAGAATGTTTCCTTTGCACTTCTCGAGAAATTAAGCACTTTTTAAGGACCGTTTTTTCAAAATTAAGCACTTTTAAGGTGCTTAAAAATGGTTTTCAAATTTAAGCACTTTTCATGACGCTACGCACCCTGCAGGGTTTGATAAACTTTTGAAGCATAAGAGCCAAACTTTTCCCTTTTAATCTTAAAAAATTATTTGAGGCCCATAAAAATGCTTTAACAAATATGGATGCTTTACAAATAACTGCTGTTATTGGTTTTATTTATTTTATTCAAGTAGTATGAACAATCGGCTGGCATTTTATAAAAGTTGTCTGTATCTAGTTACTTTCTAATGCAAAGCACTATTTCAGTTTGCTCTTATATTTAATCAAATTTATATTAAAAATAAGTACATAAAACTGAAGTACTCCAAGACCACAAACAAAAATGTGTATTTTGTAGTGGAAACTGAACAGAGAGTTGAATGAGAGAGGTTAAAACTGTATATTTCCAAGTAAAATGCAGTGTATAAAGATAGTTCTTTTTTGTCTCATACTTGATAAGATTTATATAAGAAATAGAATTGCCATTATGTGAAGAAATTTAAAACTTTTGTAAATGAAACTGATATATTTATTTCAAATCTTACCTTAGAGCCATAGATACATGCCCTAAAAGCTGCAGTTTAGTGCTTTTTAAAGGGTTAATTTAGTTGGATTAACACCCCAATTTGAAGCTAAATGAAAGTTATTTTAGAATGAACCCTGTAATTTTAAATTGTGATCAGATGCTGACATAATTTTTAATGACTTGTTTGCTAAAACTTAAAGTAATTTCTAGTTAAAGAACTGCAAACCTACAATGGCAGAATCGAGGGAAGGCAAATGTTTGCCTTTCCAGTATCTAAGATGACAAATTTTGCTTGAAATTGTTTTAGAAAAAACTATTTTAATGCTTTATTAGGTGTTATTAACTACTACACTGCTGGACAAAATAATAAACTCAAAATTTTTCACTTTGTTAAAATCGTAAATTAAAATTACAACTGCATTAATGGAGCAAAAATAATTAGAAAATATTTCTGAATTTTAATATGAAGTCTTAAATGAGGAAGCACAGGACACATGAAAAAAGTTAGTCTAAAAAAATTACTACAGAGATTCCTGCTTGAAATCTCGACATAATTATAAACACACACATGGAGAAATGAGTTCTGCCATTTTTCTGAATTGCAGTACAACCCTGGTTAACCAAACTAAAGGAAGCCGTTTTGTGGATGATTTTTTTGAAGTTAAGCCATAAACATCTATTACTATTTTGTATGTAATTCTGAAACGTTTTGAATGTAAAAACGAATTCAAAAATCTTTTTTTTTTGGGGGGGGGGGGGCACACTTTTGTTCTTTATTAAAATTACATTTTTCAGTCGAGCTTTCACCTCTGCACTAGCCATTGCCCAGCATTCGCGATTATCCCTGTGTAGTACAGTATGTGTTTTTTGGATTTGCGAATTCAGAAAACCCCAAAGTTTGGTTAACCGGGGTTTTGCTGTATTTCAAATATGCAACTTGACAAGTCTTTCCAACAGATCTTGTGGTGTCTGGTTCTAAGCCAAGAGTGTTGCCATTTTCAAATAATTCCTGTTTGATATTGGCGCCCATCACAATAAAGTGCTATGAATTACTGCACCCCAAATATTCTCAATGGGGTTAATATCAGGCTTGCAGGCTGGCCATTTCAACTTTGGTGTGCCAACACTCAAATAATTCTTTGGTAAATGGATTGTTGCATTATCCTGCTACAATAATGAATTTATTCCGGCAGTCAGTGGTGAATATGACAAAAAAGGTTACCGTAAAGCACTTTGTAGTTTTTTGTCTTTTATTAAGAAAGATCAGAGTTGTTTTACCACCCTTAGAAAAGCCAGCCCAGACCATCACAAAACCTCCACTATAGTTTCGACTGAATATTTTTTGCTCTTCTAGTCTGGTTTCCAAGTCAACTTTAAGCCATCTGGCTGTCTAAATTGAACTTTCTCCCACCTGACAGATGACTGACCTCCATTCCGTTGTCCATGACGTCCTGTTTTGCAAACTAAGTCTGGCGTCCACGTGATCAGAGCCAGCTCCAGGGGTGCCCTTATTATGTTTTAATATGTAAACCATTGTGCAATAAATAATAAAGTAGTGTTATTGTCAGATTGTCTTCATAGCATAGTTAAATCTTAATTATTATAGTCAAAAAGTGTAGTTAAATCTTTTAGTATATGTACCAAAATATACGATATATACCGGGGGGGGGGCGAATACTCTGGAGCCAGCTCTGCACAGGTTTCAGTTTTGGATTAGCTTTCAATTCCATGACTCGGGGATTGTTGGAGAACTCCTCTTGCAGTTCCCGTGCTCACATTTAGCTTTAAAAAATACATAGTTTGGCTAAAATAAGCTCCAGTAATGGATGCTGTGTGTAAGATCAACCCTTCGATCTCTCTCTGCTATTTTTGAACAATTAATATTCCATTTTACTTTTCTGTAAGCAAGTGAATCCTTTAGATAATTTTTTGCTGCTCTTTGTAAGCATTTCATTAGTGTGGCAATTTTGTGTTGAGTTTTTTCCAGCAGGTTTGAGAGTTAACATATTGCCAGCCTCTTCTGTGAGAATCGGACCTCAAGCCATTTCAAAATTTTTTTGAATTTCTAAGAAACAATTTGTAAGGATTCAACATAATAAACAACCTGGATGTAAAAAGACATAAATAATTCTAAATGAAAATTAAAAGTTAGATGATAAAGGGACTTTAATTAAATAGTCCGGAAGAAAGAAAATGTGGAAAAATATTGTTCGACATTAATGCTAATGAATTTTTTTAATTTTTAATTCTTATGTTATAATGCGACACTTTTTTTGTGAAGAATACAGAAAAGAACAATGGTTGATTAATTTTTATCATAAAATGTATTATGCCAACGAAACATCACAATCTCGAATTTCATACCTTAAAATTTTAATTTGTATTTTATCGTTTTGACATTTTATGTGAAAAATAAAATAACAGTCACTAACAGCAGCATGGATCACTTTTTTAATCAAAAAATTAACTTATTCAAACAAAAAACAATCACAATCCAGACAGTTGAGTTTATATAATTTTGCCCAGATTTCACACAATGCTAAAAATTTTTAAAAATGCATATTTTCTTATTAAAATTATCTTTATTTTATTTCAGCAATTTAAGCAGAGTTAAATTATGGCTTATAAACAATGAATTATGACTTATATACAAAATGAAAATTTCTTTGAGTTTATAATTTTGTTCAACAGTCTATTTAGGGTTTTATTACACTGGGAATCCAAGTGGGGCTGGACAGAAAAATAATGGGAATCATGAAAAGTAGCAATTTTTTTCCATGTTCAGAAAGCACACAATTTAACCCTTTTTATTTTTGCATTATTAAATAAGTTTTTTAGCAGAATAACTCCAGGAAAGAGAGAGAAAAAAAACTTTAAAATTTTTTCATTTGCCGTCTACTGTTTGCAGTCAGACCTACATTCTTTGTGATGAAGACCATTCATGAAAACGGTCATATTACAAAGATAGAAGCATGGTAAAAGTGGCACTTTAAGTTCTGTTAGGATATAAATGTTCTTACAAAATTTATTTAAAATTTGCTAAATAACTATAAAGGAGAATTCAATTAAAAGCGATGGTAATTTAAGTCATTAATTAATTTTCTCACTTATTTCACAACTTGGGGAGGGAGAAAACAGCAAAATATTTATTTGAAAAGGGGTCGAGAGTAAAAAAGTTTTGAAATCTTAACATCAACAGACAAAAAGTGTAAATATTCTGGCACATTTTTTTAAATGAGAAATAACAAAAAATTGTGAAAACGTCCTTAAAACAGTGCTTTTTTGTTGCCAGGTTAGAGTGTTCCTGCACTGCTTATTTTGCGACTACACCACAGGTCACAGAGTAGCATTGCACTGTAGTTTTCTTTTTGTCTGTTGCCAAATTCAGAAATCCAGAAGAAACTACTAAGTGAAGAATGTTTTCATAATTGCAATAAACCAGTATGAGGCAATATGATGGCAATTCAGTTATAGGAGTACTTTGGGTGCAATGAATTTTTTTTAAGACAATGCTTGTATGTTTAATGTTTATATATCATGGAGAAGAGATTCAAAGATTTGGCAAAAATGAATTTAGCTGAAAGATAAAATTAACTATAATGCAGGTTTCCCAAAATCTGAATTAAGATTGCCTGGTAATGAAATTTTAAATATTGGCCAGCCACTGTATATTTCCTGCCAAACTCCATAACTGTAAAAATAAAGATGTACATGTCTCTACGTGTACTTGTGCTAGCTTTGAGTGACCGTTTTCAATGAGTTTTATAACTATTTTTTACGCCATTATGAATCAAGAAATACAATAGACAAAAAACATAAGACATATTACAGTAACTGGAAAACATTTTATTTATAAACAAAATTTAAGTATAGGAATTACAATTAATTTAAACTTTAAAACACCTAAACAGAATGCAAATAATTAACTTCATTTTTGATTAATTGAAACAACTATGGCTCGTACTTGTTTTTTTATCTCCCGAAACCAATTAAGTAATACATCCAATCGCTATATGCATTTCAAAATTTAGTGAAATGAAGTCAAAATCTTCCAATTAAAAAAATTCAATACCTTAATGCTCAAAAGGAAATTTCTAAACTATATCATCTTCAGGATCCAAATGCACTTTTTGATCGTTCAGAGATTGCTGTTTATCACCCAAGAGGCACTTAGAAGTTAAATTGCATACATTGGAATTTTATCAAATGGAATAAATTTATTTAACCTAAACAAACTGTGTTGTAGAGTTAACGTTAAAATTTATCAGCATAAAACACGATAAGGGAAAAAAATTTGATATGTATGCACACACAAGTCATCCTTTTAAACTTATTACATTCTCTTACATCACTAATCTTACTACAATCTTTACACACACACATTTCTGAATTATAGCTCACAATAAAATAAAAATGCTCTGCAAATCATGGAAAAGATATATGCAAAATACTTATAAAACTAAAGACATGGGAGATAAAATTTTTCCCAATCTGATTGAATTCAATAAAAAAATACACATCTGGTTTCATTGATCATCAAATGATATTTTTAAAAAATTCTGTTTATGAAATTGAGAACATTGAGTATTAAGCCCTGGAATTTGTCAAATAATAAATGGAAGCACTCAAATCAAAGCAAATTTCCACAACACAGTTTGATGGCTTTTAACATACATTTCCCCCAAAAAATAAATATACGAAATAAATGGTAAGATGGAATTACCCTCAGGATAGGAGAGAAAATTTTCAGCATGGGAAACATATTCTATGTGTCAACACAACACACACTTACTATTGCATCCGAAAAGTTGACTAACTATTCATGTACATGAAAATGAAAAAGAAAAGACATCAATAATAGTTGCCTTCACAACAAAACTGAGGAGAGCAGCACTGCATGCAAGAGGTTTAAAAACTTTCGTCCGTGCAGCGGCTCTGTGATGAAAGAGCGACAATCATGGATGACAGTGATGAGGATTGTCACAACGACTGATGAAGGGGGAGGGCTAGAGCCGAAAGGCTACCATTCAGAGTCGCCCAGAGCTTTTTGGAAAACGAAATCCTTTCCTTGAAGGTTCATAATACCGTCTTTCAGGTGAAACTTCCACCGATTTTTACTGCGGGTGATCTGCAAATGGAAAAAAAAATATAAGAAAAACTTCATTTGATTAAAATATAAGAATAACTCATTATCTATGTAGTATTGTCTGCTACAAGAAATGTGCTTTTTCCTTTTTCGCTTCCTTGATCCAAGATTGTCCAGTGCCTACGTGCAGGAGGTCAGTTAAAGGTAACTTTCTCACCACATTACGAGCGAGGGAGGCTATAAGGTCACTCCAAAATAGTGCCTGACAACAAACGTGTCCAATCAGACGTTTTTTCTGTGACGCAAGGCACCAAGGAGTGTGAACAAGGGTTACATGCTTTTCACTTGAAAAAGGATTATTCGAGAATCGAGACGCGCTGCTGGATGATTTTTTTTTGGAAAAAAGAAAAAAATGGTGCTCATCCTTCGTTCCGGTGCAGACTTTTCGAATTGCATCTGCTGAGTTCTTTTTGCCCAAAATGAGGAGTACGTGAATGCCCCGTTCGTGTAATGTCCCCCCTGTCTGGATTGTAGAAGAAGGAGCGGACTTGTATGATGGATAAAAATTGATGAAGGAGGAAACCACACAAACAGATAAGACCTTTTAATTTATCAGTATATTTTTTTACGTATTTCATGGCGGACTACAGTTTTTGCATCCAATTCTTACCCCCTTTCCATAAAAAAAGAGGAAACTTCAGAACTATACTGTAAAGATTTCTTGGACTTTTTGAGTTCCTAGGTTAATGACATCCAAGTTTTTTTTTTTTTTTTTTTCGCGAATGTTGATCAACATTATAGTTTAAGAAAAGGGGCTCCCTGCTGATATGTAGCCTAGAGATTAAGTTAATGTCAGATATTGTTTTTGTGTATTAATATAAATAAATCTTTTAGTTGCCTTTTTTTCAGGAGTAATTCTTTTTTGTATTCATGTCTGACATTGTTAACTTTTCATTTTCTTTTATATTTATGCGTGATATCTTTCCTTTTTTTATTTTTAGTAAAAAGGATACTTGAAATATATACAGACAAATTAATTTAGCAAATGCCATTTTTTTTTAATCTAATGAACTGCAGTTTTATGTATTTAAGTGTTTATATATTATATTATATAATATCAAGCTAACAATTTGTGTGTTTAAATATCAAGTTAGCAATTTAACAATTATGTATATATTTAAGTGTTTCAATCCATCAAGTAAACCCCATAACAATTTATGCCTTTATATAACAATTTATAAAGTAAACCATATAACAATCTATTTAAAAATGTGAGACAGGATAATTATTATGCACACTGTTAATCTTTGCCTTCACATTTAAAAATAAACGTGTTCCAAGAAATGCGACTCAAAACTTTTTTTTTCCATTCAAATCATATTCCTAATAAAGCAAAAAAAAAGTCAAAGAGAAGAAATGTTTCCTTGATATTTTATTTATAACTGTTGCATACAAAACAGTTTAAGCATAACCTCATCGGGGACACAAACACATATACATTTTGTTCTTCTCAAAATTATTCTAAGTGAAAAAAAAGGAATCCGTTAGATAAAATTTAGAAGATAAGTTTAATTTTAATGGCTGATTGAATTGTTGCTGATATATAATGAATGAAAAACAAAAGATTTTGTCCCCCAAAAGGTTAAAAAGAGGCTGCACCCTGAAACTTTTCAGAATAATTTGGGAACTAATGATAGATTTTCTATTAACTGAAAAATTCAAAATATTTATTCATGACTGTTTTTTATTTTTTTACTTTAATCATCATCAAAAATACAAAGCGTAGGCACTATAATGAAAATAATAAATTTCATTAAACTAGTCATAATTTGAATGAGGCTCAGAAATATTTAAATGTTTTTAAAAAATACAAACCAAGTCACCTATTTCAAACAAGGTTAAGATTTTGCATTTACTACAGGTGATCAGCATAGTCCAACCTCATTAAAATGCTTATAAATGAAAAACTTAGAAAAGTCAATGTTGATTTTAAAATATGACACTCCAAAACCAGATATTACTGAAACTTTAAAAGAGATACCAACAGAAAAAGACCAATACCTTATCATACTGACAAACTACTACATTTTCAGTATCAAACAAGTCGGAAGGATCATCTTCACTGACATCGTCATCTGAATTCAAAGGCTCCTAGAAATTGAACAAGATAGTATTAGAAGATATTATATTTTTAGATCTTATAAATTCATGAATAAACTGCAGGTATCCAATTCTTTAAAAATGCAAAAGCACACAGAATTGGAATTGATAATCTTTCAGAATATAAAGAAGCATCTTCAACAACTTTCAAAAACAGCTGAAGTGGCGTTTTCAGTTTTTCATGTTCAGCTCCCAAGCAGTAACAGACATTAACCACTTAAGGACTTATCCCAAGTTAACTCGTCCTAAATACTGTAGGTTACAAAATAACTCAATCCTTAAGCAGACAAACATAATATTTTCTTAAAAATCTATTGTCTAACATGCAGCTCACTAGCAAAGTTCATAGAACAAATGTGTCATTTTGTTTCAACAATTAAATATATCCAAAAAAGACAAAAATGTGGGGAAAAAAATCCTGACACTCGAGTAACTTCCTTCAATCTAAACATAGATAGCCTACAGTATAAATATACTGTTTAATTAGAGGACATGAAATACAATCGATTATTGATAGTCATTTCATTTTTCTTGAAATAAAACTAAATTAACAATTTTAGGAATTTACATCACACATATTAATTGATTGCATGGATTAATGGCTAGCATTTCATAAAAAAATGAGCAATTTGAGTGACCTTAAAAACGAAGATATCTGAATAAGCCAACTGTTTTTCAGTATAAGTAAGTAAGCCAGTCTAACTAAGCTAAATTATTTCAATATTAAAAAAAACTAGAACAAATTAGTTATTCCCATTTAATCATAATTGGCAACTCATTCTTTAAAAAATATTTTATTCAAATAAAGAGCAACAAATTCTTACTTCATCTTCTTCACCAATATCATCTTCATTTGCTTCATCATCATTATCATCCCTATCGTCGTCATTATCTTGGAAATCATCATCATCTTCATCATCACTCGTATCATTTGTGCCATCAATTTGACCTACTACACCAGTCTAAAAAAATATCATACACAAATTTAATTATCAGGAAAGAGATGATGATGAAGTTTTCAGACCAAGTTCAGAAAGGGCAAAATTTAGGGATCTTAAATCATCTTACTTGTACTTGTGACTGCTGAGTAGTGACTGGTATGGTGACAGTAAACTGTTGGGCATTTTTTAACTGGTCACTTGTAATAGTCTGATAAACACCAGCTAATTGTTGACCACCTGGAAAGGATTAAAAGGTGAGCTTAATAATTGATTGATGTTTGAAATAAGTTTGAGAAAGCAGACATTTTCTAAGTAATGGGGCACAAAGAAATCACAAATTCAAGGGGAAAAAAAAAAAAACTGAAATTTTTACTGTTCCCCCCCCCCTTTTAAAGTTTGTTCTAAGATAACATAAATAAATGGGACTGGAAACATTAAAATGAAAATTTTTTCAAGAAAAAAGGAAAGCTCAGTAAAAAAATTTTTCAAACAAACAGCAACTTGAAAGCAAAGGCAAGAATTACATAATCAGCTATTACTGGTTTTCCAGAAGATGTACAATTATTTAATTTGCAATGTTCATTAAAATTCAAAGATATTTTTATAATTATTATTGAAGAAATGAAGTTCAACTAAAGACTGTATCAATTACAAACAAGTCTTGATTATTAAACTGACTACAAAGACAGGTATCAATTCAGTAACAGAATTGAGTTTTCATACATATTTATGAAAACAACTGAGACTTCCCTCCAGGAGAAGGACAAGTAAGAGATCAAATGTATCTTTCTGGAGCCCAAAGAGTTTATGCAATAAATGAAAAAGAAATCTAGACGACTTTCAACAAGTATAAAATAGCAAGACACGTACACAAAACACTGGCACTGCAATAATTCCACTGATCAATAATAAAATATTAAGTTCTATTATATTTAAGCAAAGAATTTTTTTTTTATAAAATCTACATGAATAAAAGTGAAAATTCATAAACTGTTTGTATGATGTAGAAATAAACTACTGAAGTGATTTTCTTTAAATTTTGCTCATAAATACCATAAAAAAACAAGGAAGATTTTATTGAAGGTTCTGTGGCATTTCAATATATAACACTAGATGGTTCCTTCTTTTAATATTTCCTCAAATAATTAAAATTTGGTCAATATATAAAAAGTTTAGACCCTCCCCCTTTTCACAATAACTGTAATGATAAAAATACTATGCAACAGTGCTTGAAAAGCAATGATTACATACCTTGTTGTAAATTACTGGGTGCTGAGGTAATAATGTTGCCTTGGAATAAAGAAGCAAATTCTGGAGGAAGTTGTACATGGGTTGCACCAGGTGCAGACTGTAAAAAGAAAGGGACAAAATGAAAATAAATGAAGGTAACCAAATCTTGAAAATTGAAATCTAAAAACAAGATCTACCAGGTACAACCAACAGAATTTTGTTCATTTTGTTAAATGTACAATTTTAAAATAAGAGTCAGTGGAGTAGATGAAGAAATTAAATCTTTTCAGAACTTTTTTTTAAAACCATAACAGGTAATGTTATCTAATACTCGAGTGTGACAGAATACGACAGCAGCAATTCAGTTGAGTATTCAAGTTTGTAAACAAAGTATAAACTCATAAGACTGGAATAAACATATTTTGTCAGTTAACATGTTAAGAAAAACTGGTTCAAGAGTTGCCAGAGTTTATATTTATTTCAAAAATAAAATGCTCAAACCATGGCTTTTAATCAGAATTTTATTTAAACAATTACACAGGAGATTCTGCAAGAATTAAACTCGAGTCATATTTGCTCTTACAATTCTCAAGTTCAGAAGCAAATCTTAACTATGAATTTTACTATAACCTAGATCACAACCTCCATCATAGATTACCTTATGTTTCCTAATTTTCTAAGAACTGCAACTTTTTAAAGTATCCTTATTTTACATCAATTAAATTCATGTTCAATAGAACAACTGAATTTAACAATCAGATGCACGCAAACACAATTATAAGTTAAGTTCAAAGTTGCAATATGAAATATTTAAATTTTAATAATCTTTTGTGACACTATCTCTATGATAAAAGAATTAAATGTTTTCCATTTACAAATTAGACATTCTCCTTTTTTTTTTTTTTTTAAGTAATTTGACTTACAGAAAACACCTTAGTTTTATTCAGTTGCAATATCTTTTAGCTTGTTAGGGTTATAGTATAGTAACATAAAAATGTATTATTCTAGATCAGGGGTCGTCAACCTGCGGCTCTCCAGTTCCATACGAAAAAAATAATAATTTATTATCAAATCCCTTAAAAAAATAAGAAAAGATATTTTTAAGTACCTAATTTCTCAATAGTTCTATTTTCATAATCGTTAATTACAAATCGCTACGCTTAACATGACCATAATGAGATAAATTTGAACTATTGTTTTGTTCTTAGAGATGAGACTCTGTGACCATGTTTATCTTTCAGCCAATTGCATTCCATTTCCGTCTCACCCCAACAGCCACCGTCTCACCCCAACAGCCACCGTCTCACCCCAACAGCCACCGTCTAAAGTCTAGACAACGCGTCTAGACGTGTTGTCAGTCAGTCATCCTCAGATAGCGCTGTCGACGTTATGTTTCATGTGTGTTAATTTAATCAATTGTGATTTTTGCCTGTCTATTCGCTTGTTGTTTCAAGAAGAATACGATTTAGAAGTGAATTATCTTCTCAAAGGTATGTACATATATAATATAATAAAATCAGTAACAGAATTGGATTACATATTTGAGGATCGTGTTAACGAAGTAATAATGGTAAATAAATTGTTCGCCGTTTTAGATAGCTAAGTAAAATTTTTCAAAATCATTTTCTCAGCTCCGCCGGCAGCATGGCATCTGGTAAAAAAAAGAGAACTGAAGAAGAAAACCGAGAATTCAATCAGGATTGGACAGAGTCGTTTGCATTCATATGCAACGCAGATGGCCTTCCGACTTGTCTCATTTGCCACGAAAAACTCGCACACAATAAGAAGTCAAATTTGGAGAGACACTTCACTACAAAACATACCCAGTTTGCTGGTAAATATCCAACCAGTGACGCACAAAAAAAAGCTGTTGAAGAGCTCCAAAAAAAACAACAGTCAAGTTCCATGCTAAGTAACTGGGCGCAATCTTCCAATAATGTAAATCTGGCAAGCTTTGCAGTATCATTAGAAATTGCACAAAGAGGAAAAACATTTACAGATGGTGAGTACGTCAAAGATTGTTTTATACGTGCATCTGAAGAACCGTTTCGTGATTTTAAAAAAGCAGAAATCATGAAAAAAAATCAAAGATTTGCCATTATCTGCTAAAACAGTACAAGATAGAGCAGCTAAAATGTCTTCAAATGTAACACATATGCAAGTGGAAGACATTCAACTGGCTTCTGCCTTATCACTTGCTATAGATGAGTCTTGCGACGTAAAAGACACGGCACAAGTTACCCTTTTCGTCAGGTATATGTCGTCCCAAGGTCCAAAAGAAGAACTGCTAGGATTGCTACCGCTCTCAGGGCAAACTCGTGGAGAAGATATAGCAAATGCTGTGCAAAAATGCCTGGAAGACAATGGAATCAATATAAATAAAATCGTCTCTATAGCAACTGATGGAGCCAGAAGTATGACAGGAATACATAGAGGGGTAACATCAATTCTTCAGAAAAAAATAAACCACGAAATTCTGACGTTCCATTGCATAATTCATCAAGAAGCGCTTTGTGCCCAAACATTTCCGGCGGAAATAGTTGAGGTCATGAACTTGGTAATTAAGATTATTAACAGCATCTTGGCAAAAGCACTCTACCATCTCCAGTTCAAAGATTTCCTTGAAGAAATAGATGGCCAGTTTTCTGACCTATTTCTGCACAATAAAGTGCGATGGCTTTCCAGAGGTAACATATTGCAATGTTTTGCTTTGTGCTTGAGTGAAATAAAAGCATTCCTCAATGAAAAAGGCATTGACCATCCCGAATTGGAAGCAGACAAATGGCTACAAAAATTCAACTTCATGGTAGATACCACAATGAAACTAAACGAACTAAATCTAAAACTGCAAGGAAAAGGCAACCCAGCCTACACCTTGCTTGAAGAAGTAGTTTGTTTCGAAAAAAAAAAAAATCACTTCTTTTTGTTGAAGACATGGAGAGCGGTAATTTACTTCATTTTAAAAATCTGAAGCAATATCGCGATGAGACCAATACAACTATTGACATGAATGACTTCAGCATAGCTTTAAAAAACATGAAGGATGGATTCGCTGAGAGATTCGAGCAATTCAAAACAAACAAAAGTACTCTCGCGTTCATACTAAATCCTCTCAACACAAATACAAATGAGATCAACACTGAACCATTTGGAATTGATGCTGGATCGCTTCAAATGCAATTGCTGGATTTGAAAACCAAAGACTTGTGGAGTGGCAAGTTCACAGAACTCAAGAGCAAGTTGGAAGTCCAGAAATGCATGCACATCGCGCAGCACAAGTGGACAGCTCTAAAAGAAATTCCGCGAGTTGAGGCCCTCATATTTGGCGCAAGGAATAGTCTTCCAGAATGCTACAGTGAGGTGAAGAAGTTGGCATATGGAGTGCTGACGATCTTCGGGTCGATATATTCGTGCGAGCAAGCGTTCTCTTGCATGAATATAATAAAAAGTAAAGTTAGAAGTCAACTGACAAATAAAAATCTAGAGCCGTGCTTGAAACTTAAAACAAGTTATAAGCCAGATTTGATCAAACTTTCAAAAGGCATGTAAAGCCAATGCTCCCATTGATGTAACTATCTATATTTGTGTTTTTATATGAATAAATATTATTCCGTATTTAAAGCCGATTATTTTAAATCAAAAATCAAATATATATAATCAAATATTATAATATTGAAACGAAAATTTTTAGTGGCTGTTTAAAAACTGGGAAATTTTGTAAATTGTAACTTTTGGCTCTTCTGTTTCAATAGGTTGCCGACCCCTGTTCTAGATATATCACATGAAATTAAATCCGGTTTTCTATCGCTCTTTATTATTGTTCTTCAATCATTAGCTACTTTATTAATTAATTGCAGATCATAAAAAACAAAAAGGAATATTACATTATTTCACATTACATTTTTACATTCTTTTTAATGATGCATTAGCCTATAATGATTTTTTTTATCTTCATGGAGTAATTTTTAACTTGGAATATTTTTACTTTATAGGGGAGACCGGGGGTGCAATGCACCACTTTTGTAAATTTTGAATGTTTACTTTCAAAGTACTGATTATTTTTGCTAGAAAAAATGCATACATATTATCTGCATATTAAGGTTTATATTACACTCCCTCTAAATTTATAATTACCTATACTTTTCTTAATATTTATTTTTTAGTAACAAGTGACAAAGTGGATCACTGTACCCCAAGGCCGAGGTACAATGGGCCACAGCATGGACCTCAAGTAAATTTTTTAAAAATATATTAATACAGTACATATTTTAACAACACAAAATATATAATGTATCATATTTGTTTATTCATGGCTTCATTTCATACATGTAATGCAAGATTAATGAATATTCAAGTTGGCAAATGACACATTAAAAGATTTTTGTGTCACTGAAAGTCTCCTGTTTGCAGACTGAACAGATAGAATTATTGCCCTCCACACTTTTCACAGCCTGCTTCATAACTTCACGAGAAATGGTTCCTCTATTGCTTCCCTAGGCTCATTTCTAGGCAAAATTAAAATAAGCATGAAAAATAAAGCTAAATATACCCTTTTTATGTAATGATGAAAACTTAAGTTAAACAAATCCTTTGTAATAACAGAAGTAGGCTAAATTGATATATTACTGATAAAATAATAATTTAAATTTTTCATATCTACCTTAAAACATCCATGAAAATGTTCTTATAGGACAATACTAGCCTCTTTTTTTTTAAACTAATTTTATATAACTTAACACTTAATTTCTGTATAATATCCATAAACACAAACTAACAGATGTAGGTATTATTTTTTAAAATCATACTATTTTATTTTTCCTTAATATAGCTATATAAGAATTAAAAATTTACTGAATGTTTATAAAATGTAAACTAGAAAGTCTCAAATAAATAACTTAAAATCTTGTTTACTATTCTTTGATGAATAATTAGGGTTAATACATAGATTACACTTTAAGAATGCACACTACATGATTCAATGATTAATTTATTCATTAAAATAAAACAATTTGCTAATTCTTATATAATGTCTAACTTTCGAAAGCATATAGGATACAGAACTGGGATACAAGGGTACCTTGTACTCCCAGTTTTGGTGGTGGTCCATTAGAACTTTGACAACAAATAGATAAAAAAAAAAGAAATTTTATATTTACTTATTTTAGCTGCATTAAATATAATAATATATTATCTTAACTTTTTATTGTGTATAGCATTGTTTTCCAAATCACAATTCCTTAATCTAGAAAAGAAAATATGCTTCACTGAAAATATTTACCTTTGGCTACTAAAAATCAACAGTCAAGAATAACATGGCTTAATTGTCAGTTAGACACATAGTTTTTAATTTTTTTTCCAGTTCAACACGCCTATTATTTATGAGCCAAAATATGAAACATTCAAAAACAAAAATAAAATACATAATGGGGGTGGGTCCATTGTACACCTAGGTTCACTTCACCCCGATCCTTCCTATACACACTTATCACTTTTTTAAATAAAATTTCAGAAAACACATCCACTCATTTTTATCATTAATTTTTTAAATACCCTTTTAAATCTAGGATAATATTTCTGCACATTTACTGACATCAGATAAAAATCATAAAAGTACTTTCCCTACTGAAAAACTTGGTTTCAAAGATGTAAGAAGAATGGAAACTCCATCTGCACTCTAATTTAAAAACTTTCTGGTTTTGTGCTGTATTAGAACAAGGTTAAATATATCAGCTGGTAAGAAGCAAAAATTTGTTTCTTACAAGTCCATTAATTTTTAAACACAGACTCCGAAACTCTTAGGAAAAAACAAATTCCAAATTGAAGTTCAGAAGGAATGTACTCACAACTAAAGTTTGTAGGCCTGTTTGAGCCATATGAGCAGGAAGGCTGAGTGTCACCTTACCAGGCAAGTGAAGAGTCTTTTGTAGATCATTCTGAAATATAATAAAATAATTTCATTTAAGAAAACAGTTTTCGTAAAATTATGTAAAAAAAAACTGATGTTTAATTTTCAAATACATTTCTTAACCCCTTAACATACAATGACTTCTCCGACTCGCGCATCGAATTACAGAATTTTTGTTATTTAAATCCGTATTTAAGTTAATGTAACGATTACAGTGGAACACCATTTATATGTCTCTTATTTATATGTTTTTATCATTTATGCATTTTTTTTAATGGTCCCTGCAAAATCCAATGCATATTAACGTTACATAATTTCATTTATACGTTTTCCTGAAATCGCAATTTTCTTTTATACTGTTTTGTTTTTTTTTTTTTCAAGAACTCAAGAAGAGAGAAAATGCACATTTCAACCACAGATTCCCAACTGCCGATTGTCCAGTCTAAGAGAAAAGGCATGCAACCTTGACCAGTTGAACAAAAACCGTATTCCTGAGGAATGTGAACATTCCACTTTCTACAGATAAGGGTTGTTTTTGTGCTCTCCCCAGGCACAGCAAGGTCTTCTCCTGTCAGCTTCAGTGTCTGGATTTCTTCATTCACTAGTGGTTCATGATGACTTCGTGCAATAGAAAATCTCTGTCGTTGAAGGAAAAAATGTGCATTTAAAAAAGTGGACGAAAACCAACATTTAAAAAGAGTAGATCTTGCCAAAGAATTAGGTTTACCAGTTTCAACTTTAAACATGCTAATTTATAAGCACAAGATCATAGAGGAAAGTCATCATCAAAGTGGATCTAGTGCTTTGAAAAACTTCCGAGTCCAAAGCGGAAAATTCACTGAAGTAGAAAAAGTGCTTTTACAGTGGTTTAATCAGTGTCGTAGTGTAAAAATTCCTATCAGCGGTCCTTTGCTTATGGAGAAAGCACAAAAAATTTTGAAGAAGCTGAACGTGGAATGCGATGCATCATTTTCCTCAGGATGGCTTCACAAGTTTAAATTAAGACACGTGATAACAGGCAAAACTGTAAGTGGAGAGTCTGAAGATGTCGATTGTGAAACAGTGGATGATTAGATTCAAAACCAACTACCAAATCTGATAAAAGGATATGAACAAAAAGACATTTTCAACGCAGATGAAACAGGTTTGTTTTATTATCTTCTGCCATCTAAAACTCTGGCTATCAAATCGGATATGTGTCATGGAGGAAAAAACAGTAAAGTGAGATTGACAATATTATTGTGTGACAATGCAGATGGATCTGAAAAATTACATCCCATGATTATTGGCAAATCAAAAAACATTACCAACAAAGTACCTAAACAATAAAAAATCATGGATGACCATGTCTTTCTTTACCGATTGGTTAAAAGGATTTGATCATAAAATGCGAAAACAGAAACGGCGAATAATTTTATTCATTGATCAGTGTCCAGCTCATCCACCCGATATGGACTTTCTAAAAAACAGAACTGTCAAGTTCTTCCCTGCAAATTATACCAGCAAATTGCAGCCACTGGATTTAGGAGTAATAAAATACCTAAAACAGCATTATCAAAAACTTTTTGTGAAAACAGCTATCGCGAGTTTAGACCACAGACTAAAAATATGAAAATTGACATCTTGCAAGCTATGAATTTCATAATGATCGCTTGGCAAAATGTTTTACAGAAAACGATAAAAAACTGCCTCGCCCTTGACGGATTTCTAACTCTAGTGGATGTCAATCCTATTGATAATGCTGAATCGAATCATTTTGTTCCACCAGAAAACTGGTCAAATTTAAGTGATGTTACTGCATTTGAATAATTTGTGCAAAGTGATTCTGAACTTGCAACATGTTCTCTTCTAACAATCAATGAAGTGGTCGCAAATGAGGAAACTAGCAGTGAAGAAGAAAATAATTTCACTGAAAAGCCTCTGTAAAATTTTCAACAAGCTTTGGCAGGTTTTAACACCATGCAAAAATACCTCATTAGCAGTGATTTAAATGATAAAGTTAAGGTGGCACTTTTAACTGTGCACAATGAATTCTTTTTCTGTTCATTCCAAAAAAGCCCTACAACCTAAAATAAAATACATTTTGTAACTGCTGAATGAATATGAATAGTAATACTAGTTGTACATTAAATTTGGAATAAAAAGTTTTGTATTACATACCTCTTGTATTTCATTTTCATGTAATATTTTAATTTACCTTTGACTTTTTATTGTTGGTTATTACGAAATTGTTTGTACTTTTGTGAATTTCGTTTATATGTGTTTTCATTTATACAGGGTTTCTCAGTCCCTTCAAAAACGTATAAACAGCGCTTTACTGTAGTTTTAAATACAAAAATGACCTGGACACTCTTAAATGTCTCAAGTATCCTTTGCTATCTTAAATAGATTGAAATAATAAAAAATATCCCAAATGGGAGGTGGCATCTAATTAGGAGGTTAAATAAAATTGTATGTAAAGGGGTTAAATATTTACATATAATATTTTCAAAAATACAACTAAGTGCACAATACCTGTTACTATTGTATTACAATACATTTCTCTTTTATTGAAGTTTATATTGATTGTTTTGTAAAATTAAATACAATATGTATTTTAAAAGACTTTATTTTCATTTTTGTCCCAAGCCAGCAGTAAAATCACATTACTGTGTGTATTAAGAAATTTATGTTATCCGTCACAACCCTGGTGCGTACATGACAGTTAATCGAAGTTCCACTGTATAATTTAATTTTATAGATTAATCTTTTACTTAAATATATGATTGATTAACTCTCTGAGCGGCGCAAACGTTTTTTTACATTTTTCACATTCAATTCAAAAGCAGATAGCTCGTATTTATATGTATATTTTCTTAAAAAATCATGCATAAAGTATTCTTAAGATTTCAGAGATACAATTAAATAGGAAAAAGATAAATTAATTTACTTTAAAAGCTAAGTTCTGTAACCTGATAGCTAAAAGTTCAAGATAATTGGGCACTCAGAGGGTTAAGTATATTTTTTAACAAATTTGTATAATGAAAAGCTTACATCTTTGAACTCTAGTGAATAAGATAAATATAGAAATATAAAATCCCCCCGCATATTTTATAAAAATCTATACCAAAATTAGTAGTTCTGAAACCTACAAATGAAACAGTAACATGAACAAAATCATAAAAAAATCCCAATTGCAATAAAATTTGGAAAAATTAAATGTGTCTAAAAGCAAGTATAATAACAGAAAGCCTGGTGTTATTAAGGTGAATGAGCTCGCGAAGATCTTAAGTATATAAAACAATGGAATGGCATACACAATTTGTAATGGACAACAGACATAAAACTTACAGAGTACTACTATAGATCTTGGAGTTCCTTATAAAAATTATGCTCCATATAAATAGAATCTCTGAGGCTGTGTGACTAAGGTGCAATTTTTTTTCTTTTTTCTTCTTTTGATGCAAAAGAGGGAATCAAGGGGGAAAAGGTTACTAATCGGGGTTGTCGATTTATTTGATTTTTTCCAAAAAAATCAATTCATTTGATTTAAATCGAATTTTTTTTTATTTAAATCAAGATTTTTTTTATTTTACTGATTTTTTTAAATCTATAAATATATTTAACATTTGTATATTAGACAATGAGCCCTACAGTCATAGAATTATATATATATCTGACAACATACTGGTCATTAAGCTGTACTTTCTTTTAAAAAAAACATAAATTAAAAAAATTTAATTCAAACATGTAATAACTAATTAAAAAATATTTGTAAGGCAAACACACACAAACATTGCCTTTTATAAGTACAGATCATAGTTTAAGAGATTGCAATATGTAGATGCTTGTATTTCTTTTGGAACATTTATATGTATTACTTAATTATCTTACATTTGAACATTATTGCAGTATAAAAATTTTGTTGTCCCCAACACTATTTAGTTTTCTCCAATATTAAAATGAAACTCGCTGCATTTTTCTATGTTCTTTCTTTGTGAACATGATCCTTTCACAATATTTATTTTATTTTATAAAAAGGAGCATCTCATACTTTGCATTTTATTGTGTTGCTCATTAGAGATTTATTTAAAATCTAATTTGCTTTGTTCTCAATAATAAAGATAAGAAAGTACTCTAGTTATACCAATTCAATGAAATATTTTTGTTTCTGTTCTATATATTCTTTGAATATACATTTAAAAATATTTTAAAATCACTATTTAAAGATACATGAACAATTTTATTTCATTAAAGCAGATTAAATTCATATTTAAAATAAAGTGATTTAAATCAGTGATTTTTTCAAAAAAAATCAGTTGATTTAAATCGTGATTTAAATCAGTGATTTTAATCGTGATTTAAATCAGTGATTTTAATAAACTGATTTAAATCGCCGCAACCCTGTTACTAATCTAGGGAAATTAGGGGAAAGAAGATTATCACATTGCAGACCTGTAATGAAACAACCTGGAAAAAAATAATTTTAAATACAAACCGTTGGGGGAAAAAAATACAATCAGCCAAGATACTTTCTTTAGATCATTTTTCAAATAAAGACTGAAAAATGTAACAACAGCAATTAAAGGGTAAAGCAAAAACCCAAGTAAAGAAAAATATTCAAGAATACAGAAAAAGTAGAGTAAACCAAGTTAGAATATGAAAAGCCATTGTCTACATCAAAATATTGTGCTGACCATACTGAACTTTCCATTCCAATGTTAGCAAAGGGGGGGGGGGGGATCCAGAACATAAACCTTTTATAAAACATGTGAAATTTAACTATTTTTTTTCCTAAAATTGAGGAATCAAAAAAGTATATAAATTATAAGGAGAAAAATATTAATTTCTAATATATATATATATATTTAATTATACTCTTCGCTTTGCTAATGAAACTGCTTGAAAATATGCATGCATGTATATCAACCACATTAACATGCTGGTTGATATGAAATTTTATCAGTTATTTTTAAATTACATTCAATCAAACTTTTTAAGTCTTCAACTAATTTTTTATCAATTCTCCATTAGCTTCCTGTATTTTGCAATGGAATCACAACCACCCCTATTAATTACAAATCTTACAAAGGAAAAAAATATAATACTCTCACTAGCTGCATGGCCCGGCATTGCACAGGCTATCTTGAATATAAAGATATTCCCTGGCAGAGAGAAGTGAGGCCTCGGAATCCATGTTTTTTCATATGCCCGCCTTCATTTTGTTCAATAAATATTGTCACTTTTGTCAACAAACGTTGCTAAGGTAAACACCGTACAAATGCAAGAAAACGATTTTTTTTCCCAATGTTAATAAATCAAAAAACAGAAGCTCACTAAAAAAGAAATATCAGCTTCCGTTAAATAAAAAAAATGTAAGAAAACAGGATTGATTTCTACTCAATAGACGGCAGCACATTGACTTATATAACAGTAACAACGAAAAAAAGCAGAGATAAGATTTCCCCCCAGATGTTTATAAATCAAAACACAGAAGGTTGCTAAAAATGAAAAAGAAGCTTTTATACAAATTACACACCAGGTTTCGTTATACAAGTAAACAAAAAATGAAAGAACTTCGAATATCAAAGCTGTCAATAAAAAAAATGCAAGAACTTCAGATGTTAAAGTTGCCAATAGATGGCAGTATGGTGAAATCATTCATTTTGCCTTTTTTAATTAATATCTTATTAACTAATTATAATTTCGAAATTTCAATAGTCAAAAAGGATTCCTTGGATTATTTCCCATCTTTTGGTACTTTTGGCTCGATTCAGCATTCAGTGGTTCGTGAGAAGATAGCCAGACATAGATAGATACATAGATACACACTATCAGCAATTAATAGTGTAGATAAAACTTACCGATGCAGGATTATATTGCAACAAGGTTGAAGGAAGCATACCTCCTGCAGGCATAGCTAATTGGTGGGTAATAGTTGCTGAAAATCAAAAATTACATGTCAGCATAAAGAAAAATATTAATTGTCAAAGGTAAAGCATTAAATATCCAAGAAATTTGAATGTACTTATCTACAGTCCTATCAAAAATATCATTAATCTCAAAGATGAATTTCATTCATTTAATAAATTTTTGTGTACATAAGATGTATCAAATATACAGGAATTATTTTGTTTTTTTTTTCTTTCAGATAATATTTTAAAAATTTAGGAGCATCTTTTCAGGCACCCTAATTTTTGAATAAAAATTCTGCGATACTTAAAAGTATCAAAAAGAAAGAATACTGGAAAAAACATATAATTGTTAAATTTTTAGCAATTTGAAAGGCAAAGGCAATTTTTTAATTTTGCTGGATTTCTAGAAATTGCATTTTCTCACCAGATTCAGTTGAATTAGATTTGGTAATTAAAATTCTTAACTTTAAGTTTCGAACAGGATTTGAGTTGAAACAAATGTTATAGAAGAAAAGTGGTGCTGTACACTAGCATAACCAATTCTCTTATTGGGTATTCTTAAATTTAAAAAAATTCAAGTTAGATTTTTTTTTTTTTCAGTGCAGCCTGATGGAAATGTTCAGAGAAGTCATATCCATCACTATGATGTCAAAATGAGTTCAGGATATAATTAACATTTTGGCTGCCACTGTGATTCACAGCTACTATCTGATTAGATGACCCCTTAACTACTATAGTCGAGATAGAAAAGGGGTAATCTAATTAGATAGAAGGTTCAAATCTCAGGCATGAGCAGTGGCAGTGAACGTGTTAAAAATATTTGAGATTGCATCGGTGAAATTAACAAGTTCATTTAACCGGCACAATGTGAACAGCAATAGAGTCAGGTGGAGTAAAATGGGTAGTGAAAATATATGGCCTATAAAAAAACCAGATTTTTAATTATATTTGTCGTTTTTTGAGTTGGATATAATATTTAGCTGTTCTGACTTCCCTTCCTCAACTGATATTATTTTCACAGTTTCTTTATAAGCAAGTGGTAACACATTATACTGAAATACACAAGTTCATGCCATACGTTATGTGTTCCGACTTTCACAAGACCAGATTATTGAGGAATTTTTATTATAGTGGCATAATATCTCTTTTTGGACTACTGCTGCTGCTTCAACTTGCAGCTAAGGAAAAAATAATTCTTTTTTTAATCTCATATTTAGAAAATGGGTATATGGTTAAGTTTAATATTCTGCATCTTGTGTAGGTTAGATACAGCATGTTTTTCTTTAAATAAATAATTCATTTATGATAAATTGAAAATTAATAAAACATAAATATTCCATATCACAACTATAAAAAAATCCTGCACATAAATGATCAGGAAAATTACCAGTTTTCTCTCACGAAGAGAAGCGCATAAATGTTTAATCTTTAAAATTTACGGCAAGATGTAGTTATTTGAGGTATCTAAAGTGTATAGTTAAAAACGTAAGAGCAATCTCACACAAAATAACACTTTCTTTGCAAGAATGCCAAACAGTTTGCCAGAAGTTTGAAAACAGATGTTTTTGTTTTCTATTATATGCCTTCATGTTCTTGGAACCTGTCTTTGACAACCTCAAAAGTGTTGATCACAAAGCACAATTTCTTCAACATACAAAGATTTGAAATGTGCAAACTTGTCAGCAATATCTCCAAAAACTTCAAATTTCACAACTGCATACATGAATAATTCAAAGCAAAAATGTAAATGCATGCAGACAAGTGCTGGAGAAATTTTAACAAGTGAACATGCAATAGAAAGGCTGAAAATTAAAAGAAAAAACAGCAATATAATTTCCTTGCAGAAGAAGTATCTGGAAATGATATTACTGAAAATACAGCTGTGAGACAAAGTCTAACAGTAGATGCCTGGCTAAAAGCAGTATATTTGAGGGAAAAAAGCACACCAGAATTCATTGGCAAAATTATGGCTGTTGAAGGAGATACCTATAAAATGAAATATTTGAAAAATTTAAGATGGGCAAGTTTCATTTTTCTGGCTATGGATGACACAGAGTATATCAAAGATAATCAAATAATAAAAATTTTGAATTAACTACAATTTCATAACAAAGGTCATGAATTTTTTTTAGGAATATCAAATATACAGAATCATATGCTGGGGGGGGGGGGGGCCCAATTTTATTTTTTGCCAAATCTACTGTATAATTTGAGCCTTTTAAAATAAATTAATAAAAAACATTTAAAAAAAATCTGACTTTTACTGTTATTATATCACTGTACTGCAACAAATAATAAATTTTTTTACCATTTGTTATTGTATCAGATTTGCATACCCATTTTATCCCACAGTATACCCATTTTCACCTGTGTGGGGTAAAATGGGTATACAAAACATATGGTTAAAAACTATCTCCCAGAAAATATATATATATCAAATTACTAATGAAATTTACTTAATTTACTCTTAAGATGTGTAATGTATAGAAAAAAAACAAAGATTTTAAAAAGTAATATTTTGACAATACCTTTTAAGTGAAAATTCCAATGCTTTTCATTCAATTTTTTTTTTTTCTTTGAAATAATTTTTTTAACATTTCGATTCAACATTCATGCAAGTTCCTGTTCACTACATATTTAATATCTTCTTTATTTCTCAGAGTTTCTTGCAGTGTTTACTGGGAATGCAGCAAATTAAACAGACATTAAAACATAATATTGAATATATTTTGCAGCACTGTTTACTTTTGAGATGATGAGCTACTAATGAGCATAATGTGTTTAGAATCATGCTGTATGCAATCTGAAACTTCCTTGTAAATTTGCCTTTATAAAACACAAAGAAAAAAAAATAATGTATCTTAATTATAGTTCACAGTTATGTCTTCTGCTATGTCTACTATAATGTGTAATGAATTTTCATTTTTACCCTAAGTGAAATTCACATTTTCCTTTTTACTACTGAATTATTACCAATCTGTAATTTTGAGAATTTATTACCACTGACATCTTCCAGTACACAAAAATGTGTGTAAATAACTTGGACAAAACTGAAAAAAAAAAAGTTTTATGAAATTTCTTAGACATAAGTAATCAACAAGAGGAATTCTTTGCCTTGTCACAATGACACTGCGTCAATCAAATAATTTTTAGTCACAGCTGGGCTATGTAACATATATAAAAAAATTATAGTAGCAGTACCTGAAGAACCTATCGTTGTTGCTTGTTGGACAGGTTGGATGGAAGCTTGTGGAACAACTTTAGTAACAGGTGCTTCTTCTCTCTCAATAGCTTTAGATTCATGTAACTTCCTTTCCCAAACCTATACAATGGAAAACATATTTCAGAGTAAATTAATTATACTAAATTGTAAAAGAAAATTTCTTCATACAAATTACTGCAAATGAATTTTTTTTCACAATAATTCATGCATCCACATTATATTTTTGCTTGGCACAAAAGCACAGAATTTTAAATACCAGATTAGAACATCCTTTAGAATATTTCTGAAAAAACAACTCTGCTTATGTATTTTAAATAGATATTATCAAAACATTCAAATTATGCTTTAGGAAGATATTAAGAATATGAAATTTATCCATTCTTAAAGGGAATGATTTAGTAAGCTGTTATGAAAAGTATCAATGAATTTGGAATGAAAATCAATTTTAGCATGATTGCTTAAAAACCCACTCTTGTACTTGATTCAATCAAAATCAAATGCATTTTTCACAAAATTACATCATTAATTTATAATGTTAAAAATTAGCTTTAAAGCAATATGAACTCTGGTATGGAAGCCAAGATCTTGCCACCAGGACAATGTGGCCTATTGTTAAATGTTTTTGTTGTTAAGGTAAAAGACTGTAACAAATACTTGAAATCTTGTGTATCCCTACAACTATTTTCTATTGTGCCTGTAGACTCTTTAACAACACTGAAAATATTAATACTGATAGAAATTCCATTATTTTTTATAATATATTTTAAGTTTTTTTTTGTTCCAAATGAAAGAAACATTTCTCTAAAATGCATAACAAATTACCAAATATACAATAAATATGACAATACCTGTTTCAATTCTGTTAATGCTTGCTCATCAACTCCTTCATCTATAAAAGCTTCCCTTACATTATTAATAACATCATCAATTACTGTATGATATAATTTTGGCTGAAAGAAAAGTTACACACATTTAAATAAAGAACTTCTGCAAAAATAATTTTCATATATATTTTAAAGGAAGTACAATCAATTCATAAATCTCTTATACAAATAAAGAGAATTCTTTTAAAGAATTTTATATTGTCCAAGTTATTAACCCTTCGTTAGTCGCGTGGGGAACAGGTATCCCCCATTAGTTTAAACACCGAGCTTTCAATTCCATTCATTGTTTAGAGATCAAACTTTCAGTACCTGTCCTTGAAATACTCAGGAACAATATCGCACAGTCATTCAAGTTCAAAAGGTTAGGGCACGGGAGATAATAAAACAAAAAGACAAATGGGGAACAGGTGTACCCCGTGTGCCTTAAACATGCAATAGGAATTTGCAGTTAATCATTCTTCTTTCGCTAGTTCTATAATAATTGTTACTTTCTTGCGACTTATTATGCTTACCGTGTAAAATTCTGGCACTTTGCTTTGTTTAATATTTAATTTTTTAAATATTTATTGAATTTCATTCTAAAAAAATAGTAGAACTAGAGATTAACAACGGATAATTGATTTTTTAGCTCCGAATTTGCCAAAAAGTTTTTAACAGGGATCTAAACTAATTTATGTAGATGCAATTCATTTAAATATACAGGAATTATTCAAAGAATTTTACCATATAAGAAGCAAGAAGTAAAGTCGTGAATATTTGGCTACATTTGCGACATAATTATTGACCATGAACTTTTCAGTTTCTATTGACGACAGGTCAGTCGACATGGACAATAACAAAAGTAAAAAAAAAAAAAAAAACACTGAAATTGTTGCATTTTGTTACATGACAAAAGGAGTTGATATTCTAGATCAGCTATGCCAGAGAAATGATTTCTCGAGAAATGCTTGTCATTATATTATGGTTCTTTTTTCCAATCTTTGAAACAAGTCTACTATTAATGGTTTTGTAATTTTCAAACAATAATGTTGATAAGATATGAAGACTTGATGCAATAAAAAACTTCAGTTTCGTATTTATATTTTATGCAGAGCTGCCCAATGCCCACCTTCCGATGGAATTAAAAGAACAGAAAATTTTATGTTGGGAATCAACGACACAGGACCAAAAAAACAACAAAGTGAATGAGTAATAAAGGTAAAGCAAATATTGTGGAAGAAATAGGGATAAAAATAACCAAAAATACGGTAAAAAAAGGCCATGATTGAGCCTATAGTTAGCATTTAAAGGAAGTATATATAAAATGTTGCGATTTTTCATAGTATTTTTATAATCTCTATTAAAAATATTCAAAATAGTCATCTAAAATTACTTTTTTCTCTTTTTTGCATTTCTTAGATGTTTATTCTTTAATTTGCAGCTGATATGTCTTTTCTCAGAAGAAAACATTTGTAGAAGAAAGGAAGAGAAAATGGAGGACATATGTACCTTGAGCGCCTGTGTACCAAAATTTCACACTCCTAATGGAGGGTTAATTATTTTATTGATATCTTTTAATTTGTGAAGGTGTAGTGAAAAGAGTCCTCTCTTTAACTGCAACTAACAAAATATAATAAAAATTGAAATTAAAAATTTTTCAATACATTAATCTTTCCACTATTTCCATACAGAAATACAAGGAAAGTATATTAATATTTTCATTTTTTTAATGTATTAACCTCATTAAGTGAGAAAAAATCATGTTTATAATCAAGATTATAAGAAAAAGATGATTGTATTAGAAATACCTGAATTTCGAACTACAAAAATAACAATTTTGCTTCAACAAATATTTGAAGGAAATCACATTTTATATTTTCAATACTATTGATAACTAAATTGGTAAGATTATATCCTATTTAGAAGCTAGAAAATAGGCTACATAGACTTAACTTTTATTGATGACTAGCCGCCTTCGGCGGCCAGCTTGTTCACCAGGAATATAATCTTAACAATTCTAAATTTCAAATTGTGATATACATTTAACCTATGTTCTTTCAGTAGCTTTGAACCTGTTCTGTTCGTTGTCTGCATGAACGACCCTAATAGAGTCAAATGACTGGCTATGTCATGCAACAAAAAATTGAACATTGTCAGCATCAATTTCACTCTTATTCCTCTTGCAAAATATGCACTTGGTTTTAACTTTAAAATGGCACGGCACTTTTAACTTCCAGCCGCATGTTAGCTGGATGAAAATACACTGATTAAAACATAGCATTAAACATTAAGATATTACATCAGTTTTCAACAATGATAGAGAAACATGAAAAAAACAAATGTTTGTTTAAACCATGAAAATGGTTTGAAAAATAAAAAGTATTGTTGTAAATAAAGCCAAAAAATATTTTTTTAAATTTATTAAAACTGGAGAAAAATTTGTATGGCAAGTTAATTGATATCATTGAAAAGGTAATTTTTTGCACTTTCAGATGGCCTAAAAATCATTTTTATGCTCTAATATTTTCAGAAGTTAATAAGGAAAAAGCCAAAATTTCGATTAATTTTTAATCAATTAAAATTTCAAAAAAGGGGTCCAAGGTGCACATTCCCAACTTCCAAAGTATTTTTGTGCCAAATTTCGTAGCTCTAGGTCCAGTGGTCTGCTCTGCAGAGTGCCAACACACATTCTCCTTTATTATTAGTAGAGATTAAATAAATATTACACTTCAGTTGGCACCCGATTTTCCAAATGCGATGTTACAATTCAAAGATATCTAGTTATCATCAGATTCTATAATCATTAACCCATAAACACTGTCACTTTCAAAAGGAACCAAGATTTAATTTAACTGGCCTTTTAATCATTTAGCTCTGAATTGCCGACTTAATAATTGTACATTATTTTACTTACAATTAACAAATATTTCAGGATACAAGTTTTTAATCATTTCATTACGAGGTAACACTTAACAGTTTTGCCCAAACGCCGCTCAGGCATGTACTTTTTTTAAGCAATTCCACCAATTTTCCCGGCATTTTCACTTTCTTTACTTTGTAATGTTTCTAGTAAATGACTCTAGCAGTCTAATTAATGATAGATAGAAAAACAAGTATAAACCAATTTTTAGGTCAGATTAGGTTAACTAGTTTTTAGGTTCTTTTTTTCCTTGCAATTAAAAATTATCAAAATTAACACTTGTAATTGTTTTGACTGCTGATTTGAATGTATAAAATCAATTTGAATACAAAATTGCCAATAAGAAATGTGCTTATTTTTAGACGCAATATGGCAGAAAAAAGAAACTTGAGTGGTTAATATACTTTCCCTACTAGTGTTATCAAATTATACATATTTAACTAAATACACAAGAGACCTATTCTATGCAACAGGGAACTTCCCACCATTTTATGGATTTCAAGTTTATTATAACAAGCTCCCCCATCAGGTACATGGATGAGAAGTTACTGGACAAGTAAGCAGGACATAGATCTCTGGTGAGCAAAATAAAGTAGTGTGGCTCATAAGGGCCCATGTCGATGATAAGTTATACCCCTGTAACCGGGGGGTACGACGTATGAGCTGTTTGCAATGCGGGATATAATGCGTTTAGCCACAGTGCCTACATTTTTGTTGAGGTGGTTGGTCAGTCAGTATTACCTGAATGACTAGACGGGGAATTCTTTTATGATTATTATATCAAGCAAACTATATAGAATAAACCAAACTAAATCAATTAATGAACAACAGACATCTCTACTAATAATAAGGAGAATGTATGTATCTGTGTGTTGCCACAAGCCACTAGACCTATAAATTTTGACAAACATACTTTGAAGAAGTGGGAATGTGCACTGGAGACCCCTTTGAAATTTTAATTAAAAATTAAGCAAACGCTGCTTTTCCTTATTAACTTCAGAACAGATTATTGCATAAAAATATTTACACCATCTGAAAGTGCAAAAAATTAACTTTCAACATATCAATTAAGTTGCTTACAATTTTTTCTCAGATTTTAAAATTAAAAAAAATTTTGGCATAATATACAACAATATTTTTCATTAATGCAACACACAAACCATTTTTCATTGTTTAACCAAATATTTAATAGTGTTTCTCTTTCATTGTTAAAGTTCAGGTAATATCTTAATACATTTTGCTTTCATATTTTATTTCAAAGTTTTTATGGAACGGTAAAACCAAGTCTCAGAGATATTATGTATATTAAGAAATATATCCAATAAACTGGATGATTATGGTTACTATGTTTTCATTCTTTTTCTGCATGTTTTAATTCAGCTTAACATGTCGTTGGCCATAAATTATGTATATACCATTTTAATGTTGAAATTGAATGCATATTTAAATATGCATTCAATTATTATTAAATTATTATTCAATTACTATTCAATTATTTTTTAATGCATATTACTGCAAGAGAAATAAGAAAGTGAAGGTTAACCTGGAGTTTAGGGTGCGTACTCACTTCATTTCCCTTAAGCTCGCCAAGAGAGAGAGTGCCAGAACATTTGTTTTGGATGAGAGTTGAAAATTTTTTCGGCATCGTTTGCGCATGCGCCAACAGTGATTTTTTAGCGGTCTACGCTGCACACCCTTAATTTCACCTCATTTCCATTGGTCCACTGCAGGGTTCCCACTCTTTTTTCAAAACAAAAATTAAGGACTTTTTTTGAAAAAATTAAGGACCTTAAAAATATTATATTAATTATTTATCAAATACACATATACACACAGTTACTGTATGGAAAAAAAGCTAATTCTTATCTTTCTCAAAAAACCACACAATTTCACCATATTGCAAGAAGTACTATATGATTGTATTTATTATAGCACTGTTTAATTTTTAGTATAATTATGTATCTTAAAAAATGTTACTTCTTCTTAAAAATCTATAATTACGTAAAAGTTAATTGATCATTTTCCTGAATTACATATCAAAGTATTCATAGTAGTCAGGTGGAAACGAAAATTTTCACTTCATCAACAATGTAGGTAAATGAATATTATTTGAGAATGTAAACTCTATCAACATGCTAAGAATACACATTACGAAAGAAATTCAAATCCCATTAATTTATTCAACTTAGAATTAACAGTTGAAAATACTGACACAAAAAATATTAACAGGTAACAACAATAATTAAAAATACTAATAAATAAGAACTGAAGCTTTTTTTAAAATTTTTTCCAAGACAGACACCAATTAAAGAAATGCTGTGTTCCTATGTCAGGTGCTATACTATACGATTAAATTAAGCACAATTAATAAACAAATTTACCCTGAAACATAAACTACACAATACAATAAACCTCTGTCTCTAGGAGCAGCTAAAAGTTACCAATACGTAAGAAAACTTTCAACATCAGCAAAAACTTCACTGAATACATTTTACCATTGGGGAAAACAAGACTGAACAAACCAAAATCACGTACTCAAGAAATAACTCTAATCAACACTAGAAATCTTCAAGAACAACAGTGTATAACACAACCGTCTTAAATACTTACCAAGAGCTCCAAATTTCACAACAGTATCACAAAACCATTTAAAAATATGATTTTGCTATATTTCACGTTTTTCAGTTGTTTCATTACTATAAAAATTTCTTATAAAGAAAATATATGTATACAATAATTATAACTATCTCAACTGAACTTGATCAACCAAACTAAAACTAAGTTCGTCATGAAGTAAATTGATGTCTTTTAGAACAATATTAACTCATTTTTAAAAGCAGAATGATTTTCAACATAATTGCAGTAATTTTTTGAGCAACCAGAATAAATTTTGTCCAGATAGGGTTACACACACATATTGAAATATCATACACATTTATTTAATTCCTCACGTTTTTTAGAAATATTTTCCTCTATGGATTTAAGCTCAAAACGTTTTTCTGTTACTTCTTTTCTTAGGGCATTTGATTTGAGAAAAAGAGTGAAATGTCTTTTTTCTTCTCCCCTTCATCAGCAAGAGCATCAGAAGACTGATGGGTATTTTTAACATCCTCTTCCAAGCATTTTCTTTTAGCTTGGGGGAAATCAATTTCCTCAACCAATAGTTTTCTTTTATTATTTTATTGTTCTTCCATCTTTTCCCTCATTTGACACTCAAGATAATCTAAATATTGTTGTTACACACATTGAACTGAAATTCTCATTTCCTTGATGATGGGTACATCAAGTACATCCCCAGCCTTCTTAATTACTTTAATAATCATTCTTTGAGCAATGTAGCTGTTTTCTTTTAAATTTTTTACCTCTAAAGCTTTGTTTAAGGAAAATTCTCTTTCCACAGTGGCCTGGCCATGGGATAAAATTAGTATCATTTTGGCAATGTCCCACAGTTTTCTATACTTTTCTTTGTCAACAGAAAAATATTGATACAAAAATGTATCCAACCTTTGCTCTTTATGATCCAAGGTTTTGAAATCTGAAAAGGAACATTTTACTACTTTGTCCAAAAATTCCTTGAACTGAAGTAAAATTTCATCTCCATCCTTAGAAGGTATCAGACTCTTATCAACTAAATATGATAAAATATTTTTAAATGATTTCAGACATCTCATGGGATGAAATACCATTTTGTTCAGGTCAAAGCAAGAGGCATTTCTAACAATAGAGTATGAAATGGGACACTTTTCCCATTAATGTTTGCAACATCCTTAAAATAAACCATTGACAGTCCCTTTTCAAGTCTAACGCATCTTTGTCTGATGCCTCTTTTTTTGCTCGCTTTTTCTTCAGTAATTCATCGCCACTAAAGCCAATGGATACTTTATCGGCACAGTTAAGATTTGCTACATCTCCAAAATAGAAGCTGCAAAGTGAGGATATGGAATCTATGCTTTTACACTTGTCATGTTTCAAAACTTGAAAATGTTCCAACATGTTTTTTACCAGAGTAAATAAATCACCAGCTAAAAATGGCACTAGGGGTTTGTAGCTTTGATACAAGACTAAAAATGGCTGAAGCATTTTAGCCACTGACAGAAAGAAGTTAAGTTTTACAGTGATTAATTTGTCTTTAGCTGCTTGAGCAATAATGCAATACGACTGGCAGGTTACCTTAAGCAGAGCCCCAGAGTCAATTTCGAGACATACTTAAAAAGGTCTGTCCAGATTTCTATAGCTCTTTCTGCACATGACACATTCTCGAGCCATCGATGGCAGCAGAATTTCAAGGGGAATTTTTCACTAGAACTTAGCTTCATCAGGTCTTCTCTTCGGACTGGAGCATCTTTAAAAAGCCAGTACAAAGAAGACAGTATGCTGTTGATGTTCCAATTGGTGACCTTTTCTTGAAAGAGTTGATGCTTGAAAGAGTTATTCAGGATATGTAGCCCACAGCTCCCTATGCATAGTATTTGGAACTTATGCTGATTTTTTAGATAATTTTGCAGCAGTTCGTAAAATTTCCAATTAACAAACAGTCCGTCTATTGAAACTTGAAGTAATTTAGAGAGCTTTAATTTCTGTAGAGCACTATAAAAGGCAGTCAAAATCTTATCAGCTTCACAATGTCCCAGAAAAACTTATGTCAAATACCGCGTTTTCATTTCTCGATCCCCATCATGCCAATATCTCGCGCCTCGACGCAGGCGCTTCGCATTGTAGGCGAAAGGAAGACTAAATTGTTTGAATCGACTAGTGATAGCGGAAATTAAGGACTTTTAAGGACCTTGAACCAAAATTAAGTACATTTAAGAGGCCTTAATTTTCAAAATAAAAATTAAGGAGTTTTTAAGGACTTTTAAGGACCGTGGGAACCCTGCACTGTGTGCCCTCTTTGATTTGATTGGTCAGCGTACGAATTTGAATAATACTTTGTTTGGAATTTTTGATCATTTACGAAACGATTTTTTTTTTCAATAACCATTTTCATCTCTTATAAATATTTTCGTTCGAGTTTGCTGATTCACTCTCTCTGTGTTGCTGATTATGGCTTCCAAATATCGAACAAGAAATGTTTTATCTGGAAACAATGGTTCCCTTGCTATTTTTCATAGTCTTCCGACTTCATGTTTTTCCTGTGTACATGCTTTCCCTGCGTGTTTTGTTTCTCAATGAAAAATGAAGCTACAAGGGGTCTGCTTTGCTTAAAGCAAAGCCGCTGATGTTTTCTTAAGTTAAAAAAATTTGCCCGGTACACACTTACAATGCCAAAGGCATTGCGTGCTCAATTTGTCGTTTTGAGATGCTGTAGCCATTGAATGTGCAGGAGACCTATAAAAAACTCACTACACATCCTAAACAGTGTTTGGCGTCGGCAAATAAAATTGCGGCAAAGAAAGTTGGTGAGAAAATAGTATGCACCCTAAACTCCAAGTTTACCTTATATAGACAATTAACAGGTGCAAGATTACTAAAAGAACATGGGTTAAATATCTACCACCATCTGAAGTTTAAAATTACGTTGTTGAAGTAACCAAGAATATAAAATGATACAAGATTCAACTGAAATCATATTCCCGGTGAACAAGCTAGTCGCCAAAATTAATCACACCCAAAATTAAGCTTTCATCCCATGAAAAAATATGACTACAAAAGACCACACTCTATATATCTATAAATTTGGAGTCAACATGTATCCTCAAATTAAGAAATTTCTAATCTAAGGGTAATAAAATTATTATAGATCTTCTATCATAAACCCTTTATGCAAGAGATATTACTATAAAATGTTATGGAACTTTCAATTAATGATGTATTCAATTTCTAAAATGTGTTAATAAAATATTGATTTACAACAACAGAGCACTTATGGCCCTCTTTTGAATTTTAAGTTACTGAGGACAAGCTTTATAATTTTTAAATGGAGGAAGATGAAACTGATAAACTATTCTTCTCACTCTCTACACCCACTAACGCAAGAACATTTAGACTTCACAAACTCTAGCCTAGCTCATTAAGATAATCTGGAAGCTCCTAATATCCCACACAAATAATGCTTTTATTTAGAATTGCTTAAAAATCTAACAAAAACAATACTTAATCAGCATTAATAACTAAGCGTATAGGGATTAGTTATCTTCCTATAAATGTATAAAAAGTAAATTGGAGACATTCATAATTTTTATATATAATTAACAGTGAAATAACATTTATTAAGCACACTGATCATTTACTACCATGTTGGCTTTAAAATACAGGGTTTGTACACATTTCCTTAAAAGAAAATTAAGGACTATCAAGGACTTTTAAGGACTAAAAAAAACAAAAAATAAGGACCTCTAAATTGAATAAACTTAACGAATTGTCGCACGCATTTTTAAATAAAATCTTATTTTTGCAAATTCAACCTATTAGATGATAAATTATAATATAAAACATAGAAGATACATTATAAATTTAACACAACAAAACTCCTAAAAATATGAGTTAATAAATTGATGAAAAAAAGCCCCATGAAACTGGTAATCAAATTAAATATCTTTTAATTCCAAACTTTTTCCATTCAATTTTACATCCAAGGTATTTATTTTAATTTCTTTTTCAGAAATTTTTTTCCTTAGTTCATGCGATTGAATAAATATATTCATGTCCTTTGACTTTTCAGCCTCATTAGCTAAATCATTTGCTTTCTCATTTGTTTGGTGCATGTCCGTTTGGAGGAACATTTTCTTTTGTTTTAAAAAATCTATTTCTTCCCCTAAAGCGTTTCGTTTCAATTGTTTTGTTTCAGTCTTTTCTTTGGACCTTTCACTTTCTAAATACTGCATGTATTTTGCTCTAGTTGAGGTGGCAGCCGTCCTCATTTCTTTAGTAATTTTTAAGTCATAAATAGCCCCAGACAGCTTAATAAATTACACGCTGGAAAATATATGAAGCATCTTTTAAATTTTCTATTTCCAGGGTCTTGTTCACTGAAAAACCTCATTGTCCATGGGACAGTATTAATACCATTTTGATTATCTTCCGAACTTTTTCATAATCATTATTGCTAAAATAAGTTTGTAAAAAATTATCAAGGGAATCACTCTTTGGATTGAAAGAAGTAAATTCAAATGAATTTGGCTTTACAATATTTAACAGAAAATCTGCATAGAGTAACAAAATTTCGTCGCAATCTTTTCCCAAAATACATTTATTTTGCGACAATACAATCAATACCTTTTTCATTTTTTCCTGTGCTTTTCGGGATATCCAGCCATTACTCGTGGATCAATGCAAATCGCAGGTCTTACTAGTGCGTAATTCACAGGACATTTCTGCATGAAATGTTTTATCATTGTTAAGATGTTTTTCCGACTATCCAGTCTGAGTGTGAAA
Organism: Araneus ventricosus; assembly: GCA_013235015.1. Classification (NCBI taxonomy): domain Eukaryota; kingdom Metazoa; phylum Arthropoda; class Arachnida; order Araneae; family Araneidae; genus Araneus; species Araneus ventricosus. The sequence continues at coordinate 2,211,505 of BGPR01000015.1, forward strand.
ACATCCTTGTCTGCTAATTCCTTATTTTTTATCTTTTCTTTTATTAGTTGCTCTGCAGAAAATCCTAAATACACTTAACTTTTATCATTATGCAAGTTTGGGTCACTGAAGTTGAATTTGCATAAAGTCTCAGGTTTCTCAATTCTTTCATTCTCTGGTTTCAAAATTTTAAAATGTTGAATGCAATCATTAACAAGTTTTAAAAGCATCACTGGCAAAAAATGGAAGTAAAGGTTTATCACTTTGATACTGTTCTAAAAATGGTAACAGCACTTTTGACAATCATTCCTATGGAACCATGGACCAATAAAGGCCATCTGTAACTCCTCCCTTATTTCCCAAAGTGTATGCGAAGGATATGGATTCGTAGAACGCGAGCAGTGTCGTCCCCCCACCCCCACCGTATTCCGCGAGAGCCACGTCGACCGAGATTAGAACTGCCGAGAAGGAGGAATTAGAAAAACGATAATCGGTGAAATTTTAAATTTTTTAATAATGATAGAGTAAAAAGTAAGGACTATCAAGGACTTTTTAAAAATGGGGCATAAAAATAAGGACTTGTAAGGACTAAATGTAAAAGTAAGGACTTTTAAGGACTTGTAAGGACGCGTACGAACCCTGAAATATATTATTTCCCACATAAAAGTTAACAATGATCTTGTTAAAAATAGTTATGTCAGAAGATCTAAAGTTAATTGGTTAGATGCAATTTTTACAAAATATAAATTGCAAGATATTAATGCATCTGATAGTTCTTTACTTTCTTGTACACGAAGTATACAAAGAGAAAGTATTGTAATCGTCAAAAAATTCGAACTCGAGATTTTGATGAATTTCCACGTTTAAGAACTTCCCGATTCCGAAAAACACAATTTTGGAATTATGTGTGTCTGTGAACATGATAACTCGAAAACTATTAGAGCTAAGGGGATGAAATTTGATATGTGGTTTTTAAACATAATTTGTAGGTTTCTATCAAATTTTGGACAAAATCCATCAGCGGGAAGTCTGTCTGTCTGTATGTCCGAAGTCATGCGAACACTATAACTCAAAAACTTGAATAGCTAGATGGATAAAATTTGGTACACAGTTTTATCGTCATGAATGTAGGTCCGTATAAAATTTTGGGCCAAATCCCTCAACGGGTTGACTGTCTGTTGGTCTGTATAATCGCATACTTGTTCAACTCCATGCGCATGCGTTCTGGTAATGCCTGTGCAAAGAAGGGACACTCCGAAAACTTGGCAGTTTGCCAAAAACCAATTCTGGCGGCGAGATTTTGTAAGGAAGCAAACATATAGGGCGTCTCGCCAGGTCCTGTTGCGCAAAAAAATGCGCAGAGGATTTTATTTGTTTTGATCCTTCAAACCAAGCGTGGATCTAACTTTGGTTAACTTGCGGCGGAAGTTTATTTGGCATCTTTTATTATTCTAGCTTGTATGAACTACATTTTTCTATAAGTATGCTATGATGGTTCTATACATCCTATTTAATTTGGATTGTGCTTTCATAATTGATCTTTATCAAACAAGTTATGAAGGAATTATCCTCTTAAGAAATTTGAACTGTATTTAAACATTTTGCAGCATATACATCATTGTTCAATGTATTGATTATAAAGGAAGGATTACGCCACTTTGTCCTTGAGACGGTAAGAGTGGAAAATCGGTTCGCATCTAATCGCTACGCATTTCTTTGAATTTGATTCTTTACATAAATATTTTACAATCACTATAATCTACAATGAGAACCTTCTGATAATCATTGGATTCTGGGTTACAGTAGGTTCGAATTTTTTTACACACGCAGGGGGAAGGGAAACAGCACCTTTTTGGGACAGTATACGAGAAAGTTAAGGGGAGACCACTCCCTCTGGTATTAAAGTTAGTATGGTTGGCGTTTGACTTTGGCAGCTTACACAGGAAATTGTAGCGAGCTGCACTTCAGAAATTATGACAACCCCTGAATCAAAGTTCGTTCTGACATTCTCCAGATGGAAGGTATGGTGAATATTGTGTGATATCAGCAGTAAGATTTCGTAGTCAAAAACGTTAAATAAAGTTCTAGTTCCTCAGCGCACATAAAAATTGAGAACATACGCAATTCCTTTTTTGCAAAATATTAAATTTCCGGAATTCATGAATTTGATATGTTTCATTGTAAATCACCATTCATAACTTTTTTCTCAAAATAACCAGGCCTTGGGTAAATACCCCAATAATATTTACTTACCCACTGGGTGTTTACCCACCCCACACTACTTTTCGTATGCGAAAAAGTTTCGGGAAGGCCACTCCCGTTGGTTTAAATATGTCCTTACATCAACGATTACATTTTCAAAGCAAGAATTCAATTTCAATGACTTTTCATAGAAGGGCAATTCCACATAACAATGGAAATAAAGTGTAAAAAAAAAGTTAAAAGAAACCACTCAACTTTATTTTGCATGTGTTGTATATAGATTGAAGTTTACAAATTAGAATCTGGCAACACCTGGTTAACTATTTTCATTTCATGTGAAGACTTGTTTCAAGAGCGCATGTTCTGATGAATTTTTCTGAGCTTTGAATCAATTTTAAACATATGTATTTTACTAAGTTTTAGCATGTTTCTACTGAATAATTATATATTTTTTTTTTGATAGATTTATGCTATAAAACAAATATAAAAGTATTATTTTAGAATTTGCATTTAAAATAAATGAGAGAGGTTAACTTTTATAGTAAATAATTTTTTTGTAATGCGAGTCATAAAAAGTTCATTTTTGTCAATGTTTAACTTTTTATAGCTGTAAATTTTAAAAATTGTTACCGTTTCTCCTACTTATTTATAGTAATAAAAAAATATAGGCCAATTTTATTTTTAATAACTTATTTGGAAATAAAGACATCTTATTTTGTAATGCGAGTCACAGCTAGTGTTGCTTGATAAATATTCTTAATGGCATTTTAACGTATACTAATATTTTTTGGGTCAATGGGGTGTTTTTATATATACACACCCATATATGATTATTTACTACCTCTGAATATAATTAACTAGTGTATATTTATTGTTTTTTATGGGTAGTTTTTTAATTACATCAGCAACTTTGGGGCCAAGAGATTTCTATTATACACTCATATATATATATATATATATATAATGATATTTCATCATGTACAGTGTAGAGTAGACATCTTAGTAAACAGGCAGTCGTTGAAGTCCAAAGCAGTTTATTTACTTTACTTCATAAGTTTCAGCTGGTTTTAAATATTTGATTAATATCAAACCATATTTTAAAATAAAAACGCAAAGCGCGGCCACCAGCAACAAAAGAAATAAGCCACGCTGAAGCAGGATGTCTAGTAGGAAGGCTACATGGTTTTAAAAAGAGGAAGTTGCACCATCGTGAGATTAAGTAGTATCGTGAAAAAAGGAGAATTCCTGATCGTGAGAGCGGTTGCAACTAGATTTCAGCCAGCTAAAGTGACAGTTAATTGTGTGTTAAAGCTTAAGTAGAAATAATTTTACAAATAAAATTTTGAGTAACATTTTTTAAAAGTAGGAAAGTTAAATTATTACATATATAAAACGTTTTCATAATTGTAGTCGTTACATAACAAAACACAGGCCGAGTTATTCTAAATTTCATTTTATTATGGGAGAGTGACGGAATGTACATACATATTAGTTGAAGTTTTTAAGCCAAAAGAGAGCAGAAAACCCCTGCTTTTTCTCAGGTAAGGATTTAACAGATAGACACGTGATCAAAGTAAAGGGAATAATAGCTATTTTTTGTACATTATGCAAGTGTTTTAGGGAAAATGCATGGCGACAATAAGTCGCTGATTTCGCGAGTTGTGTGCGCGTGGAAACGATTAAAATATTCTTTTAGTAATAAATATGCCAAAACGAGAGATTTAATATACCTCCAGCGCGGGAAATAGAACGAAACTGGAGTTTAAGAAAAGTGATTTTGGAATACATTAAGACTTTAAAATATATAATATTCAAATTTGAAATAAAATCAAGCGAGATTATTACATACATACATATATATATATATATATATATATATAATTATGGCACCAACAAGGAGGAAGTTTGAAAAAAGTGTTTAATCAAGTGAAAAAACTTAAATGTTTAGTAGTTATATAATGCTGCAGATTTTCTACAAGCTGCTAAAATGGCTGGAGCCAACATTCATGTTCAAGAAATTACTGAAGCAAATATTAATGAAAGAAATTCAGCACATAATATGCAATAGGTTTAGGACAATTCACCATTACTACAAGGTATCAAAAAATACCACTGTATTCAAGTTGAAAATAAAAAACCCGAAGGATTTTTGTTATCTTCCGATAGCAAAATACCTCTTCAACCATTATCCAATATTAAACAATTATTGGTACGAAATTGAATACGATGGTGTATTGTACCCAGGAAAAGTTACCTATTGCATCAATGGAGAATTTGAAATAACTACGATACAACCTAAAGACTAAAACTGGAAATGGTCGGAAAAAGGAAGATAAAATATTTTATCCTTAATCGAATTTGATTCGGAAATTAAAACCTCCAATTCCTGTTAATTCAAGCGGGTTTTTTAGATTTGTATCCTAATTCTATCAATAAAACTATTGTAATTTATTTTGAAATATATATAAAGCATAATTTTTATTGGTTTTATTTACATATTTTATTTATTAATTTTAATTAATTTATTTGCTAAAATATATAATTAGAAATATCTATTCATTGAATTGAGTAATATTTCATTAAAATCTACAAAATGAAATGTTTTTAAATCAATATTTTATTAACTTCAAGGATTAAAGTGGGACATGTAACACGAGTCACAAAAACAGACAACGCGAGTCACACTCCAAATGTTGATTAATATACATAATTAATAAGAAATACATTATTTTTGTGCATATCATAACCTGGAAGTGTTATTCATTGTATAAAATATTTCGTTTTTACTCTGCTGTGCTGAAAGAGGAGCAATTCTAGGTTTACAATAACCCACAAAACTCGATTTCCTTTTTTTGTAATGTGAGTCACAGTGCCAAATTAGGGTCTGGATACCATTTGTTCATATTAAATTTTAAACTATTGACATCCCTAGTTTCTTACTGTATTCCAGAGGTCTGTAAAAAACTTTTTAAAAAAATCAAATGCAATGTTTTTTTCATATATATAGAATTTAATTTTGAAAAAGGTATCAAATAATAATGCGAGTCACATGGATTTGCCCAGAACAAATTACAAGTTAGTAAAGTGTAATCAAGATATTTATTTCAATTATACTGCAACTTCAACAAGTAATGAAATGATGCTTTAATAAAGAATTTTTCTTTTTATTTCTATTCAAAAAACAAGACAGGCAAGTTAATCAGAAGACAGACATTGTAAAATATTATTATAATACTTCATTGGTCTTGATGAAAATGTACGCCTATAAAAGCAATTGCTGAATAATGAAAACTCTATAATCCAATTTTTTTAAAAATACCTACAGATCTTCATAAGTTAAAATTCTGTGATGAGAACTTAATACAAGATGAAATGCATAAATTAAAATCTTTAAGAATTCTTACATTTGACAGTTGATTTTTTTCTGTCTAGTTTTCTAATTAGTACTCTTACTTAACAGTTTTAATTAAGTAATATCCTCTTTTTTAAATACATTCATTTACATTTTCCTAGTCGAGTCATATTTTCAGAGTATTTTTAACATTATAGTGCAGAAGTTGGAAACAATATCTTAGAAAAATTATTCGTCCAAAAAGTAAAGCAAGTTCAAAAAATTCCGAAAACGTATTGTCATAATTTTGAAAAATGGGATTTAGAAGCGAAACCGAGCTTATTAGATATATTTTAAACGAACATTTCGGTTCAAAATGCAATTGCTCACAAGGTATATTCCCAAACAAATTAATCTTCAATTAGTTTCTTACATTTTTATCTCTTCACAAACAAAAATTCAATAAGCATATAAAATTATGAATTTCCGAAAACACACACAATTATAACATTCTGCAGTTAAGTTAGAAGTAACAAGTTGTTCGCGAGATCAATAAGAAAATTTAGATTTCCAAGAAGCTCCGATATAAATCCAGAACAAAATATCTCAAACGATTTAGTCTTTTACTAATTAACCGACTTTTTAAATAAAAAAGAAATTTTTTACTAAATGACATCATTTTGATTAGACTGTAGCATTATATAGATAACAGTTCTTATAAAATTTTGCACGCAAAAAAAAGTTAATTTTAGGCGAGAAAAGCGAATTAGCCTTTCAAATTATGCTTACAACATGCCGTTTACAAAAATAATAAGTAGAAATAAATGTCTGCGGCAATTATTTTAAGAAGCGAAATTGCATGCCTGATATGCTGATGACCAGCATATTACCGAGATTTTTCCTCAATAGAATTACGTCAGAAAATTCTTGAAATTTTGTTATGTATACTATTGATATGCAACAAAATAAGTGGTTTTTATAGATGCTAATAATAATTTATAACTAAAATGTCAATTTTACCACACTAGAGGAAGCCATAATGAGTTTGCTTGAATTTGGGCTTAGAATGAGCCAACCATTAGAAGATGGATCCGCTTTATATAGCCACCACACTCAAGAACATATGCGAAGATACAGATACTGATAACAAACTTTCTCTTGGTGAAAATAATAATCGATGAACTGGGAACTTTGATATATCGATAAAGAATTCACCAATATCCAAACATATAAAAATGATGCGACGCTTACGGTGGAATGAAATCAAAAACGAGAAACATAAGCTGAGAAAATATTTCGTTCAAAATGTAAATTTGTGCTTAAAAGGTGAGTGAAATCAAAATGAAGTTTGAATGACGTCATAGCAATGTTAACTAGGTTCAATTTTAATGAAATACGATAATGTCTACAGAAATCATATACATCAAAGACATCCAGAAACTGAATTTATTCCAAAAATGTCTTTCAGTACTTTTTCGGTTTCTTTAATACTGTAATACTTGATGGCGCTAATCTCGAGTTCAAGAGACTCGCACAAATGATCATAAACCGTAGATGAAATATTTTATGTTCTTGTGATAAATCTTGCCAGTATAGTAAATTTTCAGATATCAAGAAATCAAAAAGGACATCAGACACTCATTCTGAATGAAAAACAGAAAGAAAAGAAAAGTGTTACTTTGTCATAATGGTTGGTAGAGCTCCATGTTCTGCGGTTCCATGAAAATAAAACATTAAAATTTGACATTTTCTTATTATTTCTATATATATATATTAATATATGCAACTTCAAGTTACCCATGGCAGATGAACAGTATTTCTTATTCGATGCCAGCACTAATGAGGGAAACCCTATTAGCAGAAGATATTTTACGATATGTCCACGATGTTGCTACGATATTCTGAATGCCGCACACCCAGACAGCATGTACACTTGCAGCAAGTTTGATTTTTCTTGATACACAGATAGCAATTTTAGTTTGCAGCAATCTTGCTCTGCAAATCTGCAAGCTTGCAACAAATTTGACACGACAAGAGTGCAAGCTTGAAGCAAGTTTACGCAACGAGTTAGTCACCACGTCAAACCTGTCACAAGCTTGCGGCGTCAAACCTCATTGCAAACTGTAGCAAAAACAGAGTACGAACACAACCTCGGATTAGAACCCGCGACCTCTCGCTTCCTAAACCTGTCGCCCTAACCATTCAGCCAGCTAGACTCTGAGAGGAGAAGATAGATTGCGCTAATATATCGTGCATCTGCGATTTATTTTTGAACTGTTTTCTAGATTTAATTAATTTTTTAAATTTTGAGTTGAGAATATGATTTGAAGTCAAAGAGAAAACGATTTTCGCTAATAACTACGTTTTGCTAGTAGAATAAATTATGAAAGTAGGGTTCAAAAGTAATTACTTTTCAAATGGAACAAAATGAAAGTTATTATTTTTCCACAAACATTTTTTTAGGTTTACTTTTGTTTATGAACGTTAAAATTTCAACATTAAGAAAAAGGCAATAATAGTTTTCTTTAAGTGCGAGTTGTATATTTAGTAAAAAGATGGTGAATTTTCCAAATTTTTTCATAGACCTGGTTCGGTTTTTACAAATTATCATTTACTTATTGAATTAATAAAAAGAAGTACGGTCTAGGTGATGCTATTAAAAATCGGATGTTTTTTAAAACAGAGAAAAAGATTATCTGTAAGTGTGCTGTCATCTTTGCAGCAAACTTGTTTTGAAAAATCAAACTTACTGCAACTGTACATGCTATCTGGGGTACACTTGCAGAAAGTTTGATTTTTCTTGATATTAGCTTGTCATGGCAAACTTGATGTGGCAACTTTTCAGCAAACTTCCTAAAGTAACAAAGCATAATCAACCAACCTACTTTCAAAACAAGTTTGCTGTGAAGTTGTTATGACAACTTCACACCAGGTTTGCAAAACAAGTTTGCTGCAAAGATAATAACAGCACACTTAGAGATAATCTTTGTCTTTGTTTTAAAAAACACCCGATTTCTAATAGCTCCTAGACAGTCCTTTTTTTAATTCAATAAATCAATGATAATTTGTAAAAAACTAACTTTTTTATAAAAAAAATTTGAAACATTTTCCATCTTTTTACTAACGGGTCTATTCTGGTACCCCCGGTTGCGTTGGGAGACGTCACTTTTTCCGCACGTTAACAACGGGAAAAGTGACGTCTTCCAACTCAACCGGGGGTACCAGAATAGACCTCTAAATATAGAAGTCGTACTTTAAAGAAAACTATATCTCTTTTTTTTAATGTTGAAATTTTAACGTTCATAAACGAAAGTAAACCATAGAGAAATGTTTGTGGTGAAATAATAACTTACATTTTGTTCCATTTTAAAAGTAATTACATTTGAACCCTGCATTTATAATTTATTCTGCTAGCAAAACGTAGTTATTAGCGAAAATTGTTTTTTCTTTGACATCACATCATATTCTCAACTCAAAATTTTAAAAAATTAATGAAATCTAGAAAGCAGCTTGAAATAAATCGCAGATGCACGATATATTAGCGCAATCTATCCTCTCTTCTCAGCGTCTAGCTGGCTGAGTGGTTAGGGCAACAGGCTTAGGAAGCAGTATGCCGGGGGTTCGAATCCGACGTTGCCTTCGTACTCAGTTTTTGCTATAGTTTGCAATGAGTTTGATGCGGCAAGCTTGTGACAAGTTTGACTCGTGGTGACTAACTCGTTTGCGTTAACTTGCTTCAAGCTTGCACTCTTGTCGTGTCAAATTTGTTGCAAGCTTGCAGATTTGCAGAGCAAGATTGATGCAACTTTGCTGCAAATTAAAATTGCTATCTGGGTATTAGTTTCTCATGAAAAACTTTATGTGGCAACTTTGCAGCAAACTTCCTGGAAAGTAACAAAGCATAATCGACCAACCCATTTTCAAAACAAGTTTGCTGTGAAGCTGATACGTCACATTTATACACCACGACCTGGATACTGTTGTATCCCAGATAGCAATTTTAGTTTGCAGTTATCTTGCTCTGCAAATCTGCAAGCTTGCAACAAATTTGACATGAATGCAAGCTTGAAACAAGTTTGCAGCACGTTAAAACAAGCTTCGAAGTCACCACGCGACAAATTTGCCACAAATTTGTCCCATCAAACTCATTGCAAACTATAGCAAAAACAGAGTACGAACACAACCTCGGATTATAACTTGCGACCTACCGCTTCCTAACCTGACGCTCTAAACCAGTCGGCCAGATAAACTCGGAGAGAAGATAGATTGCGCTAATATCGTTCATTTATCTATCGATTTATTTTAAACTGTTTTCTTGATTTCATTAATTTTTTAAATTTTGAGTTGAGAATATGATTTGAAGTCAAAGAGAGAGCGATTTTCGTTAATAACTATGCTTTGCTAGTAGAATAAATTATGAAATTAGAGTTCAAAAGTAATTACTTTTAAAATGGGACAAAATGTATAAGTTGTTATTTTTCAACAAACATTGACTGTTTTTTAGGTTTAATTTTGTTTATAAACGTTAAAATTTCAACATTAAGAAAAAGGCGATAAAGTTTTCTTTAAATTGCGAGTTCTATATTTAGTAAAAAAGATGGAAAATGTTTCAAAATTTTTTTTATAAAAAAGTTAGTTTTTTCACAAATTATCATTGATTTATTGAATTAATAAAAAGAAGGACGGTCTAGGAAATGCTATTAAAAATCGAATGTTTTTTTAAAACAGAGACAAAGATTATCTCTTAATATGCTATCATCTTTGCAGAAAACTTGTTTTGCAATCGTGCTGTGAACTTGCCATGACACCTTCACAGCAAATTTGCATTGCCAGGAGGAGTGGTGCTAGTTGTCTATTTTCGCCGTAACAAGCCGATAGCAAACCTGCGGCAAACATGTTTTGCAAGCGAGGGTGGAGATTCTGCCTCATTATTTTGCAGCAGTTTCGCTACAACATCGACGCGTCAAATTTGCCATGACAAGATAATATCAAGTAAAAATCAAACTTGCTGCAAATGCACGTGCTATCTGGGATATATCTGGTTTTGATCTTTGTCTCTGTTTTAAAAAACATCCGATTTTTAATGGCATCACCTAGACTGTCCTTCTTTTTATTAAGTCAATAAATAAATGCTAATTTGTAAAAACCGAAATAGGTTTATAAAAAAATTTGGAAAATCCTCCATCTTTTTATTAAATATAGAACTCGCACTTAAAGAAAACTATATATCGCCTTTTTCTTAATGTTGAAATTTTAACGTTCATAAACAAAATTAAACCTAAAAAATGTTTGTTGAAAAATAATCTTACATTTTGTTCCATTTGAAAAGTAATTACTTTTGAACCCTACTTTCATAATTTATTCTACTAGCAAAACGTAGTTATTAGCGAAAATCGTTTTCTCTTTGACTTCAAATCATATTCTCAACTCAAAATTTAAAAAATTAATGAAATCAAGAGAGCAGTTTAAATAAATCGTATAGATGCACGATCTATTAGAGCAATCTATTTTCTCCTCTCAGAGTCTAGCTGGCTGAGTGGTTAAGACGACGTGTTTAGGAAGCGGAATGTCGGTGTCCGAATCCGATGTTGTCTTCGTACTCTGTTTTTGCTATAGTTTGCAATGAGTTTGAAGTGGCAAGCTTGTGGCAAGTTTTACGCGTGGTGACTAACTCGTTTGCGTTAACTTGTTTTAATCTTGCACTCCTGCCTTGTCAGACTTGTTGCAAGCTTGCAGATTTGCAGAACAAGATTGCTGCAAACTAAAATTGCTATATGGGCAACATCGTAGATATCGTATAAATATTGTAGAGCATCTTGTATTAATATAGTAGTCCTTTCGCTTTATTATCTCCACTAGCACAAGATATTCTACGACATTTCCATGATGCCGCTACGATATTCTGAATACTGCACAAAATCATAAAGATATCGTATGAATATTGTAGGATATCTTGTGCTAATGGACGAGTTTTCTGGTCTGTTTACTTATATTAAAACCTTGACTTGATCTAGTATGTTTGACTTCCGCTTTGAAGTTCCATTGACTTAGCATTACACCGGAAATACATACTACAGGCAGTGAAACAAACCAGAAAACTCGTCCATAGGACAATTTCTAGTGATTTCTGAAAATGGTCTAAAATTCCTCACCGACTGTGGACAAAGTGGGTAACTTTTAAAATTCTCATTAAATGTTCTTAATCCTGTAAGTAATTGACATTACAGATTTTGAATTTCTAAGCCCGATAGCACATCACAACCCTATCAGGACAAAGATACTGCACGATGTCTCCACGATGTTTTACGTTATTCTGAATGCCGGACAATTTCGTGCGGATATCGTAAGAATATTTTAGGTAGGGATGCATAATGCACGATATTTTTAATAACAAATATTTCTGCTACTGTTATTTTAAATATCTGTTCTAAATAAGTGTGATTTCAATTTCATATTTAATTTTCAAATTCTTATTAAATGTGTGTAAAGTGTTTTGAAAAAAATTTAAATAAAAAATTGTCATTTGTTTTTATTACACTTTCTACAAAATTTTGTATTTTTAGTTCTATATACAGTCAATAGATGGTGTCTGTAGAGAAAACTACTTTTAAAAAATTCCGATCAATTAAGTTAAGCACAAATATTCTCATTAAGCGCGGAAGCCAACATCACATCAACACAGATCACTATTTAGAATCCCCCTTTGCAGTGAATCACAAATCCGATCATTTTCCGTTCCGATCGCAGTTAACCGTCGGAGGAGACGAGTTATATAAGCTTCCCGGTGAATATTTGTTTGGAACGATTATTGCTACTTTCTATCGTTATACAATAGCTGTAATCGATAAGAGCTGTAATCATTCGAAACTGCATACAACAACATTGGTGACTCATATCGTCACAGGAAATACCAATGAAACTGCGATAGGGGAGAACCGAACCGTGACCGCAAATAGAAAGACCTTCTTTCTAAGCACCCAAATCGGCTTCCATGACGCCATCTGTTGACAGAAGATAGAACGAAAAACTAAAACTTAGGAAAGTATTATTAAGGAATATATTAAAAAAGAATGAATTTTTTAAAAAAATTTGAAACGCTTTATGAACATTTATTAACAAATGATTGAATCACTCCTTTTTGACAGTAGTATTCATCACTGATATTTGTGATTTTTTGATATTGCTTAGTAAATAACAGTTCATCAAATATTCGTCATCCCTAATTGCAAGGCATCTTGTGCTAACCCGTATGGCAATCTTAGCAACAGAGCAACAGAGTTGTAAAGTTTGCAACAAAGTTGCAGCAGTCTTACTCTGTAAGTCTGCAAACTTGCAGCAAGTTCATAGCAAGACTGCAGCAAGTTAACGCAAACTTCGAAGTCACCATGCGACAAACTTGCAATATACTTGCCGTGTCAACTTCATTGGAAACCAGTAGAAAAAAATAGCTTGCCGTGTAAAATTTACTGCATATTCAGGGGGATTGTGTAAACAGGGATAATTCCCCCTTCTTCAAAGCCCTTTCTACAGAGGGGTGCCCCTTTTATCCACCCTCTTTTATTAACTCGGAGTAGGGCGGTAGGGTTGCCTTCCCCTTTTTCTGACCGCATACGAGGCGCGCACTGAGTTATTTTGAATGGTACTTACCTTTACGATCCAAGAACATGTAGATGAGAGAGCGATTCGAACTCGCGATCATAGGATCGTATGAAAACCACTATGCAAACTCGGACCACAGGCAGGAGAAGAAAAATATAGTTTTCGCTTCGTCATTATGTCATGAGTTGTAAATGTGCCATGTCAATTTCACGGCACACTTGCTTTGCAAGTGGGGTGGTCGATTGTGCTATATTACTTTTCAGGAGTTTCGCTGCAAATTTGTCGCGTCAAGTTTGTCATGACAAGATAATATCCAGAAAAATCACACTTGCTGCAAATGTGTATGCTATCTGGGTATAGGGAAACCTATTAGTCAGGGCCAGCCCAAGGGGGTTTGGAACGGTGGGAACGCACAAGGCCCCGAGTTTCTGAAGGCTCACGCCGCCAATTGATTTTACAAAATGAAAATTGATTGCATTGATTTATTTAGTGAAATAAGATTTTTTCTTAGAGTTTTGTCTCCAGGATCACAATATTATAAGTATTATAATATTTACTTAACCCTTTCAAGACTAATTTTTTTAAAAAAATCATTGATTTGGATGTATTTCCGTATGTTCCCTCAGTCTCGAAAGTGTTAAAAATAATTTATTTGAATTATACTCAAATTTTGTCACTTTTCTGAAAAATATATAGACTTTACCAATTACCATCGCATCTGCAGGAAGGTCTTTCTCAAGACAGAAAATAGCAAAAAATTACTTAAGATCTAGCATCAGTCAAGAACGATTTTTTAATAGAAAGTAGTAAATCACGTCAGTGGTATATCATGCGCGTGATATAGTTTGGACGCCACGATGCATCTGATTATTTATTGCAATCGTGGTGTATAATTTGATAATATTTCTTGGCAACGTTTTACAAGCAGAGACGTGATTTAGTTTGATTAGAATTTCGAAAAAGAATTCCTTTGAAATTTTAACTTTTGACTTACGTTTGACAAACTGAGAATTTAATGGTTATTGAATTATTAGGTACATATTTTGTATATATTTTTTACTGTAATTTAATACTTTACAATCATGAATTAGTTTACTATATTTTTTACGATGAATACCGACGAAGAACCCATCGCAAAAAGACGGCGGATGACAAAGGAAAGGAAAGCAAGATGGTTAGAGAGGCACAGCCAGGAATCTCTAGACAGGATTCGTGCAGTAGATGCAGCCGCTTATAGAAGACGCATAGAAGCCGAAACTTCAGCTCAATCTCAAGCTCGCCAAGAAAGAGATGCAGCCGCTCATAGTCGCCGCATCGAAAGACAAACTCCCTATCAAGCTCAAGCTTGCCGTTAAAATTTACACAAAGACATCTGAAGTAAAAGGAAAATTGTTAAACAACGAAAAATACTTCACACGGAATGTTGTTTTTACCAAGAGGTTTTTTGAATAAAGAAATATGTAAATAATATGTAAATAAAAAATAAATATTTCCTGTCATAAAACATATGTTTATTTTATTTGTTTTCAATCAATGTTAAACATCTCTCTCGCATATATATCTATTTAAACACGTCAAATTTGACGGCAAATCTCTCGAAGGAAGAGGCAATTTGCACCCGTCATACCATGGCGGGTGATTTTCTAATATTTAGTAATTGTTTTCGTTTCCTCTCTTTTAACATCTCGAATTCTTCTGGAATGACGACACGGATTCCCCCCCCCCTATCAATTTAAATTAAATCTGTTCTAAGCTCTACCATTCAGACGTTATCGTAACAATCCCTCGTACTTCTTCAGAGCTACAAATTCATTTCCTGAACTATTTTTACCAGGAAATGGACGCCCCCTCTTAGCAGTAATAATTAATTTTCATTCTTTTTCATCTTAATCATTCAACCTCAAGAATTCCGTTAAGATGCAACAAAATTGAGATTAATAGGCACAAAATTTTTCATAATCCCCAAACATGCGATAAATTTAACTCCGTTTCCCGTTGTTCATAAGTTTCATTTTAACTGAATGCGATTAAAAGAATAATTGTGGAACGTGAAATGCTCAAGTAAAACAATATTAACTAATTCTCAACTAACCCGAGATGCTTAGCTCGCCTAAACTAACTTTTCATTTCTGGAAGCAAATGAAACCAGCAAACCCACTCGACATTCAACCTCCCTCCCTTCCCCAAGTGATTTAGGGGTCTATTCTGGTACCCCCGGTTGGGTTGGGAGACGTCACTTTTTCCGCACGTTAACAACGGGAAAAGTGACGTCTCCCAACCCAACCGGGGGTACCAGAATAGACCCGTTAGTCTTTTGTTTGTTGAAATTAAATACAATGCGAAGTGTCTACACAAATGAGGAAAGACTATTTATTGATGGAAGCATATTAACAATTTACAATACCTCTTTGTATACAATATTTTTATGTCAGATTGCTCACAATTAACATCTTGAATTTTTTGTTTGTCATTTTCGGTAATTGATGGAAAATATTATTAGATTTAGTGATTCTTGAAAAGGCTACGTAAATTACGTGATTTATATAGGTTAGCTTGTAAAATAAAGAAAAGTGAGGAAGCTGTTTATCTATGATGTCTGATGTCTGTGGTCTTATAAAAAGGAAAACGGGCAACAATTTAATGGAAAACAATAGATTATGTTATTAACCAGTTAAACCTGTGCGAAACCTTTCGCACGTTCAACCTCCTCCTCCTCTCGGCTAAAAAAAGAATCATTTAGTTTTTAGTTGTTCTGTTGAAATTAAATGTTCAGCTAAGTGTATGCACAAAACACAAATACAATTTAGTGATGTGAATGTATTTTCAATTTACAAAATGTAAATTTCATACACAATTTAATTTTTGAAAAACTTTTAAAATGAGGGCAACGAATTGAACGGAAATGAAACTTGTGTCATGAAAAGCTAAGTTTTTTAAAACTTTAAATATGTGCAGAAATAGTTTTTGTGACATAATACATATTTTCGAAAAATATCACGGAAAGTGCCATATCTTGCTTAATTCCCAATTAACTGAAATTTTAATAAGATTAGGGCTTTTAAAAGTTGATGATGATCTCTCTCTTCTTATATAAAATATATTTACAAAAATAAGCAAAAATTTCAGAAATAAAAGGTAAATTATGTCAAAGTCCAACCGTTGCCTAGCAACGGAATGACTATAAATTTGCGCTATTTCAAAATCGTCTGCAGGTAATTAACAATTTAATAAATTTTGAAAAATTAATAAAAATTGAAGAAAAAATGTGACAAACATAAAATTGGTATCATTATAAAGGCAAAATTCTGAACTTTAAGAAGGTATAAAAATAATTTTAGAGAGATAATTCGCTCCGAAGTTACTGCGGAAAAAAGTTTTCGGTTAATTTCTAATTAACTGACTGTTTAATTAACATTTGCACTTTGAAAAGTCGACAGAAATCTTCCCCTTGTCTTAATTAATAAGTGCGAAAAGTGGCCGTGGTTTAGGAGGAGATGTGGAACATACATACAAACATACATAACCACAATGACTTTTATTTATATTACGATAAAGAGATGCACGCACTAAACTGAGTTCTTTCACGTGATCCGCATTTTAACATCCAAAGAACTTTCGAGAAATATCCAAATAAATAAATAAATAGAAATTTCTGGAAATTTTGTGAAGTCAGACAAAAACTATAAATCAAAATTATCTAGTAAGCGAACATTGAACAGAAATAACACAGCATACGACGTGATTGTAAATTTCACGGACGCGATGCAGCACAATGAGTATCACTATAATTATTTTAAAAACTCGGGGAAAATTTCTAAAACACAGGGGATGGCAAGGGAAAAAAGTTTTTCTCTCTAGTTATGAAAGTGTTCTCAATCAGCTCCGTTTTAATGAATCTAACACTTTTTCACACTCTCTTCGCATGTTTTTATTTTAATAATCCCCTTTTATTTCATTTCATAATACCGATGATTAACAACGAAGAATCTGAAATTTGAATTTATGTCCTCATTTCCTCCTCTTTGTTTCCATTTGGCTGACTGCAATTATTTATTAACGATTATTGTCTAGCACAGCTTGAAATTTTTGTTGTTTGATTGAATGATTTAAGAGATTGTCAATCATTTCTCATTTAAATAATACGCTTGAAATAGCCAAATGTCTAGTTAATTTTTAAATTAGGCTTTATTGTTTGATTGAAAATTCACTGAAAGTATAAAAGGGACAGGGTCAGTTGGGGTAATTGTAGGGAAAATAAGCGGTTTTCGGTTATTCAGTTTTTTTTTCTCCTCCGATTTAACCGGGCGGCTATAACCGCTCAAAATAACCGGTTTTTAAAATAGCCGGTTTTCTGTTTTTTAAAATAAAAAACAAACAAACTTCGTTTGTGTACAAACTTTTTTTTTTGTTAATATTGTTTCTGCAGAAAATCAATCCATTGGCCAATATTTATCTGTTCACAAACTTTCTTTCAGTAATCCGCAACCAACAGACGCCTCGAGGAAGCAGTTGTCATTGATTGGCCTAAGATGATGAAATTCAAAGCTTCATAACTTGGTAAATTTTAGTCTAATCGAACCTAAAACAAGCCTATCTTCTGATTCGGTTTTTTTACCCTGTTATTGGATTTAAAAAAATAATCGGGTTTTAACTGGGACAAAAAAAATAACCGCAAAAACCGGTTAATCGAAACAAAAAAAAAACGGTAGTTTTTTTTCTATCCCTAGGTAATTGGGGACGAATTTTGAAGACTTTCACCATTTTTTTTTTAAAAGGATAGTACGCTATGAAGAAGGTCTTTATTTTTTGTAAATGCTGAAACATATTCTGCAGGGTTAATTACACAATGCCTCTTTTCAAAAATAATTTATTATTTAATCAACCTCACTTTTAAGAGCGTTCTTTTTTTACCCCGATGTGTTCTCAATTACCTCAGACTGCAGGGTAATTTCGAGCACGTGTTTCGGCTTCTGATCACAGTAACGAATTGATCTGAAGAGAACATATTTGAAATGATTAGAAACTACTGTATATTACCTCAAAATGCATCTGACTGCATTCCCCCCAATTATCACAAAATACTGTTTTTCAAACGCTTTTAAGCAATAATATCTTCTATTTAATGGAATATCGTATATAAACTATTATAAACATTTACTACTTTCAATTTGGCGCACTTTACAATCATTCGAACTCAAATTTTGCCGAGAAAAGTTGGGAAATGAATCTGTGTAGAAGCTGAAATAATTGAACATTATGACACACTAGAAGGAAATAGACAAGACTTAAAAGTCACACATAAAAATTAGTAGAAACAAATAGTACAATTAAGTAATAAAAGTTGATTTTCTTTTTGAAATCGAACATTCTATTCACTATTCTACCAATTATTCTTTGACATTTACACTACCTGAAAACAAAATAATTCTTTCCTACAATCTACTTTCAAAGATACGATCTTGGAGTATAGTTTTCAACTGACTCTCGAAAATGGCAAACTGGTCATTCACCACCGAAACAAATTTTGATTTAGCCGAACTGGTGGTTCTCAAACCTGTCATATCATGTTCACCATCGTCAACTTCTTGAATCCCGTAGACGAACGAATAACGTGCCGTCATTCTAGCATCTCCAATGTTATTGATCAAAACAAACATATTTGTTGAAAAACCAACTATGGATGACTTTTCAATACTTCCTCCATCTCCGCAGCTTTTGTTTCTTATTGAAAAGAGCCAAAATCCTCATCTTTAGATTCCTCCATCAGTATCACGTTTCTTTCTTTCTCGTCATCCGTTTCTTGTTTTCTTCCCTATTTAAAGTCAAACAGATTCATATCATTATTAACAAACAACTTGCATGCGTAAAAAATAATATATAGGTACATCATATGGTAAAATGTTTCAAAATGTCAGTTGTTAATTTGACATAAAACAGTGAATTTTACTGATGGGACATAACGTAACGGTATTCCTATATTTAAAACTGCTACCATCAAATAATAAAGTATTCCAATTACATAAAAATATAGGCTTAAGTATCATTAGAAGTCTGTTCCAAATTACCCCTCAGTGAAAATTGTCAGGGGTAATTAATAATACTAACCTGTACCTCAAGATGAAATCCAAAAAACGAAAACTGAAGTTTCCTCGTAATCCTTATATCCTACAGACCTGAGAAATATCTAACTCGGCAATTTAGCTTGTATATAACCGGCACAGAGAACGAAATACGGAACTTAAGAAAATTTGATTTCGCTTTTCTAAACCCGGTTGCAATTCAAGGTAACAAACCTTACCAAATAACATTGATAAAAGTAGGAATGTGTTTATCATCTTCCTCTAGAGTGTCTAAGTACTTGCTATTTAGTTCGCTAGGACCTCACCAATGCGCTGTGGTGTTGAACATTAGGTTATAACTAGTCATGGTAGTAATTATTTCACAAGATCAATAGTTCAAATTTAAATACTGCTACCAACAAAAACCATTACTTATAAAAGCAATTAGCACCAAGCAGTTAATTATTTCTTCAATCTAGAATTTGAATCCAGTTAAGATTTTTAATCTATTGCATTGTGTTTTTTCAAAATACCCAGGTTCAATTTTAGAGTAAAAAGAAACACCAGATTCATGGATACACACTTCAAAACTCAGCATGCATTAAAAAATGACATATACATATTTAGGTTTTCAAAGCCTAAGCGTTTATTGATCATTTGACACTGGAAACCATACACTTAAGACTCTTGATTAACGAGTAATGAAAATGCAATATTAAATTTCTAATTCAGGAAGGGGCCCCACCTCAATAGACAAATAACAATTAAAGCAAACATTCCATCCTTGTTTCATAACTTGTCAACAATTTATAATGTGTAAATAAATGTAAACAGATAGATGTTATGCAATCAAATCAATGCCAAAAATTTGCCAACTCATGTAATTTAGTGAGGCAAAGATGCATTATAAGCAAGCATTTTAACTGTTTTAGATACAAATCAAAGTTTCTAATTAACTACATACATGAAATAGTCTTGACTTGCACATTTACAAAATACAACCAAATTATCAAAACCTATTGCTCAATTCCATCAGACTATAAGATATGCTTTTCAATAATACACCTAAAATTTTAATGCATTACAAATGTGTTCTAATTACCCCCGCTGATTTATTACTGTAAAAGTCAACAGGCAAAAGTTATCTTATATTAATTTCTGCATACACATCCGGTAAGTCTGAAGTTTAAATTTTAATTATCCTTTGTTTTGGCTGTAAATCAACATTCAAAATTGAATTTGGAATCCATGAGATTTTACTATTTAAAATTTAGCACCAAGGAAATTAATGTTATTTGTATTTAAGCTAACAAACAAATCTTTTAGTTAAATTTAGCAACATTCTAATTTTAAATTTTTAGGACAGAAGAAAACACAGTTTTTTTTTTACTTAAACATGAAACAGTAAATGATAGAATCATGGGTACTTATCTATTTAACATGCTGTACAGGATCATGTTGGCAAAGGACTGGTAGTCGCAGGGTTATCAGGGGCCGGGTGTAAGACATTACTGCTCCTCTACGATGACGAACCTGGCCAAACTAGCATGTCTGGATTTCTTTTGCTGGTTAACTGTTCGCTGGGGCATTTTGCAACTGGCTGGAATTTTAGATGTAGAGTGCTGCAGAAATAGTTCGCCGATTACATAGCGGAGCTTATGAGTTCTGGGATTTGAAGCAACGAAGGTTGTATCCCCTACTTCCAAGTAATGCATAAACATAGCTGTGGTCACGCTGATTGTCGCCGCGAGGAAGTTGTTGGTGCGCCGCCATGTTGACGCTATGCTACCGCCTCACAATATTATGGCAGTATTCTCTATTGCTCATATATTGACGTTTTTTCGATGACAGAGTTCTCACCTACGCAACATTTATCATGTTAATTTAGGAATATCAATTCACCGTATTGATTTGGCTAGTAGGGAATTAGTCCGACAAATATTCAACACGAGAAAAAGGCGTAAGTGGGCCAGTTTTCCCACACCATCGTCACCCATTATTCTTATAGTCTCTCTCCATGAAACTCAATCACGTAAAAAAAAAAAAAAAACAGCTTAAGCCCACGAAAGCATGATTTTTTCTTCCCTTAGCTCCTCGTGTAAAAAAACCCCCAAAATCCTAATTATTTTGTTTCAGTCCCATCCTCTCCTTTATTCTCGAAAATCCCGCCTACCTACGACCATGACCGCCTACCATCTTACCATGACTCAAGCAAACGCGCCCTCTAGAGCTACAGGCTAATTTTAAATCTATCGCCAATGGGGGCATTGTAATCGCCAGATGGCAAACAGACTCGCCAAGATAATCCCTTTTGCCAACTCAAAGCAAAACTTGGTTTTTGACTGGTCAAGCATAGGTTTAATGTATTCACCCCCTCTGTAGTGATTCCCCTCCGACTTTTGAACACAACAATAGACAAGGCTGGCCCGACTTAACGATGGTCTCCAGCCACTCCTTAGCAGCAATCTGTGAATGGGATGTACTTGAGGAAGAATCTTATAGTTATCACAAATTTGTAAAAATATGCATCAACTCCAATATTTCTTCCCTTTCTTTTGCAAGATTCAAAACGGCTCACGGAGGCCACTGTAAATTCGTAAATCTCTTCAAGTCTAAAGTTCAGGCTCTACGAAACCTTATTTCCAATAGTTTTAATGAAGAAGAGTTAAATGAAACAACCGGAACCATTCAACTTGAAATCCACAAAACATGCAAACAAGTATATAAAATTAAACGTAACCCCCGATTCCAAACGTAACTTGATGGAATAGAGATCTTCAAATAAAGAAGCAAGAATTAAAAGCCCTAGTGAGACGTCTCCAAAAGAATAGAGGCGAAGATAGAATCCACTACAAAATTGTTCTGTCAAAAAAAGAGCTCTGTTCAAGAAAGCAGTACAAAAACCCAACGTGGATCTTGCAGACTGCTTTGCACCCAGACACAAACTCCCTACGGAACTACATACCGGTCAGCATTAAAAGCCTACAAACTACCCTCGGACATCTTTCAAATAATGGAAAACAGCGAGAAAGGAACTCCCACAGAATTCGGGCTAAAAATTCTGCAAAAACTATATCCAAAAATTGCACCAAGAGCAGCACAGATACAACCACATCAAACCCTCCTCGAAGAAAACTTATCTCAACAAGAAATAGATGACATCGTCAAGAAAATTCCTAACGGTAAAGCCCCTGGATACGATGGCATTGATAATATCATTGTAAAAGTAATTTTTAACTCCTTTCCCTTTCTTTTGTTAGACTTTTTCAATAAGTGTTTAGAACTTAAATGTTTCCCGGATCCTCTGAAAATTGGACTTGTTATCCTGTTTCACAAGACGGGCAAAGAGGAACAGAATATTAAATCTTACAGACCAATATCTTTGCTCCCCACACTTGGAAAATTGCTAGAGAAACTCCTTCTTCAAAGATTTAACTTCCAATTAAAGACAAAACACTCCAACATCCACTGCATTACGGAATTAGAGAAGGGAAGTCATCTGACGACGCACTCCTGCATGTCACATCTCTCCTAGAACAAGCTCGAAGGCAGGAAAAACACGCTGTGTTGATATCTTTAGACATCTCGGGTGCATTTGAGAGTCTACAATACTCTTCCATCAGATATAGATTTGCTTCCCTCTCTCTCTTCTCCAACATTAGCGAAACGATTCTTGACACATTAAGAAACAGAAAAGTAGCGATGCAAACCAGAGAAGTCGTCTGGGAACAGACTCAGGGATGTCCACAGGGTTCATGTAGCGGACCAGCATTTTGGAACATCGTGGCAGACGAAATCCTATCGGTACAGTGGCCTCAAGGGGTTCATCTACAAGCATTTGCCGATGATTTTGCGTTCATCGTCACAGACAACATCAGATAAGGGCTCAGAAAGCTCAGAAAATTAGCACTGGACAAGTTTAAGGAGTGGGCAGACAAAAATAAACTGCACGTCTCAATGGAAAAATCAAGCTATGTCCTTTTCAGCAAGCTTGTAAGAGGACCAACGATTAAATGGGGGAACCAATCAATTAGACGTAAAAACCATTTAAAATATCTAGGCGTTACAATAGATCATAAATTAAGCTGGCTAACACACGTAATAGAGCAGGGCAAAAGAGCTATGGATCGATACCAACATTTCTGCAGAATCGCAGGAAAAACTTGGGGCATCAACAGAAACATCAGAAGGCTATTGTATAAAACAGTTATAGAAAGAACACTATGCTATGGAGCAGCTGCCTGGGGACATAATATGACATCCCGACTCCAGAAAAGGCTGGAATCCATTCAACGTCTGTTTCTTCTTTATATTACTGGTGTATACAGGACAGCCTCAACCGCTGCTCTCCAAGTGGTCACCGGTCTTCAACCCCTCCACCTACAAATCCAACAAGATGCAACTTATGCCCGAGTTGCTCGAGCAAGATCTTCATCCAACTGTTTCACCGTTATATCCAGCCCAACAGATTACGAGAGAAAAAGCAGTGGAATTCATATTCACCCCCATAATTTTCTTCTCCAGAATCAAATTTCATTTGTAGAAAATCACATAGACTCAGGAGCCAAGGCTACATATACTGATGGATCTAAAACGGACGAAGGCACTGGTAGCGCATATTGCATTCTCGAAAACTATGGAATAATAGCCTCATGGCAAGGTAAACTTGATCGCAGCAATTCGGTTTTCCAAGCTGAAATCCTCGCAATTAGAATGGCAATTGAAGCAGCTTCTTCACTTCATAGGCCAATCAAAATTTGGACAGACAGTTTGTCAAGTTTGATGGCCATACTTAATCCTAAATCCCACCATAGTATGGTCCGAGAAATTCAAACCTTTTTGCTCTCCCATAAACACATTCACCTGAGATGGCTTAAAGACCACGTCGGTTATTTAGGCAACGAATGCGCAGACCAATTAGCCAAAGAAGCCATCACAAAAGGGGACCCTTTCCTTCTACCTAAGCCACTTTCCTACCTAAAATCTGAGATTCAGCCAGCTGCTTTAAGCATCTGGCAAGACAACTGAGATAACGGAGAAACTGGCCGCAGTTCACACGCTATAGTGCCTAGGGTCTCGAACAAGCCAGTAGGATGGAATAGAGAAGAGTTAATGTTCGTTACAGGACACGGGCCCTTCCCTTCATACCTTCATCGCTTCAGTCTTCGAACACATGACAACTGCTCGTGCGGAGAGAAAGGAGATCCAATTCACTATGACACAAAATGTCGGTTTACCCTCTCCTGGCATTTCCAAACTCCAACAGTGTCACTTAAATTACAGTGGTTGAAAAACATTCTCACGAACAACTTATCATGAACCCGACTTCGACTCCTAATGCGTTTCATATGTGATGAGAACAATCTCATTGTAGAGGATAATAATTGAGCACTCATCCACCCAGACTGACACACACCTCCGGTACTTATGATTTTTATGGGATGCAGGTGGTGTAATGTAATGTATCCACCCCCAAAACAAACTGGAGCCAATAGAAGTTTTTATTTTAATTGGAGAACCAGGGTCAAAAATTGATTTAATGGTATATAAAACTGTTAGCTAAAACTGATAATTAATAACTGATAACTGTTTATTAAAACTGATTTGGATCAAGAAATGGCCAAAAGACCACAGGATGTATCCAATAATGAACAGTTGTAGGGGAAAGTGAAATTCTCCTTGACCGGAAGTCACAAGGGAGGTCTAATTCTTGTAATAAAGGCAGACCCTATCACAAGAGGGAAAGGGGGACAGAACGTTAGCTAAAGAGACCTTCTCGTGGGAAAAGGGATTTTCGAATCCAGATGTTTTTTAATGATCAAACATGAATGCCTGAAACTAGAAATTCGCACGTGCAAAAATGAAAAGGCAACTGGAAAAAGGGGGGCAATGAAAATCTCACAACACGAGGGAGAATTTCTAAATTGTGTTTTCTTAAACCTAGGATTTTGAATAAAGAAATAAAATAGTACACGGCGTTTTGTGGCAGTTCAATTTAGCAATGCAGAGTTACGTTGAAATAAATTAAAACATCATGTGAATTAATTTTTAAAGTTCATACTAATTTAATAATTTTGAGAGTGTGACACTCTCTATAATCACTAGTCACCTTTCCAAATTACTACTTGTTCCCAATTTCCCCGCCTGACCCTACATTCGTAGCTTTTATTTAAGAATCTGTTCAGAATTTTTTTTAAAGGTGAGAATACACTTGCGAACAGAACGGTTCGCGAGAAATTTCAAGTACGTCTCGACATACCAACTGCAAACCATGGGAAAGGAGCAAATCCACTTTGAACCATTAATAATCGTTTGTCAGTCGCTAATGGAACAGAGGTCTTTGCGGATTTGACCTTGCTGATTCGAAGGAGCTTTCCGGGGGACAACGAACTACACTCGAATACGTCCTAACGTGAACTGCGAATATCTTTGTGTTTGCCAAAAAAAACCCAAGAGAAATTGGTTCGCCGAGAGCAGTTCGAACCATCGCCTTAATACTATCCTATACAAAATGTTTTTAGATTTTTCTTTCAAGGAAGAAATGGCGTACTGCAAACGAATTTAGATCAGAGTGGCAGATAGCAAAATAACGTCAAAATTACCAACTGATACAAAATTTGATAAATTGATTAAAGGATAGCTTCTTAAACCGTATGTTGTTTTTCAAATGAGGTCGCGTACAAAAATATTAGGATTGGGAAAACTATGAAGGTGCGAATAAGAATAGCATTAGAGTTCCACCATTCGTGAACCGGTTAACCAAATCTTGTCGGCTTTTCGCTGAACATAAAGGGATTCACAGTTCATGTTGGGACTTGTTTGAGTGTAGTTCGTCATTCCTAAAGAATCTTTTTCGAACCAGCAAGGTGAGATCTGCAGACCTAAACGCATTTCAAAAGATGGTGCACAAAATTCTTGTTATTTAAAATATTCAGTTTTCTACAGCGTAAAATAATATCTCAACTTGCGCGAACTCAAATTTGCAGAAGTGCAATTTTTTTTGGTCTTTAAGAATATAATACAAATACTAAATTATGAATAAAAGAATAACAGAAATAAAAAGAACATTTGTCTGTTCTGTATCAAAAGTGAAACGGGAACAATGCTAGAAACTGATTAAGTCTCTCATATAATTGATGGAGTTGTCGATCTTACTCGGCATGCGTAAGCAAATCTTTACTACACAAGCCGACACCTCAGACACAGATCCATCAAAAATGCAAAAGACAGTTGCAAGTTTGACAGAAGGTCTCGATTCAGTTGGAAATGGTTAGAAAAAGTTTGTAGAAAATAGACTATATATAAAAAAAGTTATTCCAGCTGTAAGACAAGAAATAAAAAAAAAATATATCAATTTGCTAAGAGGAAATTTTACGTCAGTGCAAAAAAAAGATGAATTGTCCGATTTTAATGAGTCATCAACACCGGAATATATAGATCCTTTTTCTGAAACATTTTTGTTTTAATATGTGCTTCAGTGTATCAATATATTTAAAAACTGCTTTCTTTATTATATACTATCCTTCCAAACATCTGTTTTTGTTGATTTTGCCACCAGTAAATTAAAGTTTGTGTGTATTAATAAGCAAAGTTAGAGCCCTCCTTACACTAATCCGACTTACGCGCTCTTCGTCGGTCTCCCCTATCTCGTAACTTCGGTGTATTGCTCTAATATGACGCACAAACCGCACCATCTGGTGTTAACTTAAGAGAAAGTCGAAGGGAGAAATACTCCCTTGGATTAATATTAGTTACTTACTAATAATTAAAAGTCGCCATGAATCCGGAGAAAATGGTCAAAAATTGTGATTTCTTCGGCTGATCCTGGACATCTGCTCAATTTTTTACCAAATAAGCTTGATGAGGAAAACATAACCAGTTCTTTGCTGACAATTAAATTATACAGAGATTTTATTATACAAAGTAACCGCGAATCATTGGCCAGCTTATAGAGAAACTAATGGAGATGTGGAGAGAGAATCATCCATTTGTTACACACTTCAGTTAGCTTCGTCTTTTTTTCGTGAAATAGCTAGATATTTTTCGATATATCTGAATTATACGTTTTAATGGTAACATGCACAATGGAACACTTATCTATATTCACAAGGAAGTTGTAATTTGGTATTTATATAATTTGACATTTTCTGCTTGTACCTTTCATGAGGAAAACTAAAGATTTCATGATTTAGTGAACCCCTTCATATAATGCTTTATTGGTCCCTAACCTTGAATTTGTATTGGAAATACAAGTATATTCTCAATTGTCCTAGTCTCTGTTCAGATGTTTGCGTCTAGTCTTTATTTGAACCTATCTTTTAAATGCATGTATTAAAAATATAATTACATAAATTAGCACATTTATTCAGAATAATTTCGAATCCAGCATTTCTGAAAATTTAAACAATACACTTACGGAACAATAGTGCAATTTAAAATGAATTAAACAATAAATATTTTAAAGAAATGCTCTGTTTCGTGTTTGTTTGGATCAGTACACAAACATTTCAATAGTAAAAAGAATATTATTACCATCTAAACAATCAAAGGCAGGTTATTGTTTTTCGTCATTTGTAGTTCTAACTTTGATAGATAAGCAGTAAAAACAAGTGCTCTTAAGAAATTTTAGAAAACAATTGAAATATTTTGTCATTTTATTTCAGTTGAGCGAATTTCTTGATACTAAAAGGGAAATCCATCACAAAAGGTTTCGGAAGCATTCGTAAGTATAATGTAATTCATAGTCAAGTACTGTAGCTAATTAAGATCTGTCAATATTATTTCCACTTTTGCCTAAGGTGATAATATACGATAATTGCCATCATGTGTGTATATTCGAAATTTCGATTTTAATTTTTGGTTTAAAAAAAGTAGAAACTTAAACCATTCCAAAACTATATATCGCCAAAAACAACTGAAGTATACTCGAAAACACAGTATAATCGCCAAATTTTTGCCCAACTGGGATTTTTTCAAGTGATAGCCTGTCAAATTCGGTATAAGATGTATGGTGATTAAAACTATTATGATTGCTGCCTTTAAAACGGCTGGCCAAGAGAGTGCTAATTTTCGAGTCTTACCATTGAGGACACGTTGATAGCTAGGATCGACATCATCGCCAATGAATAATGGATACTTTTCCGTTAGCCGGGCGCAAATGTCGCCAATTGTGAAACAAACGCGAGCTAAGTCTCCGGGCGCAAATGTCGCCAATTGCGAGCCAAGTCGGCGGGCTCAAATGTTGCCAAAATTTGGCGGAATTCTGCATTATTTGACGATTTTTTGCTTGCTCCCAGCTAGCGCAAAAGTACCGAATAATGTAGTAAATGCTTTTAGGTGTTCACTCCAGATTATAACATAGCGTAAGTACGTAAGCACAGAGTCCTGTACTTTTTTTCGCCAGGGTACAGCAAGTTGCGCCATTGATAACACAGCGCCAAGGAAAAATATGGGCTGTTAATGTAATCGCAACAATATGAGTTCTTAACGTAATGAATATTTAACTCTATGAGCCCTAATCCGCCTCAAACCGCCCCATTCGACAGAGACCGGACTCGGGCGGTTTTGGGCGCCTGAGTGAATTTTAAGGGAAAAAAGTGGGTCCTTTCTTTGTGTACAATTGATCGCCCAAACTTGGGTGTCGTCCTCCTGGAATTTATGTAAAGAAAGGAAGGATTTCATTCTGTTTTAGTGAACGAAAATTTACTTCAGTTTTTGAGGTACTGGAATTCTGACTTTAGCCGGGTTCAGAGAGTTAAATCGAGAATTCTGTACGTCAAGGTCTTGCTAAGTCGCTTATCGCCAAAACAGAGCAAAGAAACAATGCAGCTGTTCAAGAAATTTTGTATATATATATAGGCTTTGTAATTAATTCCTCATACTGTGTTAGCGATGAGTCAACTTTTTTGTGAATTGCCATACAGAAATCTTGCTTTGAAACGCTCTCATTTAGTTTAAGAAAATCAAATTACTTTTATGAAGATATTTGATAAACATAAACCTTTTTTCTGAGAGCAAGTGCACGTCTGAAATGCTCCAGTAGAAGTTAGATATTTTCTCCAAAATTTTTTTACAGTTGTCTTTTAAAGTCCAAAAATGGAGGTGCAAACGACTTTGTTAATATTGCGATTGAGATACATAATATAATCAATCTCGTCGAGTATTTTAAATCATAGAACTTAAAAAATAGAACTTTAAATTTCTTTTTTTTTGTCAATACCTTTATTTGACTGGAGATCGAATTTGTTTTTGAAACATATACGAGTCTTAAATTCATTATGGATAGGGTATAATAATCACAACATATTTTATTGGTACTTTTATAATCTAAATCATTCTAGCAGAAGTGGAACGACCCCACGAGTCCATGAATTCTCCCAAAAAACCCAAAATGTTAAGGGATTTTTTAAAATCTGATCGATAACACTTCCTAGAATATGAGCGGGAGAGTATTGTACCTGTTTAAGTTTCTGACAAGATTAGTAAATTTTGCACTCCTGCTCAGTGGTAAAACGAGGAAAAAAATTGTTCAAGTCAATAGCTTGCAAGAACTCAAAATTTTTAACTTCTAATACAATTAAAAAGATTTAACGTCTTCTCTAGTTCATATAATTTTAGACACTTTACTTTAACCGAACGCTGCCAACTCTTAGCAACAGCTTATTAAACAAGAAAACGCCAAATTCAAGGTCAATGCGATAAAAAAAAATCCGAAGTATGTTAAGTACTGATAGTCTGTTTTATGAAATTGTGTGATCTACATTTATATCCACGATGGTCAATATAATATGAAATTTTCTAAATAAACTAGTGCTTTCGGATAAAATCATTTTCAGTTGGAAGTTTCGCAATTTATATGAACCGTTTGTGATTTTTTTCTGTAATTATCAAACTGGATTTTTCTAAATTTCGCCTTAAATGACATCTCACTTATATATTATATCTCAACGAGAAAATACTCTTTTTTTTATCACATTCTCTTTTTCAGAATATTTGGTGACAGAATTACCAATAATCCAATGTTTTTAAAAAGTAATCGTCTGTAAAAGGCATTCTGTTACCGAAATAATAATTAAAAAATGTTTAGATTTGTTTTTGTAATTTTATATGACTGCAGCATGAATATTGTTACCTTCATGTAAAGACTGAATTAATTGTACCTATGTGAATTAACTCTATTTGTATCCAAAGTTATGTCATTATTTTAACTGAATCAGAAATCAGAAGCTTGCCAGTTTTTTTCTTCTGCTTGTCTAAGTAGGTTTTCTATTTGTTAGATGGCTTAAACTTTCTGAAATTAACCTATTCAATCAATTCCCGTTTCATAAATAAGTATAAAAATAGCTTTAACAAATGAAAGCTTTATTGAAAATTGAATTATCAATTATAACAAAATTGATTTGTTAGATGTGGAGAATCTATTGTTTCAAATCATTTTAGAGATACAGCTTTGAACAATGCTTTTTATATAATCTAAAGAGTGTCCAAAGTCATTATTGCTTGTCCAAAATCATTATTGCTAAGATTTATGATAGGAAACCGCCTTTTCTCCGACATCTTGAAAAACTCCGTAGAAAATTATTTTCGGTTCTGAAGAATTCAAAAGGAAATCGTTTTGGAGCATCTTTTGACATTTGCAGTCTTCTTCTGTTCCATGCAGGTTCGTAAAGTTATATTAAGAAATTTTATATAAAGTGAATCTCACTATTTGTAATTTCTGTCAGAATTATTGAAAGTTCCTTAATTCTTTGGAATCCGAAAACCCATCTAATCTAAAAAATTAAGTTTCCAACGCTTTTTTCCTTTATCGAATAAGTTTGTAATGTTTTCTTATCTTTGTTGTATTTTAAGTTGTTAAAAAAAGCAACGTTGGAAAAACGTTTTGCTTCTAATTGATTTTATTTCGAAATGAATACAATGCATGATATCAGATTGAAAGATTTATTGTTCTCGTAATTTTCTTTGTAATTTCATTCTGTTTAATTTCGATTAGAAGATAGTTTTAATAAGAGTTCGTCAAATTATTTGATATCATTATTTAACAATCTGAAACGATTGTCTCTGGGAATTTTAGCTGTCTTCCCCTACTTCCAAGCAGTTGCAGTTAATAAATGTTGAAATATTTTATTTCTTGAATAAAGGCTCTAAATTGCTATTGATTGCTAGTTACTTTTCAGAGAAGGCGGAGATTCTTGAAGAAGAATGAAGTTTTTCTCAGAGATTCACTCTGTGAGTTTGGTCAGAGTTGAGAAGGATGTGTTCAATATTGTTATCTAAATTGCATATCTGGCATTATGGGTTAGTTTATAAACAAAATTTACGTAAAAGGGCTGGAGTGATAAACATACGGGTATGAATGCACGAAACAGCGATGTTTTCGCCTCTATCCTTCAACCATGGCGACAGAGCTATAATTGATGTGATATCCCTAAATATTCTTGATATTTTATATTTCTGAATGCTTCAATCGATTTGTGATAAGATTTTTTTTGAAATTGTGAGATGGTATTTTCCGCTGTGATGGTTCCGAATTCTATTATTTTTTAACCCTTCTTTTTTGTCATGGGGTTTAAAAGTATATATTGATGCACAAAGTCTTACTGTGGGTGTATGGTGTAAACAGTCCAACACGCAGGATAATGGAGAATGAAGATTTATTTACAAATATGCAGGAAAACACGTAGCACAGGTACAGGAAACAATAGTTCTTGCACAGATTACCAATGTAAACAGACAACAATTCGCAGGTAATAACAGTTCAGCACTTTGTTATCTAACAACACAAACAGTCAGCAAATAACTAATAACTAGTAGACCATAACTGCTCCTTCAATAGCGCTCAACTCACCAGCTCGTACTGCGGGTAGAACTCCAAAGGCATTCGTACTCCAAGGCGATCCCAGTCGATAAAAGACCCTCTGCTGAACTAGGTGCCGTCCTTAAATATTCTCTCCGACAGGCCGTGACGTCACATGGTGTTTTCTCGCGTATTCTTTTTCCAAGTAGAAATATCGAGAAAAGGGTTGCATTTTCGGGAATCATATATTTGTCGCCAAGGTCGTCAAATTTGTCGCGAAATCGCCAAAATGGTCGCCAAGGTCATGCGTGCCATAAGAGTCGCTGAGGTCACTCCATGCTTAACCTTGTAAAACTCTCTTCCCAACCATAAGACTTGCATTGCTGGGAAGTGACTTTCCATGATTGTAACAGTATTTCATGGCTGTAGACTTGGCGTAGCGAGGGTAATGGCGCCCCAGCGAAATAAGACTCTTTCGCCCCAAGTCGTAAAAAAATGCTTAATGGCGCCCGAGGTTTAGTATAATTATTCCATCCCTTCATCATATTTTATTTTGAAGTGTGACATAAATGCACGAATATTTTGCCCTATGGCGCCCCCTAAGACTGACGTCCGAGGCGTCTATGCCTCCCGGTCGCTACGCCTCTGGCTAAAAGACAGAATATACAAAATTATTTTCATGTTTTCCAAATGAATAGAAAATGCAACTTTAATATAACAGAGACGATATCCAGTTCCCGAAAACACATTACGTTTTTCACGTGAATGTGGACAAAATAAGCTGTAAGTCGCGCTTGGTAACATTTTATAATTTGAAATTTTTTCGATATTTTGAACAGGATTTTTCCTATCCTGTGAGTAGAATTATTATTAAATAGAGGGATGTCTTCCCTCTATTTTCTCTTATTCACACACAGTATGGCGCGTTTTCTGTTAAGCTTTGTAGTACAGTTAAAATAATCGGCTATGACCTTGACTGATTCAAACGAAACTTTGATTCTAGTCTCTAATTATGACATCAAAACAACTTAACAACCTCATTTAACTAGCTTGTTGCGTCATTGAGCTCACACACTCAAGAACAGACGGGCCTAGAGACAGTCAGATCTTGTGTGCCAAACTGTGTGTCAAATTTCAACCTTCTAGCTTGTTGCGTTGTTGAGTTGTTAGTGTTCACAGTCAGACATGATTCCAAAAATGAGTTTCATCGGACTCGGGTCGCGGAGATTCATCGACATCTCGAGATGAAGCTTTTTGACCATTACAGCACTTTTCTCTTCGTAACGACAAAGTAAAAAGCACTTGAAACGCTTTCATTCCAACTGTTTATTATTTATAATCTTCAGAAAATGTAAGCTAGCCTGCTCATTCGGAAGCAAATTCTGTGTCATTTACCTGACAAGTTATTTAATTGCTTCACAAGATACTCACAAGAGCCTAGCTAAATAAACTAATCTCGTTTTTGCCTTTCTTGCCACGAAAGATTCCATAAATAATCGTGTTAATAAGGCTTTTGATGAGGCTCGAAATTTTCTTTTAAGGTTTTCCATGCCTTTGCGAATCCTTCTCGTTCGCCATCAATTGCTTAATCGAAGATTCTTTTGAAATTTTTCACCTGTTAAACCTTAGCTTTCTTATCGAACTTATTCCGAACCAAAGCCGACCAAACCACAGTCTCTCAGGAACATTTTACCGTCCAATTTCCGTTCTCAAGATTTCTCTCAGCCCGATAACCTAGGAAAATCCGAAACATTAGTTCGTATATTATGAATAAATAAAACTTTCACGTAATCAACATAATAAATAAATATTAAAATGTTTAAAGTCATTTAGGCATTCTACGTATCCAATTTTATTTAAATTTCAAATTTTAAAAAATTTATTAGTCAACTGGTGATGCAATAAACTTTTTCCATTCATTTGCTATTAAAATGCTCAGTAGTGTGTTTAATTATAGAGTCGTCTTTCAAGGTATAACCCTTAACTCAAAAATTAGTAAATTTACTTTTCAAAAATATTGAATGTATGGAAAGCATATCTTAGGAATTCATTGCATATTTAATGGAAGTGTGTGGGTTTTTGCATTATTTTGAAATAATGTTATGACTTTGCGTACTTGATTTAGGAAAAAAGAAGAAATGGTATTATAAAAACGCCAATGACAAAAGAAATAATGCTTTTTAAAATAACGTTATCATGCAATGTCTCCGATTGAAGCTTGAGTTTTTTTCTTTTTTAAAATATTTCACTGCATTTCTGTTTAATCTTATAATATATTATAAGATTGCATATTAGATACGTTAATTATTTGAATAATAAAACATGAATTATCTAGCAAATAGGCTAAATTTACACACAAGCGTCCCCTTATTTCTTTTGAAACTGTATGATATAAAACCAGTTTTGCGAATTTCTCTGTCGGTTTTTACTTATCCCGTTCACTTTAGTTTCCTTTTAATATCTATCAATTTTTGTTTCCTCATAAACGAATTATGCAAAGAGAAAGTATTGTAATCATCAAAAAATTTAACCTGAAGATTTTCATTAATCTTCATAGTCTTAAAAGAGTCATTTTTTGCAATTATGTCTGTCTGTCTGTTGGTTCGTCAATGAACACAATAACTCTTCAAAGAAACAAGGGAAACAAATGAAATTTGGTAGATAGCCTTTACACGAAAATTGCAGACATCTATGAAATTTAAGATTTTGAGACAAATGGATTTGGTGTATGGTTTTACCACTAGAATTGTTTATTTAAACCCAATTTTGTACCAAATCCTTTAGCGGCTGATTTTCGGTCCGTCCGTTTATTCGTGCGTTTGCAAACGCAACGAGTTAGATAAATGAGAATCGGTATGTTGTCTAGTCACCAAAACTTTAGATCTTTATCCAATTTCGGATCAAATTGGTCGAAAGGATGTTGATGGTGTATGGTTTTACCACTAGAGTTGTTTATTTAAACCCAATTTTGGACCAAATCCTTTAGCGGCTGATTGTCGGTCCGTCCGTTTATTCGTGCGTTTGGGAAAGCAACGAGTAAGCTAAATGAGAATC
Source organism: Araneus ventricosus (assembly GCA_013235015.1). Classification (NCBI taxonomy): domain Eukaryota; kingdom Metazoa; phylum Arthropoda; class Arachnida; order Araneae; family Araneidae; genus Araneus; species Araneus ventricosus. Next base: position 2,246,525 of record BGPR01000015.1, read on the forward strand.
GGTTTCTTGTCTAGTCACCAAAATTGTAGATTCTATCCAATTTCGGACCCAATATTATAGATCTTTATCCATTTTCCGATCGAAAATTGAACTTTATCCAATTTCAGATCAAATTGGTCGAAAGGATGATGTTCGAAATGCATACTCGATTTTATTCAATTTGCTACGCAGCGCCACTTTGTGCAAATAAAAAGAAGTCGAGAAAAGAATAATCTCTGCGGTTTGAATTTGGAACCTTTGCTTATTCTAATGATCATCAATTGTCTCTCGCATAGGTGGGTAAAATACAGGGAAGTTATCATCAAAGTTCTATGGCTCCAAAGGAAGCAGAATTTTACTAGTATGTAGTACAAGTGATGCATTCTATTGATTGAACTTTCCAGCTGTGTTGGGAGCCAGGATAGATTGAGCTACTTTGTAGGAATTGTTTCTAATAGTAATTTTTATTCCCTTTTCCTTCCTTTCTTTATTATATTCCTCCCCCCTTTTGAACCATCTATTTTTTAATTGCATTTCTCACTGAAAAAGTTATAAAAGTTGATGTTCTCATGGGAAGTATATATATTGAGATGGCAACCAATTAATATCAACGTTCAAACTGCAGTTAGAAATTTTTTTACTGAACATTTATTTGTTTTCTGATTCTAAATTATAATTATGTGTAAGTGTATGATATAATTTAAAAAAATATTTTTTTATTATAATTATTTTCTACTGTTTCATTTTAACTTATAATTGAATGTGGAATCTTGAAACCGTTTTTTCCCCCAAATTCAAATTCAATTCGCCACTAGTATTTAATTCAAAATTTGTTAATTAATTATTAACTAATAAATAAGATAAATATTCTGAAAATCTATACTTATAAAAGGCAATGTTTGTGTGTGTGTCTGCGATGTCCAGACGAATCTATCGCACTTACAGCTATGAAATTTGGCACACAGGTAGTCGTGCCAAGTTCATAGACTGAATGCACCTCGAAGCCGAAATTTTAAAATTTAATCTAGAAAATTTTTTATTTAATGTTTTGTGTTGTTTTGGTTGATTTTTCGCACTAATTTCTCAATAGAATCGTTTCAAATAATTGTACGAAAAAAATAAATAAACCATTGAAAAGAGCACACGATTTCCGTTCTAATGAAGTTAGTTTTGAATTTCTAACATAATTTACTGAATTTTGAGATTTTTTTAAAAAATAGTCACTTTTCAAAAATAAAATTTTCCGGAATTCATAAAACACTTGCATCCGATGTTCTAATAAAGATATCATTTTCAAAATATTTTTGGTAGTAAATCAATTATTTTTCTCCGATTTAAAATAAGAACGGTTAAAATATTTTATTTCTTCGATTTTAGATTAATTTATTTCTAGATGGGATCAGAGAATTTTTCTCGAATGCCGAAAATGAAGAAGCACGCCATTTCGTACTTTTTCGCCTTGGCTACGCCATCTGGCGGGAAAAAAAGCAAACAATACCAGTACGTTCTGACTATATCTTTAGTTAGAGAAGACTAGAAAAATGAATTGATTTGAAGGAGCTATTTACATAATCTGGCTTCAAAGTTTAAACCTGATGTGGAAGATTTAATCTCCCTTTTCTTTTCTTCTTTGATTCATTTTGGATATATTTAAATACTATAGAAATTATGTTTGTCTGTATCTTTCGAGGCGTATTCTTCCATTTGAAATCGTTTAAGATTTCATTCAGTTGTCATTCTTTAACATTTTACCTGGTTTATAGGAATCAATCTTTTAAATCCTAAAAAAAATTTTCGAAAATATCGGTTGATTTGGTATTGTAATTTCAATTTGAAATCATTTCGTTGAATGGCTTTAATTCAAAGTATCTAATGTCACCAATTAACTATTTTAAACAGGATCGAAAAATTTTAAGGCGTCAGCCTGACTGAATTATAATTGTTTTTATTCATTTTGAATTCTATAATTTATAATTTCAATGTCACTTAAAAAAAAAAAACGTATCTTCAGTTAATGTCATTGTCGCGAAGAGAAATAAGCGGTCAAAATCAATAATATATATATATATATGTATTGATTTTGTTTTCAAAAATTTATTTTATGTCATTGTGGGCTTTAAAAACATTTTATTGAAATTCATGATATCACGGGCAACGCCATGCGGGTACTGCTAGTAGTGTATAAATTTCAAAATTTTAGGACACGAGGAAGTGAGTAAAAAATCGATTACACAATCCATCCTTACAAACATGAAAACAAGTCAAATTAAATGAAAAGTGTGCCAAAACAGTGCACCATTTTCAGTAAACAGTCACTAAGCGTTCTGCATTAGGATATTATTTTAGAACAACATTTGAGTCACTCTGAAATGTGGAAATTGCTTTTCAACGCTTTGAAACGAATGACAAGAACAACTTTATGTTATAAAAGTAGTTTCTAATTCTTTTAACATATTTAAAATAATAACTCTCCTTCGGTTTTCTCTATTAGCCATTTATTGAGGTGTTTAATCTTGCAGATTTTGTAACGATTTCTTTTCTTTTCAAGATCTCTTCAACCTGGGATCTGGACTGCTGAGATCCACTGAGCTGAGTGAGTAGAATGACACGCCGAAATAGAGGGTTTATTCTACCTAGAAGATGATCATCGGTTACACCATTCTTCGAGCTGTGGACCAATCTGTACTTGTATATTTTGTGTATGACATTTTCACTTCATTCGTCGTTACATGGATTGTATCAAATTACTTCATGGACTAGTCTTTCTTTTACCTCGAGCAAAGTAGAACGTCCATTCCCCCGGAAAAACGTTCGGAAAACCCAAGGACCTCAAACCTCAGGCAAATTGTGTCAGAATTATTTCTCACTGTGAGACAGTAAAGTGTTTGTTGCAGACTGAATTTTGTTCCAACCCACATTTGGGTTAATGTTGTTTTATTTGTTTGTACCGCTTTCTGGCTGTAGAAGTAACTCTCTTTTAATTGGAGATGGAACTGATTGCTCTGTACATAATTCTTTATTTCATCTCCACTGGACTGGTCTGATTTACAAAGAAGTATACCGCACGGATTTACAGAGATGTGTGAATACTGGAAGATTTACAAAGAAATGGTAGTACTGGAAGATTTACGAAGAAACGGTAGTACTGGACTGATTTACAGAGAAGTATAGGACTAGCGAGAAAATCGCCACAGAAACATTTTTTGCTACTGTATGCCAATTATCGGCACCTGTATTCTATTTTAAAATGCGGGTTGCATGGTCATTATTTATTGACAAAGCACTAAAATTATTTTTTCCTCCCGCAAAAGAAAAGGGAGGCGTTTTGATAGCCAC